>CM033025.1:21900925-22500925 GCA_019207045.1 Branchiostoma floridae x Branchiostoma belcheri | reverse complement strand
TATACCTTGTGGAGGCTAAAATGAGCCGAGCTTCCCACTTTTGTGGCCGTGGAAATGTTTTTTAAGGTAAGTCCCCTAAGTCATATTGAGTGAGGGTTTGCGTGGGGAATGATGAAGTGTTACCATGATGATATATTCAAACATACCAACCAGTAACACAACAGAGCATCAGCTGTAAACTGATGGTAGAATATATCATGTTGTATATATCTTGTGGAATTTGAAACATGCCATGTTGTTTCGAGTTGGATATCAATATTTGCAGCTTACAATTTATTTTGTAGACTTTTCACATCATTATAACAAGTCCGTTTTTTGTCCATTTCAGGCCGTAGGAACTGTCTAGGCGAGAAGCTGGCGAAGATGGAACTGTTCCTCCTGTTTTCTACCATCCTGCAGCACTTCACACTGAAGCTGCCAGAGGGCGCCCCTACACCTTCCACCGAAGGGACCTTCAAGTCACTGAGCATGGGGCCTGCACCTTTCCAAGTTTGTGCCGTGCCCCGCTGACACGTAATGGTTATGCCGTAGTGATCCCCGTGATATCTGTGATTCAGAGAGGATAGAGAAGACGAAGATTGTGTTTTATTATCATATAAAATGAAAGGAAGAAGGAACAAAGCAAAAGTCCCCGATCGTGTCATATATTTAAACTTCTTTTTGAAAATGGTTAACTTCCAAGTTTTCATTTCCACGGTATGGTAACATTTTAGCCCAAAATGGAACATGTCATAGAGAACAAAACCCTCATGTGACTGATGTGAAATGGTTTACAGTCAATCATCGGGAAACTACGTGCTGAGTTTTATACCCCCCTCACAATAGGCGCGATTCGATCGGAAGACTAGTTTACGAACTCTAAATGAAATTTTCGTGAGTAAGACGTCCGGTGTTCTCACGATCATCTTGCGATTTTTACGGATCGCCGGCAGTTTTCAGGAGTCTTACGACGGTCGCGGTGCAGCGAAACATGTTCTTAACATATGCGACTAGTCGAAGGAAATCTCCAAAATCGCACAGCTCGTTACCGAGTCGCAGATTGTGCGTACAAATCGTGCGTACCTTGCAAGGGTATCGGTCAATAGTCTTGCGTCAATCCAACGATTGAAGGCCGATAGGCGAGCAAAGACATAGTTATTAATCATCGAGCGCAAATCGGATGGCGAACGCCCGTCAGTTGGGCAACGTTCGGGCGACGTTCGCCCGACTTCCGTTTGTTTACAAATATTGAATTTCTGGGAATGTGAGGGTAATTCTAACATTGTGGCCGCTGTGGCAGTATGTAGGCTGGCTTTGTGACACACTTTCTTTTCTTGCGTCATTTCGATTATGCCCGCGCATTCCATTCATTGGTTAAAAAGATTACGACAACAAAATAATCAACATTTATTGATCTCTTGTCTTTCTTGAGGAACGTTTTGTGTTACCTTGTCCGCGTGCAAGAGGTCATGGGAGGTTCATTATCATCGATTTATTCACCGTCGATCTCACGAGCCTCGCGTATATGTGAGGGGGACAGTTTTGAGGCGAAAAATACGCAAGACCATCTTAAGATCTTAAAATCAGCCGACCTTTCTGCGATCGCGAAGAACGTCCGAAGATCGTATATAATGTGAGGGGGGCATTACAGTTGCAGTTGCTATTGTCTGACGTTTAACCTGTTCCATAGACATCATTGATATAATTTGTGATATCTATAGTCATTACGTAATGCCTAGGTTACACATAGCCAAATTTGGCTCCCGACTCTCTCCCGACTATGGTTTAGGAGTGATTCGGGAGCTAGTCGGCTGTAGTCGGCTGGCGTTCGGCTGAGTCGGCTGGCGTTCGGCTGAGTCGGCTGGTGTTCGGCTGCCTCAGCCGAATGTTTTGAAATGTTCAAAACGTTCGGCTCTGAACGGCGGGTCTGGAATGGGTCGGTTGGTGGTCGGCTGGTGTTCGGCATGGTCGGCTAGTGTTCGGCTGGTGTTCGGGAGTAACACAGCAGTTAAGTTTTAACTGCTTAACCAAGCCATAAACACTGCTAAATACTCCCAGCTTGTTTCTAACATACTAACGATTCACCCCAAACCCGTAGACAAATCTCTGCTAACTCAATCCCAAGAAAAATGACTATTACCAGGGCGTAGGCGAATCACCCCCGAACTTCACACGACCGACATCCAGCCGAAAACAAAAAGAACCATAAATACCATATTAGAGCTATCTGTGATCCAAATTTGATCTCTTTGTGATGTGTAGATAATAGAAGAAAGGATTATTCTGATTAAAAATAAAAATGACTACTTTTTTAAAATCGCTGATTATGTCCATTTAAAGTCGTAAGAGGGTTAGTTATCGGTTGGGAATCAGTCTGGAGTGATTCGGCAGTCTGCGGCTAGAGGTCGGGATGGTTGGTAATAGGTTAGTTAGCATTCGGGACACAGTCGGGAGTAAGTCATTTACTGGTCGGGAAATGGTTGGGACATGTTCGGCGCTAAAAGATAGGCGTGGTCAGACTGCTCCCGAACACCAGCCGACCTGAGTCGGCTAAGGGTCGGCTGGTGTTCGGGAGCTAAATTCGGCTATGTGTAACCTAGGCATAAGATGCGATTAATTAATAGTGTCTTATTATCGTATCAGCTGACGTTTGTATGTAAAGGCCTTTATGTTAAAACATAAGATATTATATCATAACCACATCTTTATATTCAATATCATAAATAGTGTAGATCTATCATATAATATCATCATATCATGTAATACATGTATTTTTAAGATATATTTATATTATATTACTTATATGGATTTTTTCGTATGGCATTTTCTGCTACATGACAACCATTCTATGTCGTATGTGATGAAATTGTGCTTTTTCATGTAGTAATTGGTTCAGTTTCTAACATTTAGACATTTTAAAAGTTTTTGTTGATCAGTGTTCGTATGAAATTCTGTTAGAGTCATAACTGTAGCGGTAGCCTTAGCTTATAAAAAAGCTTCAAAATAACGAAGAATCGCAACTGTCATCTTACTCATGTATCTTTAAGTTGATAGAACGGTTGAAGCTGTTTTATATTGTTAACGATTCCGTCGCAGTGTAGTAGTCGGCCAAAGAACATGTAACTTGTGCTTGGCTGTGCCCTGGAGTCTGGAATCCAGAGGTCTGCGGAAATATAGGGCACTGATAAACCTTGTCAGGAAGGATTATACCAAACGTCATATGTAGTCCTGTAGGAACAGGTGAATTTCACGCCACCTCTGTGACACGAGACACAACAATGGTGTCTGATGTAGACTACAGCCTGGCATCCCTGTCAGCCCGGGGAGACACAGACAGACCACATGGTTGCGTGTTGCCGCACACCTTGAACATTGTGTCCGGACAGACTGGCCCCGCATCTACCCCTCTCCTTGGGGACGGGGGCCCCCATCACCGGCCACTGCCCGGGGCGGACAGCGTGCACGCGCCGCCGGGACATAATGAAGATGCACAAAGAAGATACCGTCATTTATTACCGTCCCTGCACCATGCTGTAGCAAAAAAACTGTTTGCCTTTCTGTGGGGCGTGGATGCGGGTATAGAACAATAGGACCAACAGGATTCCGCAAGCTCTACAAATGACACCGTGTTGAGCGCACGTGTTCCCTAATCTCCGCACGACACAAAAGGCGATCGCGAACGGACTGTAAAACTTTGATCCGAAAATCCGAACATCCTTTCCTAAGCACAAGTAGTGCGTCAGTTTTACAGATCCTCTGAGACCAGGGATAACGTTTTATATGAAACCCACATGTACAGTTTACGCCATCTACTTCTTTACGTTGTTGGTTGTGGTCTATCGCCACAAACGAAAAGTCTCGGCAAAACTTTGTTTACCTTTTAAATCCTATCTGTGCGACACGACATGTACAGTAGTATCAGCTTCTCAACTGTCCGATAGAAGTGTTAGATGGTGTTGCTTTTTGGGGGGTGGACGGGGATAGCGAATCTTTGTATGAACATTGCCCAATGTCATAAGTTATGTTAAACTAAGTGAACATAAAGGTAGTTCCGTAAAACCTGTTGTGTATGAATAAAAGATGACAATGTCTGCTGAGTAGAGATTATTCGAGGCCATCATTGTCCACTGGCGAATGCAGCACTCCGTAGTACATTATACGACTGACTTTCTACTAATAGAAATTTGGACTGTGCGATACGATTTCCATTTAAGAGTGAAACATACAATTGTTTAAATACAGAAAACATTTTGCCATCTTGCATCCGTGATATTCCACTCCGAATACCTTGAAAGTAATAAAAGATGAAACAAAATTTGAATAACGAGATATGTAACACTTACAAAATCCCCCCAAAAAGTCCCTTTCTTTATGCTATAGCTTAGTTTAATTTATTGTTTATTTGGGACACTATGGCCCATACACATATACAAAATAAACTAGCGTTAGGAATCCCTAGGATTCTACTTCAGAGAATGTTGATTTATGTCTATCAAAAGTAAATATTGATAGACTGGGTCAGTTATTTACACAATGAAGTCCCCCATTCAAAAACTGTAATCAAGCCAAGTAAATGATCCTTGATTGTGACAGTGAATTATCATCAATTACCTCATTTCTTTCTCCGCCATTATGGGTAAGCTCGTTTTTTATATTTCATTTCTGCAACAAAGAATAAATAACTTAATCATGAAAAGTGCCACCTTAGGCAGTATACTTGTTATGAAAGTCACATATATATATAACAGTTAGAGAAATATTCTCCACAGCGAAGTGAAAAATATAGTTTTTTTTTTTCATGTACAGGATGAGTTCCCTAGTTTTTTATTTATTCAAATAGCACAGATCCATAGTTTTATGCACCTGAATTGAATTATAGTCTTGATCTATCCTTACATATGTCCAGCTGTCCAAAGAAGTTGAACCTTTACATACCAGTATACGTTAGTCTGACATGATAAATAAAAAGAATATATCAAATGTCACTGTAATTGTGTCGTAATTGTGTATTATTACCAAGACCTGTAGTTAACTTACAGAGCATGAACTTGAAATTAAGGACTGCCAGTCATTTCTTGAATATACATGAATGTCACTGCAATCCGGACACGTATGAAACGCTAGTTCACCTTATTCCGCAGGGTGCCATATATCCGTTGTATTAAAAATATGATATTTAGGGATATCAAATCGACGGACGATGGTTTCAACTTGTGATTTTTCGTAAATACAATGTACTACAGTTTAAAACCACCGTCCGTCGACTTGATATCCCTAAATACCCCGCTTAAATACTACGGATAAAAGTTACTCCGCGGATAAAAGTGAACTGACGTTACTAGCGGTATCGTCTTTGTGTATCCAGATGACATGCGGGTATCATGAACACCGTGCAAACCTGGGTCCGTACCTCCTGTAGTGTCAGAACGTGTTCTTACCGAGCGTGCGGTGGTTTGGCATATGTCCACGCACAAACGACCTGACGTCACCAAAGGAAAGTAGAAACTCAAAGATGACCACTTCGTGTTCTTTTTTCAGAGATACGCTCGCGAAAAGACATATATGTGAACGTGTTCTTAGAAAGACTGACGCGCTTGTCAGACTGATTATGATGTCACTGGGAAAAGTAGAAACTCAAAGAAGGCCGCTTCGTTTTCTATGAGATGAACTGGAGAAAAGATCTCTGGAATATTTGCTCATCCATATCATGATGCAGTTATAAACGTTCTTTTTATATTTCTGCTTATAAAATTTATCATTAAAATGACCCATAAGTGAACAGGGAATATATTCCTTCCTTTTTATGCACTTTTTGTGTTAAGTTGACAATAAAGTGACAATCTGCGAAACAGTTATGATAACGGAATGGAGATATCAGAATTTTTTCAATGTCTTTCCTCTGATGTTTTTCCTGAAAGCTTCGAATTCATACCGTCCAGCACAAGTTCATGTGTCTGAGATTTTTGATATCTCATAACTACATGCTGCACGTGAGAGACAAGAATTACGTCTACATTATTCCCTTATATTATCATTTATGTCAGCTCTGCACAAACGCAGGTATCTACACCTGTTTGGTATACTATTTTTTGGATGGTTTTACGTGTAAAATACTTTCTTAGTGTACCATTTTCATTCATATGAATAATGTAACACGCGAATTCATAAAATCAACAGCAAAATGAACGAAAAATATGTAAGATATCATTTGTGGACATGTAGACTTAACTTGAGGTAAAGTAAAAAGTAAAATAGGATATAAAAGGGATACTGAAAATATTTACCACTGCACGGTGATTTGTGATGTTACATGCACTTTTTCCACCAAACCGCCACCACAGCTGAGCTACCAAATATTTGCTTTGGCAGATCGCTCAACGAATTTCATACATAAAGAACGAATTTTCTTACATTTCTTACGTTTTTGTGTGTGTTTTAAGTCCTACTTTTCCATTGTGCATCATATACCAATTATAAAATCAATTGTCATACAAATCCAGTAGGTCTCTGAGCGATCACCGTCTGGTAGAAAGGAAGCCAGAACTTTTTGAGTAAATGGTCCGTATGGAAGTGTAGCCCCTACCAAACTCCACAGGTTGCTGAAATGATAATAGAAACTGGACAGACATAGACAGATAACATGCCAGACGAGTTAGCTGGGTCGCAAATCATACTCCTTGGCCTGTTAACACCTTAGGTATCTACATTTGTCTAATTTCTACTATTTCAAAGTGACATGTGGAGCCTTGTAGAAGCTAAGAACTCCATACGGACCTCATACGGACTTGAATGTATACGCACGTATGACAATCCCCCCCCCCTCCCCCTCCCCTTCATTCTGGCGGCGTTGTACGTTAGTGGGGTAAGCATTTAGCCGGGATCGTTGTGGTAAATTTGCTTAATGAAGCTCATTAGTATGAGATTAATGGCTAATCTGTTCCTGTAAGTGTTGGTAGTGGAGGTGGTCTCCCGTGGACTGGGGAAGTGTCTACTTAGCGTCAGTTAAAAAGCTTGGCCGGATCACTTTTTATTCAAGGACTATTTTTCACCACAGAAGTTTATCCACTCAGAAACTCCCCTGGAGTAAATCAAGCAGAACATTTGTTGTAGTAATTTGGTCTCTTTCTTGTAGTACCCGAACTAAAGACGGTCTTTTTTACAGCTTTTTTTTTAACGCCTCGAAACAGTCACATTTTGTTTCGGGTGTGTCTTACTTCAAAATGTCGTCATAGAGGTTTGAAACGTTCTCATCCGTTGCACGGCAACGAAGATGAAATTGTGTCTGTTGCAAAAAAAATGATCATGACATTATATTATCAACGAAGCTAGAGAATTTGAGTCTATATTTAAAGACATAGATACACGGCAGTATTTAACGGCCGTTAAATCATGGACTGTCTTCGTTGTTGTTGACATTTTTGCTGATAGCAAAAATCAAATGGTATTTTGTATTTGCAATGAGTAGGATATATGGGGAAGGGGCGTCATGTCGCATAAAAAAATAAAAATCAGTTTCAAATCGAAAGAAAATTGATAATTTTGATAATTCTGGCTTAGTTTGATGGAGCAGATAGACCGGATTGTCTTTTGACTAAATCCTGTTCTTTCTTTACTGAACGCCGCCCATTGTCTCCTAACTACAACAATCGCATTAAGGACTCCATAACATCGGTACTGACGGGGAAAATTAGCACCCATCGGGGACACATTTTTTGTCTCAGCGATGCGGGCTGGATGAAAAGAACTGCATCTCATTCTGTCGGCTGCGTTTCGTTTTTTGTCTAAATCATGACATTTTGGCAATTACGTCACGTATTGTGGTGTTGGTTGTCGTGTGCGCGGCAGACGTTCGCGGTCCGTCTGCACGTGAAAGGGCGGTAAACATCAAACCCCTCCCCCGGACACTGGCAGCAGGCTTATTAGTGGCAATTAAGACGAAATTTCTGGCATTATTAATTCTCGGGGTGGTAGTAGAGGAGTGTACCTCCGGAATCAATCCAGGGATCCCCCCCCCCCCTTACTAACCACACCCTCCGCACACCTGCGGTTCCTACCCACCCCTCTAAGGAGATTCCTTGTTTGGGCTGTACTTAGCGCCATTGGCGCGGATAAACCCTCGCAAAAAGCTAGCTTTTGTCCTAGTCAGAAAGCGCACCGAGGAGAAGAAGCGGGGAGAAAACGCCTCGAGATTTGCACCGGTCTTAAAAAGAATTGTCCGCGGTGTGGCCGAGCGGAAGTCGGCAGTGATCCGCTCTCACACACAGAACTGACCGGGGAGGATTCACGGAGGCACGGTCTTACACGGCTGGACATCACTCAACAACCAACTACACACCTTCTACTTACAGGTAAGCCGGGCAAAATCTGCTCTTGTCCTTTAGAGCCTGGCTAAGCAGGCTGTTTGTTTGATCATCTTTCAGTCTTGAACTTTGTTTTGGGTTTTGTAAGTAAGACTAGACGATATCTGACGGTATCAAGGGTTAAGTCCTTGTGAATGGGTCGTTTGGGTGTCTGAAGCTGTGCGCGATGAGTAAGGGCCTGGGCACATTCGTCGCACGAACGTCGCACGATTGCATACTGGAGGCATTCTTGTGATAGCCGTGCACATGTCGTACAAACTTCAGCTGTCTTGTTACCAAAATGGTTGTCTTAGATCTTATTAGGCTGTGGGTTCTGTCACAGCCTGTTTGAAAACCCTACCACATCAATACCGTAGTGGGGTCTACGACGAATGTGACGGTACCGCTTAGTGCAAGTTTTTATTTACATTCCATGTACGCTTGCCACCACCGTAACGGCATTCGTCAGAAAGAGAACAAAACAATAATTTTAAGTCTGCTCATTACGAGACTTGCACATTACGAGACATTACACAGACAACATGTAAGATCGAAAACGGTTTTATAGGGTTCGTTCAAAATGGTGCATTTTATTCTTGATGACTACTTTTTCTCTCCGTCTTATGGTGTATAATCTGCACTGTTACCGTTTCCTAATCAACCAAACGGAGCAGAAATCTGCTCTTGTTTCGGAATATTTTGTTGCAGAGTTCATCGGGTGAGTTGAGACGTTGATCAAACGTACTTACGGAAGCCAAAGATTTTGTACATTATGGGAGAAATTATCATTTTTCCTCTCAGACTTCGTAACATCGGAAAGGTAACGAAGATGCATATTAGAGACTATATAACTTATACCGTCATCATTTTCCACTTGCGATTCGCGACCTCTTAAACACACCTGTTGTAAAACAGTTTAAGAAAGCTTCAAGACGTGTCCAAAAAACCTTAATGTCTTGTTGATAGAAGATTTTCCCCGCCTTGTATGTACAGCCGCCTTATAGATGTTATCTCTGTAGCTCGAATTACGTGATGGCGATTTTTTGTTATGTTTGTCTGGGGAGAGAGTTTCGGAACATAACGGTTAGGGTAGTCTCCTGTTCCGTCTGTGTTTGCGATATTTCGGAGCATAAGCGATTTCTGTGAGAAGGAAAATTTATCATTTGGTTACCGTCTTCTTCTATACAAAAAGAGGTACGTCCATCTTTGTCAATTTTGCTAGCATTTTGCTTTTTGCTTTATTCGGTTTGGCTTGTGACTCGCGTTTATAGAACACTCAGTATATGCAATATTACAACAACATCGTCTAAACCAAAACGTGTTTTTCTATCCGTCGAACCCACCAACTCTCCAGAAAGACAGAACGCGCATTACAGTTGGTCCCTTTAATTCATGGCCAGGTTTCATTTTCACATATAAATATAGTTTTGTATCCCTTTCGCTTACTAGTATGCCGTCCCCCTGGTCACAATACAATCATCACAATAAGAATTTCTACTATATCTGTGACATATTTATTCCTTACAATTTTGCAATTGAATACGAAGTAAAACAGGACACAAACTAAACAGTGTTATATGTCAGTATATGAAAAAAATGGCATTTTTGTCTACGTGTTTGTAAACAGCTACTTATCTCGAGTACACCACTTCCAACAAAATAAACACGCCAGGTAAATAACTAGTGAAAACACCAGACACCATCGAAGGCCTTTAACGAAGCATGTTTGAATGAAATTCTGTGAATACTCTGTTCAAAGAATCATATGATTTCAGCTGATGTACCAGTGGTGTAGGAATGTAGCAGACCGAAGGCAAACGCGTTACAATGTTGAATGTATACTGTCGGCACGCATCTTAAACGGGGCTTATGTCACGCAGTGAGACGTTCAAATAGCACATGCCTAATGCGCTGCGTACCGGGCTCTCACACGTTAGAATGCTGTGATCATGGCGCGAGCGGTTTTCCCTCACAACTTGTTGTTTTCTCAACTGATGTCATGGAACATACCGCAGCTGTAAGCGTTAGTCAGGCACCGGGCATGCTTCGAAATACCAAGCGGGGGAACTGTTGTGGAGAGCCGTATATTTGTTTTATTTGTTTCGCATAGAAGGCACCGTCTTTAAGCGTGCACTGTAGCACACCAGTTATGTATGGTAGGTACAGTGTGAGTAAGACAGGACTGTGTGTCTGAAATATAAGTTGAAACAAATTTCTTCATAATAAACAATAGACAATATTTGCATTCAAAGACACTTCCTACTAGATCGCTTCCTTTGGAATATCTTGTCAAGAAAAGCTGATCAAAATATCACAGAATGGAAAAACACATCGTCAGAAGACATCTGTCACAAATACACAATGCCTTACCTCTGGTTCTTACGACAGGTGTATTCGTTGTTAGATATGGTGACGAAAATATCACCTGGACACAGGTATTTTCAGGACATACATTGTCATTCTAAATCATAGCGCTTTCCCATACATGGTTTTCATTCTTTTTAACGTTTTAGCGATCTTCCCATATAGCGTTTTCATTTGTTTGTAACGTAGAAAAAACACCTTTTAGTGACGCAGAATTGTCCCGTTTTCTGTTTGCCAGTTTATTCGTTGTTTAGCCAAACCCGGTGCAGTTGAGTGTGTAAAACGACCCATGTGCGATGAATAGGACACGGCTCTTTAGACTGTAGTGAAATTGCATGTAGCCATGTCCAGATGACACACACGATAAGAGACACACACAGGTGCGAAGTAAACACCTTCCGTACACACCTGGAACGGACAGGTACACACAGCGACGGTCGTTTTCTTTAGTGTTTCACGGTTGTGACTGTTAATGTTGTTCTTGTTGTCATTTATTATCAATTTTACATGTTAGTAGTTGTGTTTTTGTCAAGATGTGGCCACGTCAAAATCACATTCTTTCAAGCCATTCTGTTACTTTGTTCGCGCAGGTTTGAATTTTGTTTTTAATCCGTTAACACTGGGTCATTCATATAACGTTATACAGAGGTGTGTTTTGGGGTTCTTAGAACCAACAAACGACCATAATATGCTTCATAAAGTGTTTCACAATGTGTGTATCTAAACATGGGACGTTATTCACAGTGAAGCAACGTTGTGATCATTCTTACTGATTGTTCAAATCTGGCGAGCAGTCATTATCACTTGGTTCCTGTGTTAAAGCCTTGGCAAAAGTAGACATGCTGTCCTGACCGATAGTAGTCAATCCAGGTGTCAGCGCTTTACAGACAGGACATTTGACAGGTGTTTTTTTTGGGGGGGGGGATGAACATAGGGTACGGAAAGTTTCTCATTTGTCTCTAAACATTCCTATGAATAGCGGAAAACCTCAACTCTGTCTGACAGGTACTTTACAAAATGAGCATTTTTCAGGGACAGCACAGCAAGACAGTTACAAAGCGTCAGTATTATCTTTCTTTAAGACGTACCGGACATCAAATCTCTAGACTAAGACTTTGTTGTCTCTGGTGAGGTATCTTCCCTTGATTGAGTACTCCCGGGAGACACATGAAGGGCCAGGTGATACTTCTCTCTTGACAGGACCTGTGATAGATTTAGACAGATTTCACAAATGTTGGACCAGCCTAGATTAAAACGTCAAACCGTTAAACGATTGCCTCTTTTATATCAAGGGTGTATGTGGTGAACTGACTGTGTAGATAGACTACAAAATAACTTCTTATAAGAAACCCGTGGTTTATTCACTTCCATGCGAGCCTTTTTTTCTTCTGAATGTACGTATTTTGGACGTAGGAGGAGTAATTAAGGGAGAACGTCACTCTAACATGTACTAGATACTGCGCATCTTATGTCAATTATCGTCAGATCTCAGACAAGGTAGGCGGTAAAAAGTTACCCTTGTGTAGATGTTTGTAGGAGATGTTTTTATTTTGATGTGTGTGAGTGATGGAGCTGTCCCTCGAGACGGTAGAAGGGGCCAGGTGATAGCGCTGAGCTGACAGGAGTTGTGATAGATCCCCCGCCTGTACAATGGAAGACAAACGGAGGTGATGGATGCCAAGTAGCTGTGTGCTCCCGGAACAAACTGCGACTGTGGGAGCGCTTCATGTACAGGGGTTAAGAAACCATTACGAAGGGAAGAAACGTTTCCTCGTGGGACTAGAACTCTTAGCTTCATTTTTTAGCTTCTTTTTTTTCTATTATCAAGTAACCAAGATACACGTGATGGCACTTTCTCTGTAGGCCGTCGTGCAGTTTTAATGTAGGGTTTTCAAACAAGCTGTAACAGAACCAGCCATCGACAAGGATCTAAAACAATTTTTTTTACGCAAGACAGCTGTCTTTTGCACGACAAATGCACTACTCTCTCAAAAATGACTTCACTTTGCTCACGACCAATGTACAGGCCCTAATCACACTTTTGATACTTTGGGCGTGGATTTAAGATAGAAGCACCTCAAAGATTTGATGATCATTGGAATAATGAAGTTAATGAGAGTAGATAATGATGATGAATTGGGACGATAATTGTAATTGAAATTGCCTTAGATGACACCGACCCAATGTAAGTTTGTTTGGACTAGAGGGAAATGAATTCAAATGAACAACAGAGGATCGAAGTGAACGAAACTTTATGACTATGGAGAGAACTCAACAAGTCACCATGTACAAACTGTGACGATATCTTAGAACTTTATACCTACTAAGTGAGATCCGAAGCTTCAAAGATGGGGGGCTTGTCTTGTATATTCATTGCGTTGTCTTTCTTGTTGGGTTGCTAATCTTTTGCGTGTCTCGTGTATTGTTAAACAGACTGTGGTCTGCTATGGCGCTAAGGAAAATTTACCGTGCATATTTCCCTCCTCGAGACACACTAACTCGTTGACGTACGGCGTACCTCTGTCTCAGCCATTATAGGAGGACTCCCTCTACATGACTGGTCCATTTACAACGTGTTGGACATATGTCCGACTGATATCGTGGTATCACAGGGAAAGTGGCACTCGTATACGAGTTTCCTAACAAAAGAATACAATTCTTATAGTTATAGATATGTGTTCACACAATTTCGTGTGCACCCATCAATTACACATGTATAACAGGTAACTTCGGGTATAGTGGTTGTTATCTCTTTCTTCTATCGGTCACTTGTCTCTGACAAGACAGAACAAAACAAAGACACAACAACTCGGCATTATTAACCAGGGGTTTTCTCTGAGAATAAGTGGTCATTTTACTGCCAGGTGAAGCCATTAGGCCTGAATGTTTTCACACTCCGGAAAACAAGCCGGCCCCTTGGCGTTCTCGTGCGCCCGTTCACAGGCTGTCGTCCCTCCATTGTCCGCAGTTTCCTCAAGTGATTTTCTTGATAACATAGCCCGGGGATAGGCCACTTTTCTGGAGAAGCACCTCTTCTTCTAAATTGATTCCTATTGTATGTAGTAGATGGTGTATGGGTCCCATAGGAGAGATGACACAATATTCTCACCAGTTGTACTATATTTAGTAAGGAGTGATTGCTCACTGAGCAGATGTACCTGTCAGGTACATGTGTTAGATTGATACCTAGGGGAAACGTGCATTTGTTTCCGGAAATCTTTAGTTCTATGTATTTTATACAGTTGTCTTCATCATAAAACGCATGTCCCATATCCAAACAACTACCACACGCCCTCTATTACTTTGACTGATTTTCTATAAGAAATATCGGTGATCTATTTCAAGTGGAGATGCAATGATGTACAATAAACAGGTGCCAATTGGTACCCCGCTGAGAACAAATGAAACAACAATGTAACAACAGGGTTTATGATGTAATCTGGGCGTTCCGAGCGTGTGTTTATGATAACTATAATTTCTATAATGTGGTGTTCTCTCACAGATTTCTCTGTTGCCGTTGGCTACTTGATACCCAATCGTCCATGATTCTGCTTAGCTCTTGATCTAACAGTAACATGAACAAAATCATGTATATGTCTTGAAGCTGGGATACAAAAACTGTCGGAAAAGATTCTGTGCTAAGCGTTGGTTATAATTTATCTGGTTGAAAACTAGTTTTCAACCAACGACATGTCGACTGCCAGCTGACGGCCAGAAAACCAGAAGCCGTCGTCCCAATTTTTATTTAGGAGAGAAATTTTACACCTAGCCATGCTTATTCATTGACGCGTCAATATTATACTATATATTCCTTCCTACGATAGACATGAATAACTCATCAAAGAATATTGAAAGTTTTTAAATCATCGCAAGCCCTCAGTAATGCATGTAACGCTATAGTAGAAACATTAGATGCATCTATAGACTATACATTTTGGTGCCTTTTTTATATTCTTGCATCCCCTTGCAAATTAGTTTTCGGGTATGAGCTTGTAAAACTAGATGTAAGAATTGGCTGCAGGGAAAGTAATGAAGCCAAAGCTGACCTTTTTTCGTTTATATTGTCCGTTTATGATTACAGAAAATGGCAACGTTAACTTAAAGGTATCCTTTTACCGCAGCACACGGTAACGATCTGTTGTCCACTTCCCAACTGACGTGTATCAACAGATAACAGGACAATGGTCCTCCCCCCAGGGCCTGGTCACTACAAGCTGCATCATTGTGTCCAGTCTACATGATAGATGTGTGGAATAAGTGGCCACTCTACCCGTGATTAATGAATGTCCATTTGAGGGGAGTTATTCACTGGCAGGCGGTGTGAAAAGCGTGTTGTTGGTCACTTCGGCAGTTCTGAGACTGGCACTCATCACGTGATACACTGAACATAAATGAATCATCGTTCTCAGCCAACCAGAAGCGACTATATCTAAGTACACAAAACACCACTGCTACAACTAGGCGTAAAACAAGATCCAAGAACAGTTCTTCGGCAAGAATAGCTCGTCTTCGGCCCTCTTCGCGCCGTAGTTAACAAAAGGAAAGATCATTCGGCATAACTTGGAAAAGAAGTCAGGGAGGAAAGGTGCTACGGTCTGCAATGCCTGTAAGTAACTTCGTTTCTTTTGTTAGATCGGTTCACTGGAATAGAGGCCCGTATTTTTCTGCGAAAGCTAAGAGGACTAAGTTATCCCGATAATACGCCTACAACAATTTGACATTTAAAAGAATCTTTTAAGCATGGTAAAAGATAGCTGTGATTAGATTAGAACTAGCTGGGCTAGATTTGAATTGAGTTTTAAATGGCTTTCATTGTTTTACTTGTGATTATTTCTGTTTCCAAGTGCGCTTGAAGTTGAAACATGTGTAGTTACTATTTTAAATCCTATGTACTGTGTGACTGGAGTTTGGTGAATTGCATTACTCATGTTGGATTAACAAGTATTGGTGGCACACTTCCTTTTGCTAGCGGATATTATCAGACCGCATAGATATTGAGTTACAGTGTTAAAATGATACGCAGATATCAAACTAACGATCATTTGATATGATTATGAATTGAAGTTGGTCTCAAAATGACCACAAGTTGGTTAGATGCTTAAGCCCAAAAATGAAACACGTTCTACAAAATCAAGGTAAGGTACGTCCAATTGATAAGGGTAGGTCGACACGCTAATATGTTCACTACAAAATCAGAGTAATCAGATTTCAATTCCAGATTTCTATTGTACATTGTTCAACGTATGTACTTAGATATCTTTAGTACATTTCTATATTTCAGTTTCGCTCAATATCACATGCACAAAAAGCTGTATATTGTCTAGGTTCTATCCCACTGACATTAACGTAATTCTTTGTTATCCTTTTGCGTGACAACTTTTAAGTTATCAACAAGCCGTATTATTGATACCTATTTCTGAAGACCTGAACATATGTACCTCGTAACTACTGTCACCAAATCAACCATACTAGTTCTAAACATCAGGCCTAAATTTAAAAAAAGAAATCAATTTCTCCGCCAACGACAGCCCAGAAAAAAAGGGGAGGAATTTAAGAATGAAGAACAAAACTCAATCCCATTCAATAGTTCGTTAATAGCTTCTGTATGTAAAGACAATACGTGATGTAGCATGATGATTGCGAAAACAATTAAATAAGATATCTATTTAGCTAGCTATCAGTGGTTGGATGATTAGATAGAGCGCGACCGCATCGACAGCTTTGATGTTTGTATGTTGTGAAGGCTGACAACACAAGTCATACCATTGGTCATACACATACGTAAGGCCCCGTTTAGCTCTTTGCGACTCACCCTGGCATCGGAGATTGATACCGTATGGTGATTTCTGGTATGAACTTTCCGAATTAGGCTACGAATTCGCCAATTGGAACCTAGGTAAAATCCCAGTTGGTATCTGGGTAAACTAGGTGCAATGTAAATCTTGATTTGGCAATCGTGTTATGAACGGGGTCTGAGCTTGTTGGGAAGCAATCTTGAGAAAAAGCGCCGCGGACTAGTCTACCTAGCGGCTCCCCCTGCCCGTTTCGCGCGCATTTCTCTGTCTATCTGAACCAGACGTTTGTCACCACCAGTCCCCGCAGGTGTGTAGACCCTTTCTCATGGGCCAGTGCCCGACAAAATACCGATCCGCGGTGATAACAAGTTCTGTCCACAGAGCGAGTTTGCGCGCGGCAAACGGGAGCCGTGTGCTCGCTATTGTACCCGCCGAGCCACCACAAACACCTCGCCGCCCCTAAATTACGCTTTGATAAGATAATCGCCTGACTAGAGCGGTGTACACAGGTGTAAGGACAGCGGGCATGGAGAGAATATTAAGCGTAAGTTCAACATGATGATAGTGGTGAATAGTTTTCGTCAAGCATGTCTGATTTTTATTGTCGTTTGCAAGTCAAAACGATTACTGAAGTTATTCCTTTGTCTCCATCTAGAATGTTTGACTGGGATTTGGCCCTGACATTTCCACGTCAACATGCCATGTAATTTGTGTCAAGCTTTGACAGTCATGTGAGCTGAAGCTGTTTTATTAGTTAGTTAGTTTGTTTGTTTGTTTGTTGTGTATGTAGGTGTCTATTGTTTGTAGTTTGGAGGCGACCGCTTGCGTCAAAAGCTCACGCAGTGAATAGAAAAAGGGTACATTGAAGTTAGTATCGTCGTTGTTATCATATCATACAGATAAAGGATATCGACATTATCTTCTGTAGCTGACATGCTGTTCATGAGTGTTTTAAAACACCCAGGCTAGTACGGAATGATATACTATTCGCGTGGTGTTAGTTTGCAAGATCACTCCCAGCAATATTCTGTAAACTGTTCTGCTGAATACGAACAACTTAAAACAAGTAGTTTGGAAATATCATACGGAACACACATTATGCGCTCAGTAGATTATCAGCACTGCATGCATTTCCTTAAGTTAAGTTTTACAATTTCCTCGCCTTAGTGAGGGTCAGTACGTTGTAGTTAGGTAATGTTGTTTTTCAGCCGAGGGATTCTTGACAAATTTGAAGACGACGACTCCAGTAGAACATAGATGTAGCTATGGATAAAAATCTGATGATCTACACACTTTTCTTGAGTCTCAGTCAGTGATTTCGGTCTCGGTTTCGCATTCGTTTGGTCATATCTATGCTAAAACATGATCATTTCAGAGGATAGTTAAGTGTCCCTTTCGCAACATTCAAATAGATATGTTAGTAGTCAAATCCTGTGTGCCTCCGCTTTAGCCGGTCAGCTTTGTCCTTTTCCCCTGTGTGCCGACAAGAATGTGCCCTGACTCTAATTCGTGAAATGTGCCTCGTACATATAAGAGTAGATGTGCTGCGTACAGGTGGCATTGTTCGGTGCACAGGTGGTATTGTTGAGGAGTGCACAGACGGTGAGACGGTGGGGAGTGAGGGAGTTACCCGGCCGCTCCGAATGTGAACCACGGCCTTTGTTAGGTATCAGTAGGAACAGTTAATAAGAATGGGGCACATCCCGTCTTCTAGAAAGAGATAAAAGTTTTCTTATCTGAGCATTGAGTCAAATACTAGTATTCCATATGGAATATTTGGGCACCCTTCTTACCGAAAAGCGCTTACTAGTATATGTGATTAACGCGAACGGTTCATGTTTTGCTTCATTGATATCAAGGCGTACATACTTATAATCGTGACGATAAGTTCTAACAATCCTCATCGCTTGCATGCCTAGTCGGACACTGAACACGTATCCGACTGTCATCTGTCCCAATCACCTTTGCCCTACCAAATGACCAAAACTGAGCACAAAAGCCCGATAATTGCAGGTGTTCGTAACATTTTGTGTTGTATTCATTCCTGTCAACACCTGAATGGGTTCATAGCCCGCGGCTGTATCTAGCTAGCTTTATTGCTCGTGTCGTCTCTCAGCATGACAGGGGTTGTGTTTACGTCGCCAGTAGCACCATGATCCATCCTGTAGAAATTACAATGTCGTGACAAAAGCCACAGATCGCCAAATCTTCTAAAGACCAGCAGCCAAGAATCAGAAGGCAGAATGGGAATCGCACCACTCGCATGACTGACAGAACTAGCCTATGTAACACAGTCTATCCATGTCAGGGGTTCGTTAACTCTCCTCCCCGAGAGCTTCTGGGACCTTCTGGTCGAACCTTAACTTGAACTCCAGAGAACCATTCCTATTTCTAGCTACCAAGATGAGTTTCCAATTGTCCTGGCCTACGGGTATTGGCCATCAAGCGTCTGTTGGCTTGGCTAGTGGAGGGGCTGCTAGAGTGATATACAGTCAGTGTACGACTAAATCGTCCTTTGGTTTCATCATTCGTCCCGTACTTTTTTCTACCAAAAATCTACTTTCTAACCATTGTACGAAGCCTCTCAGTGTAGTATCGGTGTAGTATAACGTTCCCCTCAACTATAATGGCAGATAATTGTGACCGGGTCAATGCACTGTAACGATTTTCCAACGGTTTTGGCAGGTGATTGATGGCTGATTCTGTTCGGGTGTCAGAAGATGAAAGGACCAAATGTGTGAATCTTCCTCTTTTAATTTCGCCTGAATTATTTGGTGATTAAATGCATGTGTGTGGTAGAAAAAAACAACACAGATGAGAGTCTATAGTTGGAAGGACCATGGTGAGCACGGGATGAGATGACAATGGCTCGCAGGTGGGTCGGAAATGGCGCCAACAATACATCGTATGTATTTTTAAGTAGATCTCGCTGTACGGATTAGGCAGTTTTGACATGAAATTTATGGTTTGTAATTAGTGAAAAATACATGCAGCTGTCGTAGAGTCGTACGGGATGCATGATAGTGCTCAAACTGGGCAGGGGGACTCTAAAGGTAGAGAAAGACATAAGATCAGGAGAAACAGTGTAAACTATGCTAGTATTCCTTAATAGCATTTACTCAAACTTGAGAACTGTCTCAGATGGGAAAGAAAGAACGTCTTCTCATAAGAGTCTGATTTCTTGCATCTCGTGCTTTTTGCTTTGTACAACGCGCGGTACCATGGCGATACCCGCCATAGTTGTCCATCAATGACCAGAACTTTTTCATTCTTGTAGCATTTTACTCACAAAATTTCTCCCCTTTGGAAAATACATAGATATTAGAGGCGAAAATATCTGACGACCTGCGATCTTTTTGGAAAAAAAATGTGTTTCAAATATCCGGACCTTTTGTAGCCAAAAAGACATACGATTGCGAAATGACTTTTGATTGCGCTGCAGAAAGTTTTGCTAGTGGACTAATATTGTTTTCAAGCAACGGATAGCACAAATAGGTGAAACATACGTACGTACACATTGCCACTCTCCTTTGTCACGCGCGCGACATTAGTGCAAAATTAACCAGTATTTTTGTATTCGAACGAACCGACATTGCACTGCTGACTTGATCATGCTTTGCCTTAATTGAGGATGACAAAGTAAGAAGCAACCATGTATCTTGCTTACGCCTGGATATAGTCAAACTGAGAGTTAGATTGCTGATAGTGACTGTCGGTGTATCAGGAGTTGTGTGCCCTGATTGGCAGTTTGCCCACAGTTTGTCCTGATTGCCAGCGCTCAACAGTGCCTCACTAACAACTAATAATCGTTATCTCGCCATCAGAGAGGTAGATCGCCCGTGGACAAATGTGGGACCGTACGCGGGACGCGTGGTGAGGGGCCCGGCCTGCAGCAACAGCACGTGCCGCGAGCGTGCCGGTAGCACCAACCGTCCCTTTAATTCATTGTCACGTCCGGTACCATTCACCGGTGTCCCTATATACTAGGCGTCAACACACTCCACAATGACTCTGCTGACTTGTAATACAAAGGATTCCAGTCAGAATGAGAGAAACTCATGCAAGTTAAACATTCCTGACGACGGTGGCTGTCAGAGGAAAGCGCATATAGAACCGTGGGTGTCGCAATGGCCGCTAGAGGCGTTGTTTGCTCAGTTGTGACCAGTAAATGTGGCACACGTTTCGTCGGGGTACATTCGTTGTTGTCATGGGCACCAACATTTGTGACGAGCGGCCAGGGAGACTAATATTTGCAGGAAACCCCATGTTAGGCTACTACATAGTCATTATCACTTCCGCGTAAACATCGATGTACTGTAGCTGTCAAAAAATGACACAAAGCGAAATGTCCAAAATTTCACATGGCCTAAAAGTGTCGATTCACCTGTACAAAACTCGTTTTATGAATTAGTCCTAAAATACACCTACACTAACATAACATTCGTTTGTTATGCAGTAGGAATGACAACAGTGTAACTTAAAACTATACAACAGTGTAACTCAAATCGTGATAGTGTCTAGATTCTTTGTAAAGGAGTGTACTTCTTTGCTATCTTTCAGGCACTTGAGTCAACTTCATTGCTTAACAGCACTACATAGCTTGCTCCTCCGTATCCTTATACCGCAGGTTAGCTAGCTAGTAGCAACCCTACAACTGTTTCTGTATAACCAGACACCATAGAAGAGACTGCACTCGTGTCGGCATGGGTGACAATGCGATCAACATACAAACACTCAACCTGACGCATATCGGGCCCTTCTTTCTGTGTACTGTATATGGCTAACATTTTACTACAAACATGTACATGTTTGTCTAGCATGTTATGTAGAAACGACAGCTTCTGTAAAACATACGAAGTCAGGTTCAGAACAGGGGGACGACTGATTTGACTAATAGGTTGTGGGAAATGGTCCATGGCTATTCTACCTAAATCAATTTTACATTTGAGTAAACCATTCTCCCTTCCTACTTTTACCATGTTCGCCCTCTCGTGTCATCACTCTTTATCATATCAAGTCTATTTCACACATTAGTGTCATATTATCTGTTTTTCAGTCAGTGCGCTCAAAATTTATATTCATCATAACGGCAACTGCACAACGCGTGATTCGGGGTTAAACAGAAATCAGATAGAAGTGCTTAGTTGTTTTGTTAACTGTCCGTTCCGAGTTGTTGGTCAGCAGACATGTACGGAATGGACAGAAGACGCTCCGGTCAGGCAGTAGGTTTCCTGTAGGCGTGCACACAGGTGCGCTTGTGTCGTGTAACCCCGGGAAATTATACACAACTCATGTTAAACTAGACATACTCAACATTGTCTCCTCATACAACCAGACACTTACTTAGCAAAGGTAAAAGCAACTGCTCCGCCATACTAGTATTCAGAAATAAGGAACTTTTTTTTCAATCTTGATACTGGAAGACTAGCTCGGTGAATGCAAGAAATCTGAAGAAGGTAAGGCCGGTGTGACAGCGTTCTCGCCCCCCCGTGATATCGCCCCCCCGGGGGCAAAATCACTAGTGTTTTCGCCCCCCCCGGGGCAGGATCACTAGCGATTTCGCCCCCCCATCTCGCCCCCCTCTGGTGATTTCGCCCCCCTCCCGGGGCGAAATCGCTAGTGATATCGCCCCCCCACCGGGGCGAAATCGCTAGTGATATCGCCCCCCCCTCCCGGGGCGAAATCGCTAGTGTTTTCGCCCCCCCCCTTCCCGGGGCGAAATCGCTAGTGTTTTCGCCCCCCTTTATATAATACCCTCTTGGGGCGAAATCGCTAGGGATTTCCAGTGATTTGCATCCTTCTAGTGATTTGCATCTCCAATAAACCTATAAGTTACATTACTTTTGCTTCGTACAAATCACATCATACCTCCATTAAATATTTTTAGCTCTTGCAGATTTTTAGTGTCATCTAGTCTCATTCATTATGCAAATGAAGCTGTAATTGACACGTTTAAGTTAACACGTGTGCAGATACTTTCGTTTAGCTGCATTTTATGATGACATTTTGTCCTGAATTAAGAAAATGACTTGCGCATTTGCACAATCTATACATAGTGGTGCACAATTAATTTGCACATTGCACTTTAGAATTTTTGTACTTTGACATTAATTATGCAAATCAGAATCTCATTTTCATAATCATTATCTGATATGTTTCACCTTCCATAACCTTTAAATTACATAGATTACGTGTATTAAAGTCACAACATGGAAACACTAGAATTACATATTCGTCTCCTGAATCATGCACATTATGTGCTAATTTGCATTTTTGCATGTCATTTCGTAAAGCCCATGCCACTTATCCCTTAGGATCCATTATGCTATTTTGGTCGACAGACTAACCAACAAACACAGGTACAGAACCATTGTGCAAAATATTCTGTATACCATACGTTCTATTCCGCATCATTTTTACAAGATGATAAGTATAAAAGTTACTGTACAAGTATTATATAAGGTTTACAAATAATCTTAAAGATACTGGATACAAACATTTAATACTAGGTTCGCTCCGAGAATGATGCAAATATCCTCAATTTGGGCTCAAAGAGGAAAGTGTTAACCCCATACGCTACGTTCAATATCTTTACTTCATGTCTGAGACCCTAATCACCACACTGCACTGTGCAGTTTTGCTCGAATCTACGACTGCATTGCTCCTATTGTTACCTTCGCCAAGAAGTTTCACTTTATATTTTGGGTAGCGTTTCGAATTCTGTGTGTATTTGTGGAAAAGCGCCATCACTCAAGACCGCCTGCATTTTGTGCCTCCTAGCGGCTTGTTACTGCAGCGGAACTTCCGATATGGATATCTCGAGTTATGGACGTGCTGTTGTCATGCTTTTTAATTTTTAGCGTTAGATAGCACATGGGGCCGACAGCAAGTGGTGTATGTTTGGGTCCCCTAGCAGCTTGTTACCATCGCACAGGAAGGCTATATTTTTTGAACTGCAGGGCTGGTTTAGTGTGAGACTGTCAAAACTGTTAGTTTTGAACAGCACAATTTGTTTCAACTCATAGACAGGTGTGTATACCTCTGTGCTGATAGGCAAATATTTACCAGTTTTGTTACAACTCAGCAACAGGTGTGTTGATATGCATATGTTAATATACGTTCGTGATGTTAATAAAAGTCACCACAAATTCACAACAAAAATGTATCTGTTCTATTTCAATGCAAAGTGTGCTTGCACCCAACCAGGTAGGATCGGCTTCACAGGTACTGTATCTCATCTTAACATACTAAGGTGTCACGTATATATAGATACCAGGTAACACACTATATACGTTACATCCAAGTACCATATTGTTCCAGGTAGCTCGATTAATATGCAGTAACAAGCTGCAAGTTAAGTATCTTAAGGCTATGTAAAAAAGTAGGTAAATATATACAAAAGTATATATACATATATCTATAAGTATATATATATATATATATATATATATAAGTATATATATACAAAAGTATATATATTTCCCTTGTAAACCCTATATATATAAGTATATATATACAAAAGTATATATATACAAAAGTATATATATACAAAAGTATATATATACAAAAGTAGGTAACAAGACAGTGCTAATCATTATCACAGCAATAGGATTAAGATTCAACCGAACACTCTAGAAAACGGGAAGGATATCCCTAGGGGGGGGGGCGAAAACGCTGGGATTGGGGGGGGGGGGCGAAAACACCAGAGGGGGGCGAAAACGCTAGCGATCTCGCCCCCCGGGGGGGCGAGATCGCGGGGGGGCGAGATCGCTGTCACACCGGCAAAAACTTTTTTGTTTTTTTTGTTTCTCAATGATGATAGCATAAAAAATGAACTTTTGTGACATCATTACTGAGGAAACTGTGAAACCTGTGAAGGCGTTGCTTCGGATCAAGTTTGCCTTTCGCTGGAAAATGTGTATACTTTTGAACAATATATAGAATACTAGGAGCACAGAAATGATTCATAAAATGCGCCAAAAAAATCAGTTACTCGATCAAGCAACTGGATATGATTTTGTAAACGGTGTCACTGACGAAGGATGGTGGATGCTATCTGAAACGTCTGACCGGTTCCAAAATCATTTTCAAACTCGTTTCCAAAATCATATCCAATTGCTTGAGTAACTGCTTTTCGTGCGTATCTTATTACCTGGATGTCTAACATCGAGGATTCATAAAATGACCTGGACGTTTGTCTGGAACACATGACGCCCGGCGGCTGAATCTGGCCGTCGCAGGTGTGGACATCTTTAACCACAGATAACATCTCCGTACACAAACGCTATGTTGTCAGACTGGCCGGGAATCTAGTGGCAGATATGTTAAGGATGTTTTGTGTTGATCGTATCTCATAAGACTGGGGAGAAATCTGTTGTTTAGGTGCGGGTATCTGTGGGAAAATACAGACAACTATATGTCGGGCTTGTATGAGGTACAGATACATATTCTACCATATCATATGGGTGATATGAGCAAACTTTGGGGCAAAGTGCCAAAGCCAGAAGGTTTGTCTGTTGTTCTGCGAAAGGTTTGCAGACATGTAAGATAACACATGTTGTATATCACAAAATACAGCACTAAAACAGCATGTCTGCGAAATGCTTATATTGCAGTGATACTACAAATGGGGATGACATTGTTTAATGGGGAAACTTAAACTTGAATACGTGTTTTTATCACCAGCTGCGTTTCCAATTATTTCCAGGATTTCAGACGGATCTTAAAGTTCTGTTTCTTGGTAGAAGCTGTGAGATCTTGTGAGCTGTGATGTCCTGTCCTTCTATGTACTGTCCGTGAAGGTTTACGTGTGCGCGATAGCCGTTTCCTCTTACATTGATGCTCTCTAACTTTCACAAACTGAATGGGATACCTGCCTGTTTACACACGGTGGCACACACGGCATACAAGGCCCTTTCTTCCAACACTCATGTAACATGTGCTTTGGTAAAGGGGACACTTGTAAAACCCCAAGGAGCTCACCTTTACCAAAGTACATGTTACCGCGGTATCGTAATCAAAGTTGTCAGCGGAGCATGGCGGCGTTGTGCCAGAGGCGCTGGTTAAACAGATCACGGGAGCGCCTACCCCTCCGATTGGGATGCGAGCTCACGCCGGGGATTACACCTCAACCGCGCCGCGGTCCGTCTGTAGGCACGAGCTACCAAAGCACCGATGCGCCCTAATCCACTTGTTGTTGTTGAAGGGGACGGCTCGGAAGTGTTGGGGGGCTTGTTGGACGTGGGGGCCGGACGATTAGTCCGATTAGACGCGAAGATAATCGCCTTAACCATTGCTGGTGAGCAGGGGTAAGAGGACAGGAACGTCTCCCTCCTCCCCTGGCAAATCGTGGTCGGTTGTTGGTCCTTGGTTATGTACTGTTGTTACCTTGCTATCTACATGTATAATCATAATCAGGATTGAGACACACAGCAAGGACACCCAACATACGCATGCCTACAGAGAACCAGCTTCTCCATACGGTACGAAATACTTTACCCTCGTTGATATAAGTCATGACTGAAACGCGAAGATGTAAAAAGAATGTTTCTCCAACGTCTAAAGTAAAAGAGATTTTTGGAACTCGTAGAATGATAGCCGACCATGGCCTCCCGACCTTCTCCAAACCATGATTATCGTGAGCAAGGCCATCTGTGGTTGGGAGTTGGTCGGCGAGGTTGCCTTCTGCGCCAGCCGGCTGTGAAATTTGAAAATCGAAGCCGGGAGAGTCATACTCTGCTTGGACGCGCGTGAGATCAGAGAAGCTAATTGTTGCTAAAATATTCCCGACTACTCTCAATCTAGCGCCGATCTTGGTCGGGGGAAGGTCGGGAGCAAAGTCCTAAGAAGTTTATGAATGTGTGAAAGAGGCTAGTCGTTTGGTTGTTTGGAAGTTAGGTTGGTTGGTATAACTCCGCCACCATAACTGATTACCCTATTATTACAGACTCGTCTATTATCAGTTGTGCGAATCATGACGTTCTAGTTTTTCATCTGCTGTCACCTGTAACAAATATTCCGTGCGCTGCCTTGTTAAAGATGATGCACCGTTTCTGTATGTGTTAGTGCGGTATAGAACGTGTGAAACGAGCTATTCTGGCGCTCACACACCTGTGGAACTGTAATCTCATAAACACAGTCTGTACCAAGTCTCTGTCATCGGCCACAGAATCATCATTTGTGGAGGATACCACTATAAATGGCAGTGAAAGCCGCCAAGCATCCGCAGCTTTGTTCACAAAATTGACTCATTACAAAAGGTCAAGATCGAACAAAAGCTAGCCACGATTCACAATCAGAAAAATCAGGTGTGCTACATGTGCAAAGCCTTGATTTTAGCGTCGAATCTGCGACTTAAAGCTTGGTGACTATGTATCGCCCGAGGGGAGCTGTTCCTTTTTACAACTAGGAGATCTTTGATATTAGATGTTAATGCTACAAAATCCTGTCACTAATAAATCAAGGAAGGAAAGGGTTACTTGCTTGTCCTTCCAAAAAAGAGCAATTTACGTCCTCGCAGCCCCACACACTAACGTGCCAACCATGGCTGCACTTCACGCAACTTTCATTAAATCGGGATTACGTTAAACATTTAGGGCTTTAGGGCTTGGGCTAAATAGAATTTTCGTTATTGCACCCTTTGTGTGAGCGGACTTGTATCATAGCCCAAGAGATATAGCAGAGAAAGCCCCCTGTATCGCGTGAGATATGCGGTAAGTCCGCCCATTGTGTCACCGACCGATGATGTCAAGAAGTCACTGTCACTTCCCGCCATGCACCGGTTCGTTGAACACCCGTTCTCAGAAGTACGTTGTTGATATGTTGTCAGCTGAGCCGTACTGTGGCGTGTTGTGTTGTGTTATGTTGTGTTCGTCTGGGCAGGAACCCAGGACGTAAGAGAGGGGGCCGAAACAAACAGAAAATTCCTATTTCCTTCAAGTTCTTCATTTCGGTTCATTCGTACATCACTCTAAACAGAACGCAGCGGAAAAAGCCTAGTAGTATATCTTCCGAGCAAAAACGCTAGAAAGGATTACCGTCAGACAGCTGACAGGACCGTTTTGACAGAAGACAACGAAATTACAACACTGAATGGTCTCCAGTAAAGCCAAGTGATGTGAGTGGTCGAGAAAGTGGTGTTTCCCTTCCCTAAATTGTACGTACAGCGGTGTTTAAAGCTTCCCCATTGCACCATGCAGAACTGTTTCTGAACTGATACATTTTTTTCTCACTTTCCTTTCTCCATAAAGCAACAGTGTGTTTCTGTGTGCTCAGCGTGTCCCTCAAGTTTACCTTTCCGTGCGCCATGGCTATAAACGTCCATTGCCGTGTTTGCCATGACATTCATCATCCAGCAGCGCACGGTGGCAGTCCGTGGGATAATGTCAGCCACCCTTTCCTCTGTCAAAATACACCCCATTTGCCCTCCTCTCCCTATAATTTTCCCCGAAGGCCGGGCCCGTCAACCACCGCTTGTGAGACAAAACACGTCACGGGTACTTGGTCACAAGCAGGTGCAGCAACCAACGGAAATGTAGAGAAGAAAAAAAACTTCGCAAATGACACCTTGATGGAACAGGCGTACAACTTCTCGGACAAAGGCAGAAAATTAAACACTCCTCTCTGCCCTTCGCTACAGTCTACCCCATTCAGGCAGCCCCGGCCAGCTGCATGCTTGTTTGAACCAAATTCATATTCTATTACAGAGCAACAGTGTATAATTAACGTCCAGGGACACTGTTATACAGTTTGTTCCTCTCTAAGAAAAACAAAAGCTCCTCCTACGTTTATATTCTCTGAATCCCTTGTATTTCTTAGTGCCATCTCAATGGAGTTCTAAAACCACAAATGAACTCTCCAGGGTTTTAAGATGTCTTCTTGTACACGAGACGCTCACAGGCAGCCGTTTTTCCATGGGGAGAGAAGAAGAAAGGGTTGCGTGGCACGTTGGGGAAATCAATTATATTGTGAACCTGAAAAGTGCTTTTATCTAAACGTTGGCGCACGGCCAGCCATTAGGTAGGGAAGTCTTCCATTATGCGCCAGGAGATAATATAGGACCAATTGTTGTTCCGGGAAAATTGGCAACAGACATAGCGTACATGTAGCGAACTAATTCCTGGAAATAGATGACTTTTAAACTATTCTATATGTTTTCCTATGTTCTGTAGTACCAGTGTTTATGATTATTTTAGAAAGCGTGCGTATGGGGAGCATGCTTTGATTTTTTTCTTCTCTGTAACAATTCACAGTGTGTTAGATATATATAAAGCTTACTTCTATGCAACGATCACATGGGAAGTCTTGTTGGCATGACATCTTTTCGCTGGTTGAGATTCTCTATATATATAGTAACATTTAGAGTATGTAGGATTATGATATCAAGGTTTGCTTGTCGGTGGTTGGTCGGCGTTGCGCAGTTTGGCTCCAGTGGTTTGTGCTTCCAGAATGAGAACCCAGACCATAGAGAGAGGCGGGAAATGCGGGTTTTCATACTTTTTTGATGGAAGTCTCGGCGGGAACTCTGCTTAACCCATCGTCAATACTACAATTTGGGCGGGTCGGCCAAACCAGGTGCGGTCGGAACACAGCGGCTGAGCCACAAAAGCGAGCTTGCCGGGCTCCCGGCTGGAGAGAGCCTGCCGCCACAATACCACAATCTGTACGTACAAGGTCCTGTCTTCTTGCCTCCTAATCGCCATGAAATTGATTAATGTCCGTGCTCCCTGTCACCCCTTGTGTTAGCGGCCGGACCGCCTGATATTTGCCCTGAGCACACCGCGTATTCACTCACTACCACGTGCCCTATACCACAATTGGAAATGAGAAACTCTCGGAGAAAAAGGGGGGCCTAGATGTGCACCTATTGATTTGCGAACACCGGGCAGGGTTCTTTCACAAATTGTCCTACATTGGCACTAAACTATTCGCACTGGTGCTGCCAAGAGAATGCCGGGCGACGACGTTTTGAAGTTCAGGCGCGTAGAAGAAAGTCCATTCAGCTGAGTCTATAATCCACTTACGAGACCCGTCCAACTGTCTGTACCGTGTAATAGGGGTCTGTTGTGCCGTATTGTTATCGATAGCAGGAAAAAGTTTATAGATAAAGCAAGAGATGGAATAAAGGGCAAACCGCCCTTTGTAATTTTTCCATATGCTCGGTGCGTGCGCCGATAAACGACAGAAAGGGCTTAAATTGAAGACCCTGTCACGTTTGGGACGAAGCAGACGTTCACCATTTAGCCATATAATTTCCCCCCTTTGTGTACTTTAGAACTTTTCTGAGTCTTGTGTACACAGAGTATATGCGGGCACTTCATCCAAAAATAAACGGTCATCATAACAATAAATAATAATTGTCCAAATTTTCCTCAAGGGCCCTTCAGGAATTCGTCCACCGCTGTCTCTGGTATTAATCTCTCTTTCGTCGACGCCGGGAGAAATTAGCAGATAGTTAGAGACCTACATTTTCCTATTTACTCATACATATGAAACATTATCTTGATTATACGTTACGGGGACGTTCAACACGAAAGGGGCGGTTAGTGTCACTCCTACCGGCGATATTCCCCCTATTAAAGCGGCATTAGCTGGGTATTTACGGAGAGACAACAGAATAGGCCAGTCAGAAACCGGACCGACAAAACAATGGGACAGGTGCGATCAAGCGAAAGTCAAGACTCCCAATTTCTATCTGTGCCCATTAGATGGAGATTATATTAAAATGATCGCTTGAATGACCATTGGTCCCCTCGAGCATATAAATGGCTTAACACCGGGGAGTGCGCGCTACAGTTGGAGAACACCTCTACTTGTGGAGACTGCCAGAGCTGTAGTATGGTAGGGCGGTACCTTGTTTGTACGAGCTATAAAGTAGCTATTTTGTCAATAAGTACTTTGACCTGTTATGATTATGATACTACAGCGTAGATGGGCATGAGGGCGAAATGGGTCCTTCGGGAATAATTTTCGGCAATTTTCGTAGCGCACTACTGTATGTGTGTGGATATTCACCCATGTTTACGTTGCTCAAATGTAGTAATTTCCTCCAAAGGGAGTCATCATATTTTCTGCTCGGACAATTGCTCAATTTGTGGGTGCTTGTTTGCTGTCCCCTATAGACATGTTTTTAACGTTTTTTTCCAAAACCCTTATCTTAAGTGCGTACTAACTAGATACGTGATCTTTATGCATATGAACGTTTTTGTTTTGTTTCAAAAGCTTCCGCCAACTTCACTCTAGTTATAATGCGGTACGATGTAGTACATTGTGTGTTTTTATGACCAGCGTACTTCTATAAAGTTAGGGCAGCATGAAATAAACGTACAGCTTCAAAATATTTAGATTTGTTACATTTGTTACATTTTTCTATATCGATATTAGAAGAGAAGTTTCGACTAGGTGGTTTCAATGAATCTGTAGCTTGCCGTCGACGTCCCTTTATCTGTGCCGCATACTTATTAGCCAATTTGAGGTTTCTAAGAAAACACAGAAGCTCTTGACATTCAGCTAGCATTAATACGTGACGCATTCTGCAAAGATGGTGAGTGTTCTCGCACTTAGGTTCTTATGGCCGTATTTTTTCATCTCTCTTCCCGTTTTTGATCGACAAGCTACTGTTGGTTCGACAATGGCTCATCTCCGAATCCGCAGCTGTAAGAGTGAGAAGATTTCTCTGATTCACTCCTCGCCTTTCTTCCTCTTTTCTTTTCATCTTCTTGGTATGCCGCATTTCTTTCTTACCGCTCCCGAGGATTAACTAAGTAAGTCAACAGATGAGAGATTACTATGGCTATTCCTTCTCTTGATAGCCGGCGCTAGCTCCTGACTAAACCGTCCCCGTTCTTTTTGTCGCCGCCCCATCTTTTCTGTGCCCGGGCGTTCCGGGAGACGGGGAGCGGACAAATGCGGGCGGTGTTTGCCCAGACTCCGTCCGTTTGCCCGGCAGTTTTTCTCCCGGGCTGCAGCTGCAGGTCACGACCGGACCAGCCACAGGACTGACCCGAGCAAACCCATCTGACCAAACAGCGCGTCTTTGTTACCCTTTTCAAAGTTTTCAATCAAGTATTGGCGACATAGTGCCGTTGTTTGCGAGCTGTCACTCCATCCAGTGTCCTCTTCGAGCGAGGTCGTGACAGAGGCCGCGTCCTCTGCACCCCGCCGTTTATGTTGTTGGCCTGCCCTTGTCTGTTGAATGGATCCCTCACTTCACCCCGACCTTCCTCACAATCCACCTCGCGGCTACCGGGTGAGAGGGCTGGACAATACGCCACGTCAGGGGAGCGCCTTTGATGTCCTGCGGAAGCCTTGGCCTCTGGTGACAGAGACTTTGTCTTGGCACGTTCTGAATCAAAGAGTCCAGTCAAATTAGAAAGGTACGACATCCATCTTTTTCTTCCTGTCTGTTGTTGGAGGCTGGTTCTTCATTATGTTCGTTCTTTCCTCCCTCTGTTCTGGTACTCATGTGCCTTCTACATAGCCTCATGTGGCAGCAATATACACTACGTAGAGAATAGAACCCTTTCTCATCACACTTTAAAAGTTTGTAGATTCGACATCTCTCGCGCGCCAAGCCTTTTCCTTCGTTTCCATGCCAACAAGTCAGATTTAGGTATGCCTTTTCTACGGTCTTGTAACGCGTAGGTTGTTTGCAGCATAAGTCTTCCTTACTTGTATCACTCTCACAGTATTTAGCAGATCTCAAAATAACTTTACAAAAAAAGGAGTATTGACGAAACGGCACTGCGTTTCGCTTTGAAGACAATATGTCGATGTCCTAGATTTGTTTAAAGTCTCTACCGTCGGCTCTGCCTCGTGCCGTTGATGTGATTTTTCGAGAATAAAACTTCTCTTTTGCACCAGTAGTTGCACGGCACTTCCTTTTCTGGTCGAGCGCATTCCGCGTGCAGCTAGCCTGGAGTCCAGCCTTGTTAGCTTTACTCTGCTCCCAACAGTCGCTACACCGCAGAGTACGTAGCAACCACTGGAAGTGGAATCCAGCTAACAAGGCTGAACTCCATCTATGCTCCATCAGGTAGTTTCTTCCCTAACTGACAACCGTGGAAAATGTGGCAACACGATCATCTGCAGGGCGCCCGTTCCCATGGTGATTCCATTAGAAAACACTGACTTGGAACATAGATGTAAAGCGAGTGAGGAAATCAGATTTGTATAGGAGGTCCCGTCGCGGTTTGTTGAGTGAAGACCTCCAACAGACACATGTGCGGGGACTGCATGTGAGTACAGTGTCAAACTTTATAAATCAAATTCTCCTGTGTCGTATATGTACGTGTATCTGATTCGGTCTAATAACAAGTGAATGGTGAACTAATTCACAAATGCAACGAATTACGAAAATCCCTGAAAAAAAAAATAGAACGCACATGTTGGACCCACACTGAATATCGTGTTGTTTGCAAAAAATAGCAAAAAAAGCAAATTTTAATAATTAAAAAAAACGAAACCGATTAGATTAAGAAAGTAACGGTTATTAAGCAAAAATAGTTCACGAGTTGGAGGTAGTCTTTAAAGATATCTTTGTATCCCATACAATAGTTAGTAAGCTTTACGATCGTTCTAATGGTTACTAATGGTTATGTTGTATTCGTCTCAAAACATCCTGTAGAAATTTCAATAATCACTATGACAGTTCGTCTGAAACGAGGACAAAGGTTGGATGGTTTCTTGGATAAAACGTTCATCTTACAAAAATGCGTCATTTAATTTTGGACATGCGTTTGATTTTTCTATGATGCAATATTGTATGTACGGGCCATACACCTTGTATACAGAATTGGTCATACAGAGTACCGTGTAGTCAGACATGTAGGGCGCTAGTGCTTCAGGCGCTGCTTTTGTGCGCGAAATTGACGTGCTTCATCGGTGCAATGGCGCCACTTGACAGTCAATTACAGATATGTTTTGTCCTCGTTTGTTGACTGTATCCGCCTAAGTAGGGCCTCTTCTTTTTAGTAGCTCCGTAATTGACTAGTGAGAGCGTGTGTGTATGTGTGTGTGTGGTACATTATGCTGCGCGACATGGTTTTAGCCAACGGCGACAGGACAAAACGTTCAACGCTACAGAGCGGTACTTTTCAAGCAGAGGTTAGGCTCCGGATTGTTTTTAGCTTTAACTTTCTAGACGTTTTTGTCATAGATTTCTATTTTGTCTGGTTCCCTATTTACCAACAAGTTAATCAGACAAAAAGACAAAGAAGAAACATGGTATGATAGAAGGCCTGGTAAAAAATGCCTAAAAAGACGTAACATTAATAAACAAGCCTTGAGTGTATGAGTGGAGTGAAACAAGCTGGATCCTAACCTCTACTTGAAGAATAATAGCCCAGGAGAGCTTTACGAGGAAGTCAGACTATTTTTCTGTCCCGTACCCACAGCTGACAACCCTGACACCTGAACTGTGAATGATAAGTAGCCTTGGGAGAGGTGTTACGGGAGTTATGCAGCAATAAGATGTCGGAAATGACAAAGTACATGGGCTGAAATTGACCAGCTTAGCCACCAGATAACATAATTGTGTTCTATTTCCGATTCCCGTAGCTTGATAACACCAACTACATGAACGGTAAGCTGGCAAAAGTGGATGTTAGACAGGTGAACGGTTTTGTGGCAGGGAAGTCATAATGTCGCGGGGATTTGGGGCGGGATCCGAAGCTAAGGACATGATATTAGTAGTGGATCCCCACTTGCCTTCACGCGAACACCTGTGAAGGGTTATTGCTGAAATGACTGCTTTCTGTCACTGTTCTTATCCGTCATCCTCGCTTCTTGGAAGTGCTAGAAGATCACAAAAGGTGAATACAATAACAGGAGGGATCTTTCAAACGATTATTACAACTGCGACAATCTTTATTGACACGTTACAGCAAAAGTACAGCGACTTTCGTAAGGTCTACTACATCTATACATAATGTATATCAGTTAAGGGTACTGTCAAAAATAAGGTATGAAAAATAATGTATCATTTTAATCCTGATGAGCATGATCAGGGATATAGGTCAGAAATATCAGATAATGTTATTGAGAAAAGGTAACATCACGATTTGGTGCCATTTCTAGCCGGTATGTCATGTCCGAAATTGGACGATTCTGTGTCTGTCAGTTCTTTCTTGGGTCAATTAGTTGTACAAGTTCTGTCGTCCCTCTCGCTCTCTCACTTCTCGTCGCATACCAGTCTTCGCTGTCGCCCCTCACCTTACCTGGATGGGGTGGGAATACCCCCCAAGCAGACGTTTTTAGGAAGAATGTGACCTCTACTCATTTGTCCCGTTCTCTGACAACAGCTCCCATGAAATGATTGGGGTGGCTGTCGTGAAAAGAAAATCATAATCGTCCTAATCAACATTTGCTTGGAAAGTTGGGTGATAAGTACCTTTTTTTTAATATTGTAAACGTTGGTGGGAGAAAATAGACTTAGACAGGACAATGATGGGTGTGAGTGGATCCTCACAAACAGTAGCTTGTACTCGTCCTACAGAACGGCTGTCTTGGGCCTTAAGGCGGTTTACGTCTCGTGACAGACAAACAGAACTACTGAACAGACAGCACAAATCGTTGTGCCAGCTCGCTGTGGAAACTTCTTGTTAAAAGGCATCCACAATTATCACAATATCTTTCATCGTGTGCAGCACAACGCTCATATTTAAGACAAAAACTGATTTATAGCTTATTTTGCCCGTCGGTCATGCTTGACCGATAGCTTGACCCAGAATTGATAGGTAGTCCGACGAGTATATTTTAGAAAGGCACAAACTACACTAGCAGATCTAGAAGTTACTTCAGACTGTTCAGATTTGTCAGAGGAAATTCCTGCCAGTACTAGAGGACGAAGTACGGTACAACACACTGCGGTTCCGAGGGGTTGGTGGTGTCCTTTTGTTTCATAAACGGTGTGTTTTGTTTACTCGTTGTTTTTCAATTGCCCATTGCACATCTTTTTTTTTTCAATCTTTATCCATTGCACATCTTAACGTTATACATTTATGTACCTTTCCTTGACCTTATAATGTCTACTCGGGCCCCTTGACATTACCTTAAAACGCATGGAATCATTCATTGGCTCAGTACGTTACTGTGTGTGCTTCTGAACACTATAACACTTTGACATTTACCTGCTTTAAAATGCCTGAACTACAGATTTTGTTGTTATTGTTGTTCGTCCAACGTTGTCAACGTTGTTGTATAGACTCCTTACTTCTAGTATGTAGAGAAGAAAGTCAGCTACTTGTTCTTGGTCAGAAAACATGATGTCGTCTTTGATATCTTAGGAATAGTCCTCGTTTTCATAAAGGGGATTAGATTTACATCTAAACACAGGCCGGTATTATGTAACATGTGATAATTGTACCTATTTCAAGGTAGCTTACACCTTGAGGCGTTTACCGGTTATGCAATACTAACAATCTGTGCATGCCAGAACCATTTATGTAGTAGGCCACGTTTTCAGACTGGGTTGGTCCCACGAAGTCTTGAGGTGTGCCCAGTTTGTGACGTGCTGTAGATAGAGTTTTTGTGGAAGATCATGCCGTGATTGATTGTCATAAACACCCCGACGCGGAAATGTGCAGTGACCCGGACGTAAAGAGAGAAAGGTGTTCTCTAGCACCCCGACACTAGGTCTATATAGGAAGTGTGTCCACGCACCTGTATTTTTTGTGATGAATGCCTGGTCTTTGTTAACGTTCACCTCATAAATCATCAAGAACACGAAGTCATCTATAAAACAAAGTGCTTCAGGGTTACGATAAGGTGCTCTTGAAAAAAGGCGATACACCTGTTCAAAAAGTGGACTATAGTAGTGCACTGTGTTGTGCTGCTGTGGTAGTCTGAACGCTCTGCAGCTATACAGAAGTAGACTATACAACTGAAGTTACAAAAGAAGAGATCATTGATTCCAACAGACTTTCATCGATGGTAATGTACTCTTCCGTTGTTTTGTTGTTGTTCAAAATGTTTTAGTATTGATCGAGTCCTAATTATCACAAATTCACAGGTTGGAACTGCGTCGCTTTTGACAGGTACTTTGCCGTTCACTAAATTATGGTTTCATTGCTGTCTGGATTATACAGATTTGCTTAAATAGGAGCTGCGCGAAATCGCTCAGGCCTCAATGTAGGAAACTTTTAATCAACCCGACACAGTCTGGTAATTAAGGTTGTGAATAATTCAGATAAAGTCCATTTTATTGTCGTTTAGTCTCGAGTACGAAGTTTCCACGATATCAAGTAGTTAAAGACCGTATCTTCAACTATTTGGATACTCCCCTTCCCTCCCTGTTCTTCTCTCATTTGAAATTTGATAGTAAAGTTAACTCGTAGATGAGAGAAAGGTGGCGTATTACCGGGGTTGATCGGAGGTTTAAAACATCACTACAGAGCCTGGGGGTACCACAGGGTTGCAGCATTGGACCAACTCATGCGCACACAATTGGCTTTGTGTCTAGGCAATGGGTGACAGCATGTCGCCATCATTATCGCAGCTATGTCTCTAATGTTCACATTTTACACCGTTTTGCCACCTTTTATTGGGTTTCAATGACTTTGCAGCCATTGGACGGCCCGATCAGCGGCTCTTTGTTACTGACGTTTTGTCGTCTGCGTGAGCTGAAGCTCAAATAATGGCTTAGGTCATTTGTCACAAAGATCATCTTCACAACGAACAATGGAATAAAAGTCAGCGTGAAACTCAGGTAGTCATCTCATAACGACTTTTTCGTTCTACAAATATACAACACAGGGATCACAAAGGTAGAAATCCCTAAGAATGCGTCAGTCCGGAACAGTTGTCGTCTCGATTTGCTAAACACAACTGAAATCTCTGTTAAACTACTAAAGTGTGATTGTCACATCCACCTCCGCTGAGAGCATGGCCAGCATAATTACTGTTCAGCAGGTAACGGTACTTATCAATAACAGGAATTATAGCATTAAGTCAAATTGCTCATTTCATCCAGAAAACGTTGTTTGGGCGGAGACAGGGATTTGATCTTTTTTTCTAGTTGAGCAGTAAGATAATAATTATGTCATTTGTGATAGTTTTTTTTAAATTTTCCTGCAATTGACATCGAATGTTGATGTCATTAGGCACGTTGTGTATTAGAGTAATCCTTAGTTAATCTGTAGTCTATACGTATAGTTAGATCTCACTGAATAGTCAATTGGGATGTCATTTGATCATTGCAATTCCTTCCAGATAAGTACGGGAGTGGCCACGCTCGTCCTACGATCGTCGCACGATCGCAAACTGAGGGCGTCTTTGGGATAGTCGTGCGTGTGTCGTACAAAAACCAGTCTTGTTACCAGTCTTGTTGGCAGTCCTTGTCGGTGGGTAGTTTTGTCACAGTCTGCTTGAAAATCTTCTACGACGTCAAAATCGTACGACGGCCCACTACGAATCTACGAATATGGTCGACCCCGCCGTTAGGTTGTAAGACCACGATAGACAAACTGGCTGCAAGCACACAAACAAGTCGACAGACTAGCCAGCTCGCTCTGGCGCGTTTGACGTTCATGACAGCTGTGTTTGTGGAACTTGGACGGGAAATGGCACGTTCCAGACACAACTTGGGTGCCGCGAGACTTCAAACTACGACAGATAAAACAGAGGGACAGTAACATTTTAGTCGCATGCTTTCTGGTCTACATGCTTTATCACAGGTGGTGTGGTTTTGGTATACATGTATAACCAAAATGTATCAGCTACGGAAATGTATTTTTCGCTTGATAAAGCGGCTAGGAAAGGATGTTGAGGGACAGATTCTTCAAGCAGAGTTCTCGGTCCGGGGATAGGTAGTGGCGGGGATTTCTTGTCCAGGGTGGCAGCCGTTAGAAATCCAGGCCACAGGTTATATGTGTGAACATACCGCGGGCCCATCGCCAAATGTTATCCAAGAGTTGTTCACAAGCACACCAATTTTGTATAGCCAAGTACCGGAATGATTTATCATACAATTATTAATTATTATATGATTAACATTAACTTTCAATTTGGAGTTAAGTGACGAAACAGCAATCGTGTAATTCTTTCATCTTTTGCCGAAATCTCGAAACTACCTAACAATCTCATTCCATATTCTGTACATACATCAAGTATAACTGCACAGAACAGCATGGGTACTTACTTTACAGCTCTGTCACAGGTATTATGAACAATCATGAACCACAAGATAACACTATGGATTAACTAGTGTGTTCGTGAAGCTGATATGTGTGCAGACTTGTACAAAATGCGCCATGACCAATTGTTCACATTAGTTCTGCGCCAGGTGTACGTGCCCAAACCAACACTGACACCTGCTTTAGTTTATTTGTTTTGCACTTCCTTCCAAATAACACTGAAACGTTTGAGAAAAACGATGAAAATAAATAAACATTGACACCTGTGATCAAACTTGGAATACTGAGTGAATGTCCCGAGTGATATGTGGCCAAAAATGACAAAACCTCCCTTTTCAGTAAGCCTAAAAATTAGACAAAATGCACATTTCATGTACTGTTTTCGGGATGCTTATGATATGATCAATTACTAATACTGTAGGATATCGATGATATTTTTTTTCTCTCGTGACAAGGAAAGCTTTAAATTTAGTTGAACCAGAACGAAAAGTTCATTCTAGCGGTTTTGAAGAAGACTGATGATTTTGTGATTTTAAATGTCCGGAAGTAATCTCCGCTTTATCTAGTTCTAAAGATTGATGATGATGATGATGAAAGATTCATTGTCTCTTGGTTTTTATTTTATTTTAAAAGATCCTCCAGAACCATACATTGTTTGTGCCTATGGCGGTGCCTATCTTAATTTCTAAGCCCCTCTGCCACACGACTTTGTGCAATCCCAACAACAGGGGGATAGCCCACTTGTAGTCATGTGTGTGTAACTCCTATACTCTTATCCAGATGCTGAGTGCCAAGAAGGATTCTTTAAAGTCTTCTGTATGACTCGACCAGGGAGTGAACTCGCGACCTACCGACTGCAAGGCTAAAACTTAACCCACTGTGACATTTGCAATGATAACTAAATAGAGTTTTTGTATGTTACTGTCCAGGTGAGGCACGTGGGGACCGGTGGTGAGATGCCGCGGAAGGGCGGGAGTCTGGACACAGCGGGGCGGTACCTGGCGGAGTTCGGGCAGGCGGGGCAGGTGGGCGACAGGAGGGACTGGGACATCAACGATGCCTCGTTACCGGAGGTAAGGATGATAAAGAAATAGGAAAAACTTCGGTCTATCCCTTTCTTTTCTTTAATTGCAAAGAAAGCAACACATAGAAAGATATCACGGATTCTGACAAAAATCACCACAGAAATGGCATTTTATATGCAGACAAAGTAGAAACACAAATCAGTATGAATAGACTAGCAGTCTTCTTTGGCTAAGCAACAATCTTAGTTGAGCACGGTTATCTGCAGTTTTTCAGGGGATCGCAGGCATTGTGTAGTATGTGCAAGGAAGCTATCCATGCTCTTTGTATGGAAAAAATCACTGCAGAACTCTACCACTGTGTAATGGGCTAACAACTGTCCATCAGAGATACAATAAGAGACACAATAGCGGGTTCTTCCTGACACGTGGCCGTGGGTTTGCCTCACGTGCGGGTAGAAGTCAGGTGCGCCCGCCCAGCATTGTCCGACCTGCCCGGCCTCGAGCACGTCTGCCACTCTTCCACATCGGTGCCTCATTATATGACGATTAGCGAAACTTTACGGGCAAACGCTTAAGAATCATATGTTCTTTTGTCTCGCATGTCAATCAAAGTAAGTTGCCTGGAAGATATTGTGTTCTGTGAGGTTTCAGGGCAGGATATTTCTTTCTACAGCATTGTTGCATTTGATGGGGAAATATTGAACAAGTGTTGTTAAAATCTGTTTGATTTTTATTGATAGTGTAATGTCTTGGAGATGCAGGGTTGTATTTTCACTTTTTTATAGTGGTTGTTGTAGATACATAGGTGAACAGAACACAATTAATGATCATCAATATTCGAGATAATGCAAGTACACTCTATTGCGATTTTTCGGCAATTATACTCCTGGTATTCTCTCGATCATTGTGCGATTTTTGTGGAGCATCCTACATTTGCGGATCACAGAGCCCGCGGATATTATAGGGTACATTTTGGGCGAAGAAATACGCGCGACCCTCTGTCAATCTTAGCTTAGCCGTTTAGCGATCAACAATTGATGTCGAATGTCGTTGACCGTGTGTCAGGCGTATTAGGGTGGTCTCTGTTGTTGAGCTGATCGTAAATTTCCTAACTTTTTTTTATGTCTACCTTCATGGAAGGGAGATATATTGTTTTCGCTCAGTCTCTTCTGCTCCAAACAAATAAGGTCGATGGCCTGAACCAGACGGCTGTCACCATGGTTACTGGAAGTGTAGTAGACACCCTCGCTCCATTATATTATATAGCATTGCTACATTAGTAGTAGGGCAAAGCTGGAGGGCTGCTATATCCCTATATACATATGTGTTTGAGTAAGCATCTACAGAGCAGTAGTTTGTTAGACTAGACCATATGAAGGTAAACATTCGTGTATTTGGCTGCAAATGGTAATCTCCAAGCAGATCCTACGGTAGCATAAGATAGTCTCAAAAGCTGGCAGAGGAGTGAAGCCGGCCTAGGAGTGTGTTTGGCTACCGGGCACACCGAGGCCGGCTTCACTCCTCTGCCAGCTTTTGAGAATACCTTATGTTATCAGTATACCGTAGGATCTGCTTGAAGATTATGCAAATGCCACGTTTCTAGTAGGTGTTTTGTCCGCTGTAGCATCCTAATGTCTTACGTGTATTTCCCCCAGGCTTGTCGGCTGGACCCCTTCCACGAGTGGCCTGACGGTAACGTCCGGCTGGTGTTCGACGCTAGCGACACGGACGCGCGGAAACACGTGAGCGGCTGGGCCATGCGCAACACCAACAACCACAACTGTCACATCCTGAAGAAGTCGTGCCTGGGAGTTCTGGTCTGCGCACTTCACTGTACAACTCCTGACGGCGGCAAAATACACATGCGACCCGCCATATGTGACAAGGCTAGGAAAAAACAATTGGGTAAGCGTACATCTTAAAATGAACTGCTTTATCTTAAAAAGCACGATAAAATACGATACACTATGTCCCTTTGACTTCCACCTTGTCATTTCAACAGTGCAGTTGTCGGTGAAGTTACTAGGGGGCGTTGTTTCACAGTGAACGACGCAGCTGAGCAATTTATCTGTTTCCGAACTGCATTATCCGTTCAGGCAATAGGATTAATAGAAAAATTATGTTAATTGTTCAGAAACAGTCAAATGTTCATAATTCTATTTTGATCATTTTGTCCCAAAATACATAAAGTCGAACATTGTGTAACATTTTTATTGAATCTAATGTTTAAATGCAGTATGCTGAGCACCGCTAGGGGCATATCCCACATTCACGGAATTCGACACACAATAACTTGAAACTATCGGTAGAAACATTTTTAACAAATTCAACTAGAACGTTCTCATTATTTAACGAGGGAGGGCGGATCACTTACCCAATGGTCAGCAGCTGACAAGACCGGAGGGCCACCTAAGGTTTTTAGGGAGCGTTGTATCATTCGTGAGCATCTAGGGTAACGTTAAAAGCTAACTTCTATTCAACCTTGTGTTGTGTATTTCCCCAGGTAAGCAGTGCCCGAACGGTTCGTGCCAGGGCCGGCTGGAGCTGATGCCGTGCCGCGGACACTGCGGCTATCCCGTCACGCACTTCTGGCGCCAGGAGAACAACGTCATCTTCTTCCAGGTGACTGACCTCACCCTATCTCTCCATCACATGGACCTGTTTTGACTTTAACTAGTTAACAGACCGATCCCAAAGCTCCTTCATAGCGTAGAAATGTAAAATAACGACATGCAGGTGCAAAGATTTGACGGACGTGCAATCACATTGTCATTGGCTGAACCGCTAATTGCCATCCTATTATTGGTTGAACGGGTAATTGCTACTGATAGTCAGAATAGGTTTTGTTGTGCATTGTGGTGGGTAGATGAAGATGTTTCGCAAGGAGTTGGCTTTGTTTGGCAATTGTTGATTGTATCATACCCCTGATAAGCTCAGTATAAGCTCTACATGGGCAGTTGTAGAGCCTACTTAAGACTTTGTCACATTTCCAAACCGGGGCCCGGCCGGGCAGCTTTAAGGAACGAAAAGTATGATATAAAAGATACCAAACTTCTCAAGACGTAAAGAGAATAGACGTGGGCATTATATATTGTGTACATTTGTACGTATACATTTCTATTTTCCGTTTCACAAACAGCCCGGCCGTGTTCCGGTTTGGAAATAGACCGAACGCAAGGCTTCTTCAGAACGTAGAAATGCAAAATAACGGCATGTAGGTGCAAAGATTTTACGCACATGCAGTCACACTGCCATTGGCTGTACCGCTAATTGCCATTCTATCATTGGTTGAACGGGTAATTGTTACTGATAGTCAGGATAGGTCTTGTAGTACATAGTGGAAGACAGATGTTTCGAAAGAAATTGGCCACCATCATTGATTGTGTTATTAGTAACATCCATTGGCATAATACCGGTCGGTTTACTGCAATTTCTCAAGCAATACTAATTTGGCAAATGATCAACGCATCATTTTCTCCAGTTACATGTTGCTGTTACAGCTTACCTTTGCCACTTCTTCTGTGTAAATTATTTTGTCTCTCTGGTCCTGCTAAAAACATAATATCGTAATTGGAACACACCGCGGAATTGCACGGAGAACGGGCGCGTGGTTGGAAGGGGGTGCACTATACCGGCCGAACGAAACACGGTACAATTAACTGCCGCTATGTACCTTTATACATCCTCTGTTGTTCCTTTCTTTCCTGTTAGTAGTTGCACAAAACAAAAATCTGCATGAGCATACAAAAAGTCATGAGAAAATGGGCGTATACTGACAAGAATTTTCATTTAATTTTGGTCCGTCACAACCGCTATGACGTAAAACTTTACTGCTGGCCGTAGCATTAAAAATGGCGGGAAAATGGCGGCGTACGTTCAATTTGACCCATTCAGCCGTAGATCCGGGCGATAATGCAACGGTTCCTCACACTTTTACACGAGTTGTAGGTCACCAAAAGAAATTCAAGATTGCTGTTGAATCATGCTCGTCTTGTGCCGTGAGCACATGTGATTATTATCTACAAATCTGGCGATGAACGTGACAGTGTGTTTGTCCTACGACGAGCTCGCCTGCCCCGAAAATGACCTGAAAACTTTTGGCCTTGTTGTCTTCGAATGCATTGTTATCGATGCTTTGTAAATGATGTATTGGACACCTAGATGTCTGAAGTGTGCATACCTCAGAAATAACTATTGTTGCATGTGTAGATCTCTTTAAGTTCCACTATTTTTAATCGACCGGTATAAGGCTTATGACCGGTATTATGCCAATGCATGTTATACTCCTTATAGCTCAGTACGTGGGGTAACTTATTAGAGCCCAAGTTTTAATATCTTGTGTGTGGGCCTTCAGCGACAAACGTTTACAGCATACATAACTTATATTAGAAGAACTGCATTCTGTGAATCCTTTGACCAAGTGTCAATTTTACTGAGGCTTTTCTCTAAATTCCAGGCCAAAGGGACGCACGACCATCCGCGGCCTGAGCCCAAGGCATCAGCAGAGGCCAGACGGAACCTTTCTGGAAGGAGATACTCTATAGCAAAGGTAAGGACGACAATAGCCGGGTCTTTCGAAGTACAGTCGTTCCTACGAATTGTAATTGTTGTACAGTTAACTGTTCCTTCTGTTTTGAATTGAGCCACTTTGGGCCAGTAAACTCATTGCGTTAATCATGTTGTCATGTCCCACAATCATGTTGTCTTCATCCCTTGAAAATTTGTTTGTCATTAAAGTTTTTATAACTTGCTTTAGCAGGGGAGGAGTGACTGTCTGTACGAAGGCACGCATGCGCAGTACGTTGGTGAAGGCACGCTGAAGAGGAGCCGGGCTAAGATGATGTCTACCTTGTGGGACTCGAACCCTCTCAAGAAGATGTGCTTAGATCCATTTACAGGTAAACTTGTTTTTACAGTTTCTCTGTAGATTAAAGTCGTGGTCACATTTCAATGTCGCAAATTCTGAAGCAGGCTGTGACAGAACCAAACGCCGTCAAGGATCTACATGACAGTTGCATTTACTGATTTAGCGGTAGCAAGCCAGCTGCATTTTGTACGATACATATACAACTTTGCCAAGAGTGCCTCAGTCTGCGATCGTACGACGATCGTACGACATATCTTTTATACCCCGCTCACATTAGGCGAAAATCGATTGGACGACGAGTCTGCGAGCTCTAAATTACGAGGAGGCATGACGGGAAGGGGGAACCCTGCCATTTCTTCGTCGACATCAGGGTAACTCATCGTAATTTAGAGCTCGCAGACTCGTTGTCCGATCGATTTTCGCCTAATGTGAGGGGGGTATTAGGGTGTCTTGTACAAAACGACTGTTACGTCGGCGAAAGCTTTGTCACTTTGTCTTTGATCGACATATGTTGAGATGACTCACTTATCCTACTCATCCCCTTCTTTCCTCTCAGACAAAACTCGGAGCCTTATTGCTGAGGACCAATTCTATCTGCACAACTACCCCGCATTGCCTGACGGGAAGATGAAGGATCACGCGACCCATGCCGTCACCGAGCCCTACTGCAGCACGTCCACGTCACCCGTCCTGTACGGTCGCCACAAACGACAAGATTGGGCCGTTCAGAAGTGTCCCGGCGGCGCCATTTGGGACGGACAGGTCAACAAACCCGGCAACTATGGCCATGGCGGCAGCGACGGGGATGCCTGTAGTTCTCCTGTCACCATGACGACGTGCTCGCAAGAACAGCGCCCTGTCGACGCCATGCAGAACTCTTCTCCAGATGGTTCCTGGGGTCAGCACTCTCCCTACCAGCCGGGCGCGGTGCACGGTAGTGGCGGGAACGCTCTGTCCGTTTATTCGAACGTCCACGTCCACCAGCAATCCTTCCTGGTCAGGTCTGAGACCATCATCGTCACCAACAACAACGCCTCCTCCTCCAACGGCGCCGCCTACCCCGTGGAAAAATGGGCGGTAGTGGACGGGCCCGGCTCCGACGGCGACACGGACGGCGTCATCAGACACAGTGGGACAACTCGGTCGTCTTTCCCGAGCAATATGAGCCCTTCAAACGCAGTGACCTTTGACTATCCTCAAGGAGACAGTTGCCATGACAACCAAACGTCCACAGAGCTACAACGGGAGAGATCTCTGCCCAGCATCGGCTGCTTCATCCCTGAAACCTCGCCAGGCACAGCAGCCAATCAGGGACAGTCGCCGCCGCATGCGCGATACGAACAAGCAGCAGCCTCCTACCCACAGGGTAGTAAACCGGAGGGTTCGCCTTTCTCAGGAGAAACAAGATGGCTGCCGTGTGGCCGAGACACGGCCAAGTCCGATCCCATCTCTGTCCCCTCCGTGTACCAGAGCTGTAGGTACGCCAACTCACCCAGTGCGCTTGTCATGGCCACCACGTCCGGCCCTGGGCACTTCGCCACCGAGTTGCCGCCCAGTGGTTACACCACCTGCGCCTCAACGGCTCTGTCCTGTGTTTGATTAGAGCTGTGAAAATTCGTCCAGTGCCGCTACTTTTGTACATGTAAAGACTATTTGTATTGTCAGCCGAGTATATTATGTTTACGATATAGTTTTCTTTGTTGTTACTCAAGGCTGTAGCAGGGCGTCTCTACATATCACCTGAGACAAATTTATTACGACTTTGTCAAAGTAAAGACAAAAGGTAGACAACGCTCTCGTTCGAGTTCTGAATGCCACATTTCCTTCTGTAGTATATCACATCGGTAGACAGCGAGATTTTCTCATCCATAATTTCCCACGTTGATTTCCTCACCTTAAAACACTTTGTACTAGATCTTAATTGCACAGCGGCACCTCAATTCGAAACAGTTTACATGGATTTTCAAGTCTGATTCAATCCATCTTTCTGTCAGTCATACACACAGGCGACACGCCATAAACACCCAAAGGTCAGCTCTAACCGACCTTATTGTTCATCCACCAGAAGAAAAAAATCACTCACAAAACTCGCCAACAAAGGGGCGACATCCTGACAACTACCCAGGGATTGTACCACCAATTATCCCTGTGCCATTTCCGTCAAAATTCCCGCCATGTTCTAGTAAGTTGTTTTCTTTTCTGGCGCGGAGGGACTCATTACAACACGGCGCCGACATGGAACAAATCCCGTGCCGCCTTTGGTACAAGAATAACAAAAAACCTGTGTTGTATTGTGCAGGTATACCCCTGGGTTCTTCCCACCGCACGTGTTTTACAGATAGATCAAATGGTTGTCAGACAGGAGAGATAGTCAAAGAGAGCTCTTGAGTGCCTTTCGTTAAGGGCGTAGTTTTATGGCCTTTTTATGGTGGTTTACAATGTATAAATGTTTCAAGCATCTCGGATGAGAGAATACTTAGAAAAACATTTCTTCACAACGAAATGAGGTCTTTTCTTGTATATCAAAAAACGACAATAACTTCCTGTGCTGTTGAAACGTTGATGATTGCGAAACAAATGATATGATACTTTTTACAACGATTTCAGATATTTTCAATTCAAGAAGATATAAAGTAAGTCCCTTTGTCGTGGACACAGTTTTGACATTTTATACAAATTGTTCGTCTTGTACTTTCTATCTAGTGTTATTTATACAAAACGTTACATGTTGTATTTATTTTCATCGTAACCATGACGACATGGTTGGCAGACGCTGACAGAAAATGTACGATCTGAACATGAGACAAAAGAGAATGTTTGTATATATTGTTATATAAACTTGTGAGATGCCTTACTTATATATCGATTCCCACGTATTGCTTAATATGTACAGCGACTGCAATTCGTACAGTCAACATTAGTATCCTGTCAGATGAATCATATATCTCTATCTTAATTTATAATTCATTAAGCATAAGCTTGCATGATTGATGGCCACTTTGTTCGCAGATCACGAAAATGCATAGGTGAAAACAGACACTTGATTTCTTGTATGTGGCACAGGACATAATGCCTAGTATTAGTCGGAGTCACAGTATATGAAAGTGAGTTAGATACCGACAATTACCGAGGTTACCCCTAGCTTTTATACAATGTGGCAGTGTTGTTGAACTTATCTCTTTCGCCCGTGCTCTTAAGTAGCGTCCAGCGATAGCTTGTTGTATTACAGTACAATGCATCATTGTGATAATATTACATGTACATGTTCTTGCTAGTGCAATGATTCCTTTGTTAGTATCAAAGAGGAGCGTCCGTATGCTGTTCAATAGCTTTATGTTTGGACTGTCTAGCAGGAAGATAATTTTGTACATGGTGTTGTAGTCAATTTACAGGGACCAAATGTCATTAAAGTCTATAGTTCATCAAAAAAGATCCGATGTGGTTTGTCTTCATGCTGTGTTTAAAAGTTTGTTTGACCTTTTGTCAACATACTTTTAGAATCTAAATGCATGCTTCTAGTATGTGTTATGTTGATAGAAGTTTATCTATGAACGGTACATAGCGGCACATCACAACAGATAAATGAAAGCCCGCTCAACTTCTGCCAGAGACAAGAAAATATCATGTATTATGCTGTTATAATAATACCTTTCCTCGTGGCTCACGGCAGTGTGTGTAGAGGCGTGATATGGCGATGACCTGTTGGTTTGGTGAGGCTGGCCAGTCGCCTAGCTTATTACACACACCCTTCCGCCCCGAGACTGCGACCACTGCACGACTAAAGATTTAACAGATCACTCGACAAATTTATAGATACAGAACGGATTTGTTACGTTGTGTGTGCTTTATTGCATTTGAAATCAATTTCTATCAACGAAATCAAGGGTCACACGAATCCAATTTTTGATCGCTGTATGGTTGTTCAGCTGTGGGCGTCTAGAGGACACAAAAACAGAAAACGGTTTATTAACAGATTATCATCCACAATACAGCAGAGTAAAGATGGGTCAGCCTCTTACGATAGCAAGTTGCTTTTGCCATGTAAAAATCTGATGATGATGGTCGATGAGACAAAACGCCAGGACACAATTTCAGAGGTGACCGAATAGTCTAAAGACTGAAAGGAACAGGGGCATAGATCAGGCATAGGAATTCTGTACAGTTTTCCAATTGTTCTTGTGTTAGTGAACGCCTCGCCACATTTCCGACTGGGCAGCTTTCGGGAACAAAAAGTATAACATAAAAGACACCAAACTACACAAGACTCAAAGAGAACAGTTGTGGGCATTATTGTGTATATTTTTAAGCAACGTTATACATTTCTATTTTGTTTCCACAAACAGCCCGACCGGTCCCCGGTTTGGAAACGTGGCGTTAGCCTTATGAAAGAAGCAATGATCCTCAAAGAAAACACCTGTAAAGAATACACTGCAAAGTCATTCCAATGGTTCTAACATAATATGTAAAATGTCGTATAGGATTTTTATAACTATAGAATGTAGGGATGAAGAGTCGACAATTTAGATTTTAGTCAGCAGCTGGGCCGGAACTGTGTTTATGTCACGGAATACTCGGATCAACCGGGATATGAGGACAGATTACTTTACAGATACATTTTAGAGTTTCTGTGTCACAAGGACAAGCGGTGACCTTATGTGGGGCTTAGTGTGTATAACAGTGGTGGAGAGTCGGGCCCAGGTGTGTGTTAACAACGAGGCGGAAAGATGCTACCAAAGCCTTAGACTTGTCTTACAATTGGGACGTTTGAAGCCTACATATACTTGGCTCACCCGAGCGATCGACCTAAAGAGGCGTTTACCAGAACGGTTACTACTGATCTTCGTCTGAAATAAAGTGTTACTAAATATACACAGGTGCAGGTGGCACCTAAACTCCAGTGAAGTATAACACACCATAATACAAAAGTCTTCCGAGAGAACTTTGTTTTTCAATCTGCAAGTCTTCTGTCGTTTCTACAACGTTAGATGTGACCATTTTCCTACGCAGGAGGGGGCCAAAGTCGTCTTGAAAGTCACCAAGAGGAGTTTCCTGACGACTTTGATTCCCTTAGCGCAGCTCGCAGGAGAATGGATGTGACCCTCTGTACGGAGTGGTCATATTTATCGAAGGATTGTAAGGTTGTGTAATTTTTATGCCGAAGAATTTATAAGCAGGCTGTGACAGAATCAACCAGAGACAATGTCTTATGCGACATTGTTTGCAGGCCTTTTAATATGACAGCTACATTTTACATGACACATCTACGACTATCTATGCAGGGATACCCCCGTCTTACGACAATCGTACGACATACGTGACGGGGTCTTCAAGCATGACGTGACTTGCATGAATGCACATCCTGCTGATTGTGCACTTTATCATAGGGTTCCATGTAGAATGTGAACCGTGAGAACTGCCATGTACATAATGGTAGGTAAGATCAGACGCATCGGACACGGTCTTGTCAAAAGGACGAACAAAAGTCGACAAAGTTACCGACAAAGCTTAAGTACATGTACAATCATCAACACCTGGGTGGAATTATTGTGGGAAGCAAGGAAGACAAGATTATATAGTATAATATCCTATCTTTTGATGTATCTTTCATAGTCTCACGTTCCTTGAGGCAATTTTGAGGAACAAAGGGAAAGATAGCAGGTCACAAAATATGATGATAGCCGGTTTTGCGTCACGTTACAACCCACGGGACCTTCTGAGAAGCCCGTGAGGAGTTTATGGGCTGGGCAAGGTGAAAAAGTTTCATTGGGTCACGATCTGTGTTCGGTAAAATAACAGACATCCACCAAAAACTTTGATGAAAATGAAGGCTTAAAGCTTGGGGGTACCGGTGTCTCACTTACTACAGTGGATGCCGGATATCTGTATTGCCCATTTGTCAGCTCATCTCATACGACTCCCCGGCATATGTGACAGTCCGGAATAGCGCCAGTAATGTACATTACGAGGGGCGTGCAATTAGTAATGGTCCTGACCCATTTCCCATAGCAGGAGATTAATGAAACTTGGCACAGTTATTAGTCTTTCTCTTCATAGGAATCACCCAGAGTTATGCATTTCTCCCATCGTTTGATGCAGCTCTGGACACCGATTTTGTAGGACACCCCAGGTTGGTCCTCCAACTGATGCCTCATCAATGGCACAAGAGGGACGACCAGGTCTGGGAGCTGTTTCCACAGACTTCCAGCCACGTTTGAATTCAGGATGCCAGCGTTTTACAAGGTCATATGATGGGGCATCATCACCATAAGTTTCATTTATTTCATCAAAAGTCTTCTTTGGTGTGCGTCCTTTCAAATACAAAAACCGGATCACTGCGCGACACTCAACTGGTTCCATTTCACACCTGGTCCATTTCGCACCTGACTAAGTTCAAACACCAGTAAATCAGAAACCACAATTACTTCAGAGCTGTCTTTTGCAACATAACCCATAGAGATATGAATTATTACACATACAAAATTTCATTTAGATCAGACAACTGGAAGTGGGTCAGGACCATTACTTATTGCACGCCCCTCGTATAACTCATTGTTCATGATTAGGTATATTCCCATAGGACGACTTGATCAAACCAGACAGATGAGTTAGACACATACTTTAGAAGTTGTCTTCAAGCTCAAAAAATTATACCTAACCTTGTATGGAACAGCTCTAGCAAGCTATCGTTTACTCCACCAGTGCAAGATACTAACACTTGTATCGTTTGCGGAATGTGTGCAATGGTCAGATCAGAGAAAATGATCCGAAATGGTGAACATTGTGAAACATTGATACTCTTTAATGTATGCCAACATTCCCCAAGAAGAGGGAAAATGGCAAAACGACATTATTACATATATACAGCTTAGACAACCAAGGTAACAGTTTCTCTAGCAATTGTATAAAATTTGGAATTCAATTCCAGATATTATCACAACTTCGAATTCGCGCCAAACTTCCGCCGATTCCGTCCATCAAATATGCGCCTAGATCTAAACTTGTCCTTCACATTCTGTCCGCCATTTGACCCTTACATTGTCCTTTGTCTGCTACTCAGCGGTTAAGAATTTGGCTATAAGTACTTGGGTGTGCCAACACTCAACACCAGTCAAAGTTCGTTTGTTGTGTTTAAAAAGACATGCTGAGTTTAAATGTTGTGGAATGACTCAGAAGACGCCCACGTGAGGAAAGCGTTACCTTTTATCGTGTCATCAGGTAAATGACAGCAGCCTTCGGCGTCTTTGATCGATGGGCATTTTGTCCTACAATGTACGGACTGAGCGCCATCTGTTGTGAATAGAAAAAAAAATACACCAAAGCCCTACAACTGTCCTTTCTCATATCACCGATAAAGATAATTCAGCCATTGATGATTAATAGGCGTTCGTTATTCATCGATGTGAAAGTAGCTGCATTGCTGGATAAAGCATGTTTGAGGCCTCGCCTTAAATTACAGCGTTTGTTGACTATTTCATAATGATCACCTCCAGGGTATGTAGCGACGTGTTAGCCCACACGGGACAGCCTACGGTACCTTATAATTACCATATAAGTGGGCCAGAAACCGGTCAGGCAGCTGCAGTCCAGTTAGAGCGCGTGGTCGATAACATAGAGAGGCAGAACAACAGAGAGAGAACAACATGGCGTCTTCACTGTTGTCTCAGATCAGCGAGGACTTCTTGAAGTGTCAGATTTGTCACGACACGTTCAAGCGTCCCAAGGTGCTGTCCTGTCTCCACACCTTCTGTCTTCAGTGTCTGAAGAGCTACCTTAAGAAGAACCCGCGGGTCAGTATCAAGACGTTCCTCTGTCCGCTTTGTCGTCAGGAGACGGCGACGCCACCGACGGGCGCAGACGGTCTTAAGGATAACTTCTTCGTCTCCAATCTTCTGGAGGCCCTGTCGACGCTGAAGACGTTCAAGGTGAAGGGGTTTGTGGCTTGTGGAGGCTGCAGCCGCTCCGCCAGCTCCCGCTGTATGGAGTGTGAGGACTTCCTGTGCGTCCACTGTCATGGCGTCCACGCCAAGCTGAGGGTGACGCGCGATCACACCGTGCTGTCAATCAGGGAGCTGAGCTCGGAGGGAGGCAGCGCACAGATCCGAGCCTACACCAAAGCCACCCTCTGTCCCGTACACGAAGGTGAGACCATGAGGTTCTACTGTGAGACATGCCAGAAGCCCATTTGCCGCGACTGCACCGTCTTAGACCACAGCAAGCCCGACCACAAGTATGTTTACTTCAAGGATGCCCTGTCCTCACGGAAAGACGAGATCCAAGATCTGCTCACATCCTGCAGGGGTATGGTAGAGGGCCTTGAAGAAACCAAGGAACGGCTTGAAAGCGAGGAAGGCGAACTACGTGAAACTAAGGAGGGAACGCTGAAGGATATAGAGGAATGGGTGGCTGGTCTGGTATTGGACACACAAAGGAAGAAAGAAGAACTTAAAGACCAAGTCGAAACAATCTACAACGAGCAGCTCAAGGAACTGTCGGCGGCAAAAAGTAGAGTTGAAATGACTTTAAATGACATCGACAGTGGATGCGGTTTCTCGGAGAAGGTTCTAGATATTGGAACGGACTTCGAGATTTTATCCATGCGCAACGAAATGGCAGCCAGGCTGTCAGATTTGACGAAGATGGAGCGTCCCAAAGTTGACCAAAACCGCTCAGGGCTGATTAAGTTCCGACCGTACGGAGGGATTGGAGAACTCGTCAAGCTGGGGGTCGGGGAGTTAGACTCCCGGACAGTTGGAGAACTTGTGGTGAAGTTCGGAGGATGGGGTCCGCAGCAGGGACAGTTCAAACACCCAGGCGGAGTCGCCGTGAGTTCAGCCGGGCACATCATCGTGGCAGACACCGGAAACCACCGCATCCAGGTGTTCGACAGTCGCGGAGTCTTCTTACGCGCGTTCGGCTTCTACGGATCGGCAGACGACGCCTTCAGTCACCCTCACGACGTCGCCATGACAACAGACGACCGCATCCTGGTCACCGACAAGGGGAACAAGCTCGTCAAGCTGTTTACCCTCGAAGGAAAACTGATAGGAAAGATCGGTACCGGTAACCTGAAGGAGCCGACAGGGGTAGCGGTGTACAAACATGGCGGCGTGGCCGTGACTGACACCCGGGATGTGAAGACCTTCACACGAACAGGTGTCATGTCGGCTACCTGTACCAGTGACGATCCGGGATACTCTCATTACCTCTGCACAGATGACGAAGGCCGGGTGAGTACTCATTTCTTTTTCTGTCATACATTCCAACATATAGATGAATAAAGTATCTCTGTTTACCACCCTGCCTACAACGCCGGATGGCTCCTTTAGCGTAGCTATTTCTTCGACCAAGCTTTAGACTCACTTCGGTCAGTTTTTAGGCCACTTGATTCTGCCAACACTTGAACGTTGTCAGATGCTGAAGCCTTTAAGTATATACTTGGCGATTGGTCCCTTGGGTTTTTATTTGCGTTCAACCATTCTCCTTTTTTATTTTGTTAACACGTAGAACACCGGATATCTGGACGATACCTCGACCTACTTTTTACCGAAAATTGCTACGTACAACGTGTAATTACCACCTGTGTACACCAATAGACACAGCACTATAATTATACCTATTACTAAACCTTCCATGTATATAATTAGCGATTGGAAACAACGCTAGAACTGTTTTATGACCGTGTTTTTGAGACAAAATAGTAGATGTCAAAAGTTATGATCTTAGAGCTAGAATGTAATTTTCTATGGTAGGTTATTTCTATTAATTCTCCGGAACTATGAGGCGTATGTTGAAGACAAGAACCGAATGACGAACGTTACTTTCTTTCAAATTAATGTGTTCCTGAAAGGACCGAAATCAGTCTTAATGTGACTTCTTACAAACATTAGGAACTACCTTCGGGCATTCTTAACCGTTTAAAGGTCTAGCTCTTTAAAATAAACTGTTTAGGACTTCGACTGATACCTATCACAATAGACTTTGTCAATCACATCTTTTACGAACAAATAAACTGATGGGACAGTCGTGACTTCAATAATCTTGGACTATCGAATACAACTCTCGGAAAGGGAAGACTCTAATAAGTGCATGAGTCCAATTATATAATGTGTTTCATGATTGTGTTAAGAAGTCTTTTACTACAGTAATTGTAAAAGATTGTGCCGTTCTTTAATGCAGACTCTCTTTTCGGAAACGGTTAAATAATTAGAAGGTAAGGGTCGCTATAATAGAGTATAAGAGGATCCTAATAAAAGAGGGCACGGTGGAACCATTGAAATTCCAGTCATCAGAGTCATTAGAATGCCTGGCACAAGAGCCATACCTATCATTTTAAAACATCATGATCAAATTTAAGAAATTGACTAACACTTGATGCAATGCTAGGAAATTCAGTTTCTTAATCAAGATTATACTTGGTGTTGCGTTGCTGTAAATAAGTGAGAAACCAGCTTTTTAGATGTTGTTTCTCAATTTATCAGATCTGGATGTTAATAATAGGAATGGCAAATAATTCAGCAGTCTGTGCATTATGAAATGCTCATGGAGTTTCATCTCGCTTTTCAGGTCTACGTGTCTGACTTCACCAACGGGTTCATCAAAGTCCTGGACCAGCGGCACGGGCTGAAGTCTCAGTGGAGCGCAGGGTGGCAGGAGTTCCGCGGGGACGGCTGGGTGTTCCGGCAGAAGAGACTGGCGGGGCCGGGCGGCATCTGTCTGGACAAGGCGCGCAACATCATCGTGGCTGATTACCATGGCAACAGTGTGGAGGTGCTGGATGTGGCAGGCGTTTACAAGGCGACTGTAGCCAACGGACTGAACCATCCCGAGGGGGTGGCGCTGACTCCCCAGGGGCACGTGGTCGTGGTGGATAGTGGGAATAACTGTATTAAGGTGTACAAGTGTAGTTACTAAGAACATAGTTTCCAGCGACTTGACTGAAAATTGTCTGAAATTTGCCTAAAAGCACCAAATTTTACACACATGTAATCTAATGTATAATAATGCTAGATAGATCTAGATATGGAAATATATCAGTATTTGTTCATGAGCGATTCGCTGTAATTTTCTTTGGCTATTCTAACGAAAGATGTGCATTTTGGTGATGATATATGTGTGATGATACTTGAAGTAATTTTGCTGAAATTTGGAATAAACCTGAAACTTAGCAATCGCTATAGTACGTATAGTGACAGTTGTGTAGGTTATTGAAAACATGCAAGACCTGTAACATCTAGTTGTAGTAATTGTTTTGTTTTGGTAATTATTAGTTAAATGACATCTCAATCTAGTTGTCTGTGACTTTGATATAGTATTCAGTTTATTACTTTTACCATACAGTTAAGTTAGATAGTTAGATCCTTTAGTTAGATAAGCTATTCTAAAAAAAAATTCCAGGCGCCAATTACAGCAAACGAATAGCGAAGTTCTTGCAAAATGTAAACGAAAAGTATACAACGGAACCTGCCATGGAGGTGTTGCCATCCGTCAGTTTAAGTACTAGTTTAAGCCTATAACAGTTACGGTTTCTTATCTAAGTGTTATGTGGTTTCTGTTTCAATTAAAATGGTGCTCAATGTTATTAAGCATTGTAGCTGCTGGTGCTAACAAAACGTTAAGTATCGACGACGAAAAGATTTAGTGGTGGTTAGTGGTGATAGAATAGATAATCATTTCATATTCACCAAAAATATACAAGTACGTGCAAAGTGAGTTGTTCATAACCAGATCCAGTGTAAAATCAGGCAGCAAATACGCCAGACAGGCAATAGTGTACAGACTAAAACTTTACTTGAGGTGTCGCTCATTGCACTAACGCTAGTTCACCTTTATCCACAGGGTAACCTATATCCGTGGTTTCAAATTACAGAATATTTTTTTCTGAAATATTTCAATTTGAAACCATTGTCGGTCAACTTGACATTCCTGAATACCCAGTATATCCAAACAACGGATATAGGTTACGCTGTGGATAAAGGTGAAATAGCGTTAATACAACATTAACATCTGGCTATCAACGTGCACAAAGCGGTGAGAATCAAATGTGATAACCTCCTGCTAAATACTAAGCAGGGTTTCTTATTCTGGTAGATTATGACTGACTTGACTGAGTTATTGAAATGCAGGTGCGTCATACATTGTATGTTAAGATTTTTGAGATAATAAAGATCTAACGTTTATCAACAACGTGCCTTTTAGTACTTCTTAATAACATACCAAAAGCCATGCAATGTTTTATGACTGATGCTGTAGCAACTACCAGATTCTGTTTGTGCCAGTAGTTCACTAAAGTTACATTAACGCGTGACATATTAAACCGACTGACGAGAAAGCATCATCATCCGGGCGTGCTGGTTGCACGGATGGCCATGACATTTATTGTTCGTGCTAGTTTATTATCTTCATCGTTCTCGGTTATGCTCATCTTGTCTGTAACGTTATGAAATGTTATTTCCGTCTACTGATAAATCTGCTCATCTTCAGTGACCTTTCTTGGTCCGTCCCAATGAAATGGGCACAAAACCCACATTCAACACATTCCACTCAACAACATTAGGGGGCCTTTGATTCATAATATTAACATAGGGGGCCTTGTCCCAGTCATGACTCGGTTCGTGCAGGAAACTTACTTGCGTTGAAAACGGCGAAGAAACCACAAAGGTGAGTCGACTGCCAGGCTTTCCAAGAATATTGGCAAGTCTGATCACTTAGATTTTATTGCCAAGGTAACGATTTTGTATTCAGCGTAGCTGTTTTTTCATGTAATCGCCTTGTACCGGTCAGAAATCTGAAATCGGTAACAAGTCAAATTTTCGCGCCATTCAAAATGAACGCCATGTTGCAGAGTCAGCCATTTTTCATGTAGGGGTGCACAAAATTAAAATATGTTTTGTATTTCAAAGATGAAATTCAACACGTTAGCTGATGATGCAAGTACAATGATTGGTCTAATTTTATATCAAATTTGTAGCAAAGTTGTTTTTAATTGGCTGACTTTGCCCCCTTTTTATTTTACTCATTCTTCCTTGACGCTGATTCGTCCCTTCGGAATTGCACTGTTCCAGTTGTGAAATTGTTGATCGTCCATTTTTGCCGGGTGTCGTCTGCAAGGTTTGTGATTGAGGTTAAGCTTTTTTTTGCGCTGTGCCGTAGTATGAAACGTTTTCAACGTATCTGAAAACAAATATGTATTACTAGATACAAATGTACTTAAATTCCATGGTTTTCCAGGACAGGAGTTCAGTTGTAAAGTTGTTGTTGTTGATCTCATGGCTGTAGTGAGCCTGACAATACCAACAATCAAAGCCTTTGTGATTTCTCCATCTCTTTGCCTTGGATTTGAACTCACGTTTGTAGGATAACAGTAAGAAGAGTTCATTGTCAACTCAGCGCACTAATGATATATGTATAGTATCTTTTGCATATAGTTGAGATCAATGTCGTTGTCTCTTGCAGAGCTCTAAAATTTTGAAACTTATTACAACGTCAATGAATACAACTTGAAGAAAGGACATGCCTGTTCGGGACAAACTGCCTCCCAGCGAAATGGTGAGTTGATAATATTTGATGCAACCCATTGTTTCATATCATTGGTATCATATCACAATTACACAATGTGTTAATTACATTATGATTAATAATTTATTTTCCTTTTTTAAACTTTCTCAACTATGTTTTCTTTCCTTTCTCTTCTTTTCTGGTGTCTTCTTCGTGCAGTTGACACATATAAAGATATATGCACCAAAATTACATTGTTTACAATATTGAATATGTGTCTGCAAAATCAGTGTGAAATATTTTGTTGTTTTGCAGCTGGAGTCCATCCTGTTCAGTGGGGGGAGTGAAACATCCTTCTTCTGCAGAGTGGAGTCATATCTGGACCATGCAAAGGAAAACGGACCTCAGGACTGCTCAAAGAGATTGATGGACAGACTCCAGTATCTGACCAAAAAGGTTTGTATGACAATTGTTAGTTTTGTTAGCTCTTTGAAGTTAAAAGTGCTCTTCACAAGAAGTTAGCCTTTTTTGTGTAACAATATGTCATTAATGTCACAGTTTTCACTTTCTTTGACAGGAACTTGATGCACAGAACTACCAGCATGTCACCCAACTCTTGCACCTGGTCCAGGTCATAGCTGGCTTTACAGAGTTTGATGATGGGCTGCCTGTCCTGTTGGAAAACAAACTTCCTGACATGATAAGTCTCTCTATATTGCCTTTTGTAGAAATAGCATCTATACTCTTTCTTTGACAAAAGGGCTACCTCCGGTATTATTTTTTTCCAACCCACTCAATGTTGTTGAGTTATGTTGTGAAATCTCTCATTTAAAGCTTATGAAAAGATATACATATGTACATGCACCTGTTTATGGGCAATTTACTAGGTAAAGCTGAATCAGTAAATGACCCACCATATGCATGCCCACATTAATTTTGATCAATTCTTTAAGAGTTATCACTACTTAATGTGCTTCTAAAGAAATGTTCTTTGATAAGTATTTGAATGGAAGCCTACCTGTCCTTTCCGACATTTAGCCTTTTTGTTTTTAAGTTTAAAAAAAAATTCCAGTTACAAGTTGTTAGCTAAGGATTACTCCAATTGAATTGTATATATATATTTGAAATCCTTTCATTTATTTGGACATATTTCATGCCATCAGCACATTGAATTGGTATTCAAGAAAGCTGCATCAGAGTTACTGAAGATCGGGTCACTCAGCGAGCCAGTCCAGATGTCCATGGAACAAGTCATGGACACAATAACAGTAAGGTTTTTTTTTCAATCAATATATATATTTGTTGCGTCTTTCACTTAAAGTCTCTCAAGTTCACATTTCACATCTTATTGTCATATTCTTGATTTAGCTTGCTGATTAATTCTAGGTTGGTAGAATAATGGTTTCAACATTCTTTTCCAAGAGGAATACATGCATTGCATCCTAGTCCTAGTAAATATATGTATCTAATGGTATGAAACTCAGGCCTAGACAATTTTGAAGGATATTTGTAGAGACATTATAAATGTTAATATTCAGCATGCAAATTTACGTAGGGACGTAGGTCTTAGGTCTATGCTATGAACACTAGAAATTCATGCCATGTCATTTTGTCTTTCAGAGTGTTGCTGAATACAGCATGGAAGGTAATCATATGGGTGTTTCTTTGTGACCTAGCTGGTAGAGTATAAACCCAGCTTTTGATCCTTTAAAAATGTTGCTTGAACATGTTAAAAGCCAGCATCATGAGGCTTGATGCGCCATCTGGTGTGACAACTAGGAATAGCATCTCAAAGCACACTTCTTCCTGCATGGGTTACCCTTGTTAACCAAAGTTTTAGTTCATCCATGCTTGCAAAATATGTTATTTTTTCCAAGTCAGCACATCTAAGTAAGGCTTATTTTAAGGCAACGTTTAGGTGTTGTTCCAATTCATAATTTTTGTCGATACCAGTATTCCCAACTTTTTCAAGAACATCTATAAGTACCCGATTACAAATACATGATCCAGTAACTTTGTTTTAGTCTTGTAATTGTAACAGTTGTGGCCTTTCTAATAAGTTAAAGTAAATGCTTTTATTTTCCCTAGGGAGGAGAGCAATGTTGACTGTATTGGCCATTCCCTTGGCCAAGTTTGTGTGTGAGATCAAGGCGGATTTTGGCCTGAGACTCGAGGTACATCAAACTGTATAATGAGTTGTATTCTGCTGTTCAAAACTGTTCTCCATTGTAATCTGAAGTGATTCATGTCTTCATCAAAGGTTGTTGGACTCAAAAATCTCACATGCTTGTGCTTGGCAGACTCCTTTCTATTGTTCTTACATGCGAGAAGTCTTTTGAAAAATACCATTCACACAATGTAAAATATGGAAGTAGAAGAAATTTTGAAACTTACAAGAGTTTTTTGAGAAGTTTCAAATGAGTTACCAGATAAGTCCTAGAAATAAACACACTGAGCTTGAATTGATGAAAACTTTTTAAAAAATTTATGGATGTAATCATTTTTTTTATATGTATGTTTGTTTGTAGGCAGGTAGAACTCTCAATGTCCTTCTCCAAGGTATCACATCTACTATCAGGCATGAATACAAGGCCTCTCCAGGGATGAAGGCTGTGATGTGAGTATCTTGGCTCGTACTCAGTAGTGTATTGTTTGTTTGACAGTAGTGTATTGTTTGTTTGACAGTAGCGTATTGTTTGTTTGACAGTAGTGTATTGTTTGTTGGACTCGTCTGTGAATACAATGATTCATGTCAAGTCTTTAGTACATACTGTAATTTGAAACAGAATTGTTCCAGTTGTTTTGAAGTGTGCATTGAATGTACATGTACAGACATGGGCTTTGCCGGTTGTGCATCTTCTTTACTTATGGACTCTATGACACCTGTGTTGATACTATATGCATGTTGAGGTCTGCTTCTTAATTGAGAAAAGGGGATCTTCCTTTTGTGTCTTCTTGCCTCCCCTATGATAAACAAGGGATCGGCAAATTGGACATAATGACATTCCACTCAGATTTTCGTGCTTCACTCCAGTGCAACAAAGCATTGAGATGAATTCAGTCCTGATCTGACTGAGCAATGGTTTACAGTGCTATACATTGCTCCATGGAATATCAATAGAGCAATATATAGCCTTGTTTACCATTGCACATAGCTACTGGTATTAAACAGTGCAATCTGTTGCTCTATCAATGATGCCCGCATGAGTTTTGAAATCCCATGACAACAGTACTAAATGTAAAGCTGTTTTGAGAAGTTTCCAGATGTGTGTAAAAAGTATTTGGCAGGGGGAGTTTAAGCTTCTCCCTGCTAGCTAACAACACCATAACCAATCCAGTATGAAGATCTTCACCAAACAGCTACTTCAGTATGATAGATCTTAATGCATTTGATGATGATTATAGTACATGTAGTTGACAATAGCTACACTTTTGATTACTAGTAGCACTGTAGATGATGAAATGATTACTGAGACATATTACATGCCTTGGTTTAATGATCAACTAATCAAATCAATCCTGCAAGCAACAAAGTTTGTTTTTTTCTCTGAATGGTGTCTGTATATCATATACTCTGATGACTTCAAATGGATGTAGTTTTTTTAAGTGCTACTAGAAATAAAAAGAAAGCTTTGCCCATTGTTTTCCTTTCTTAAGGTTCTTGTTTTCAAGACAGGAAATCCAACAAAGCTGCAGCAAGCCTGCTTAAAGAAAGACAACAACTAACACAGCCATGAGGCAGCAAATCTGGTCTCAAAGCATGAAACCTTGCTTGTCTTGGCCTCCCTGCCCTTTACCAGCCTGTGATCCCCTGTAATCCCCCAAACAGGCAATATCTGGAGTCATTGGCCTGTGTGATCTGGGGAATGATGAGGTTAATCCATAGCTTACGAGATAACGTCTTACACCAGAATGCCATCACTTACTGAAAATCCCATTAATATCTTCACTTATAAGATAGAAAAAAAAGCTGTAATCCACTGAACCAACATGCTTCAGTCAGGAATGCAGTTTGGAGTGAACCATTTGCAAAGGTTGATGTTTTATTATTTTACAGCTTCATTCATGGGAATGTGCCAAAGTCAGATTAGCTGTGTTAACTTTTATATGCCTGATCATTACCAACAGATGTAATATTCAGAATGCATGACATTGATGAACTTTCTTTTTTCAATAATTATCAAAAGGGGAAATGAAATGTACCTGCTATCCAAGTTTGGAGTCCTTTCAACCTTGATATTACCTTGTCCTGGCAATCTACTTTAAACTGACCTCCACATGCCTACATTACATCCTACCAGAGAAGCTTTGCAAGGGTATTTAGTTTATAGTATGTAGATCCTTAACATTTTATTACTTGTCAATCTCAACAATTATGATTTACAAAAAGAGTGTCCAGATAGATGAATTTCCTGAACCATTTAACTAACTGGTCAGGACAAATAGTTTACAGGACAAAACTGATCTGTCACTCTGGATGGCACATCTGTTTCCACACCTGTCTCACCTGTTCAACATTCTTACACAGGTGTGCTTCTGAAACAGGGAGATCTTCAAACCCACTATTTGCCTAAGAGCTTATCCCTGGGCTTAGCTCATCTGTGAAAACATGATAGGACCTTTAATCCCTGTTTGTAGGGTTTCACACGTGCCATACAAAGATAAGAGCTCGTTAAACCAAAACACGGGATGTTTATCACGCATCTGTGTACAAAATGAGGCTTAGAGAGCTAAACAAACAAGAAACGTATTGGTACATCATGTAGTCTTTGCACAGCTCACAAGTAAAGAAAAGTACAAGGTAATCTCTCAGTAACCATATCATGATGTAAAGAGCTTGTGCTCTCAAAGCTTTTCAGCAAACTGAGCTTAACATTACACTGACAACATCTGTCACTTTCAGTAGAAATCTTCTTTACGGACTTTTGTCAAAAATCTTGCTCAATGAAATAGATTAGATCAACATAGTATGGTATGTACATCTGATGTAAATCACATTTTGCTCAGTCTTCTTTGATTGAACTGCTGTTCTATCATCAATTTATACCAATATGTGTGTGTCAGCCAATATTCCAAAATCCACTAATGAAGGAATGCCCAAAGACAGCCAGCTATTCCACTACACATGTACCAGGTAAATCCTCACAAAACCCAAACTTCTGTTCTGAGTACTGACTCCAGTGCGCATATAGGCCAATGTCCTTTGGTAAACTTTGCTGGTGATTGCTCATGTCATGTTTTCACCCTGTTATTTGTTATCTTTTGGCTTAACTTTCCCCTCGCATCACCATGCATCTTTTTCATCCCCTGACAGAAGCTAACAGATGCCTGTCATGACCATGACAGCTTACTCTCTGCTCTCCTTCTTTTGTAGGAAGAACCTAGCGACACTCATCCAGGGTGCAGGAGGTAAGACGTGTGATGGATTAGGCACTTGCAATATCATTGCTTGTTTGGGGAAACTGGTGCGACAATGTTGAAGTCCAAAATACCTGATGAGTGTGCAGTTGATGCACTCAGTACAGTTAAAAATATGACATCATTTCCCCAGACAAAAATCGTGGGAAACATTTGCATCATAATTGAGGAAAGTATATATATTTATAAAATGTTTCTTCCCTGGTTGAAAACATGACTACACCAGTATCTGAAAGAGAAAGACTTACTAGTTTAATTTTGTTTATTGATGTGTTTTTTTGTTAAATGTACCAAAGTGGGCTTCACATGTCAAAGGCTTTCTTTCATGATAATGTTTATTATCTCATAGTTATAAAATTTCATAGTATGATTTAATGTCAATTTAAAATATCCAAGTCTTTTTTTGGGATCATATTGCAATTTATAATGAAACATGTTCCACCATACTATTGACTTGACTCTGCCATTGTTCCTTACTTTGTTGTGTTATGTTAAGCCATCTCTTACGCCATCCTCTCCTGCAGTTTTATGGTTAAGGAAGATTATGGTGGATGATGGACACATGAATCCAGTATTCGTTCAGCTAGCAGAAATAAGGGAAGATTAGGGAAAGCTAGGATAAAAGGGATTTGCAGGGGATATTGTAGAATGTATTTAGAACAGAAGAAAGGAGAAAGGATACATGAACGCTTTATTTTCAATTTCATAAACACAAACATTGTCATGATGTCACCATATCATAAAGCCTCTAGCATGAAGTTGGAAAGTTACCTAACACAAACAATCCACATTTTTTGGTTGAGGACAAAGATAACAACCCTAACCTTCATTTTAAAAAGACTTTTATGGGATATTCGACAACAACTGCAATCTAGGCCACAAAGAACACAAAATACAAACAGATGAATATGACGATGAATATCCATATCACTTACAGAAATACCATTACTGAAAACAGCATTACATACTTCTATGATCATGTCTATATGCTGTTAAAAATATGAAAGAATATACAAGATTGTCGCATTTTCCCATTTCCAAATGTTTTTATCTGTAGATTTTGAGCTCCAGATCACGACCCTTGAGGCCCTATTCCGCATGACGAGCAGGGCAGACCGAGGAGCCGTAGCCAGGGAGTGGTTCCCAGATCCAGCTGTCAACAGTGCCATGCTTCATATCAGGGATTCTGATTTTGAAACTGTGAGATTTTATATGCTTTCATTACTTAATGTCGACACCATTGGATTCGAAAAGCAAAATGCATTATGATCAAATGTCTTGTTAAGTAACTGTTAGTGCATGTACAATATATAGAAATACTTTTATTTGTATTATAGATAACCATAACTTTTCTGTACGGTAATATTTCAGTAAATGATGCTTTCATATTCTCTTCCAGGATTGCCGTAAATTCCTGAATGTGCTAAACAAGTCCCTGGGAGCAAAGCGAAGGTACATTTTATTATACTTAATGTTTGCTATTCAGTCAATTTAATCGTATGTCTTGTCTTTTACCTCATACATGAACACTCATTTCTGAGAGCTCATTGAATGTCAAAGATAGTGCATGCCATTGAAAATCTATAAATAAATGCTTTTCTTTGCAGTGTATTTTCCTTCCCATGCCATGGGGCCTACTTAGGGACTGAAAAGGTATCACTGTTCTAGGAATAGGCACATTATTGTTCAGGTTCCACCTTAAGATTACTTTGAAGAGGCTTTTATATGTTTGTGAATTGTTCCTTTAGTTTACTGTTTATAACTTCATTTACTGAACTAGGTATTTGATACACATTGATCCTGTGAAACATATAGTAGGACCAGGGCTCAAAATACTAGGTGCATGTGCACCCAGGTGCACCCAAAATTGGAGTTGTGCACCCACTTATTTTCTGTGTGTGCACAGGGTGCACCCAAATATTTTCTTAGGTTTATAGTAATGCTGTATGTAAAGATATCAAAGTATACTAGTGTACATCATATTCTTGACATCTAAGTGTTAGAAAGATAATAAAATGTCTGTCATGGTACTTGTTTAAGAATTTGATAGCTTGTAACTAAGTTTTATTATTAGGTTATTACTAAGATTTAATTGGTGCACCCAAAGAATTTTTGGTGCACCCAATTTTTTAAGCAGGGTGCAGCAGTGCACCTAATCCCAAAAAAATGAATTTCGAGCCCTGAGGACGTAGTTGTACAGGATTGTCAACTGTCCTTGCCAAGACATCCTTTATCAGCCTTTTTTTCACTGCTGTTTTCTGTTGCAAGACTGTAATTCTATTGCAATGATTCCTTCTAGCTTCAGCAACCTACAGATGAGAACCTGACTGACTTTTGGGTGGACTTCAACACCTCAAGCCACAGTATTTCCCTCTTTGTGGTGGACAAGAACAATGTAGACCAGGTATACTGCAGACACACTAACTCTGTTGTTGCTCATACTGTCATAGTATTCCTCTGTTGTAACATACATCCATTAGCTTTCACTGCACTGTATGTAAAGCAAGGTTTAAATTGTGAAGTTTTGAAGTATGTGCCATGTGCCTGTAAAACTGATGTAATATCCTAAAGGGCAGTTATTCCAGCTATAAACAGAATATAGATACAAATACGATATTTGTATCAAGGAGGATTGTTGTGGTGCTGAATTAGAGTCTCTCTATTTCAGGATGAAGCTGATGGTTGGGAGACAGTTGTCATCAAATCACTGGATGTCAAATTCTACATGCTTTCAGGTAGCCCTGATTATTCTCCCAGCCAAATTTAAGTGGCAAACCCGTATACTCTAAACTAATTAGATCACAATCTTGATAAGATACTGTACAAAGCAAATATGTTACAAATCAGGGTCTCAGAATGATGTATTGGTAAGAAATACATGGTCATGATGTGTACTAAAGTTGTATTTTATGTTAAGAACACGTGTTGTTGTTTAGCATGTCTGTCCATGGTGCTGAAATGCTGTTCCACCAACCTAGCATTGTTTTTTCTAGCAATGTCTTCATCAATCTTTCAAGGTCCAGAGTCACTTACTCTAAAGACTTGCTTTATAAGAACATGGAGTCTTCAAATCATTTGATATATATATTAGGTAATGAGTTGTCTCTATATAACACTTTATCAAATGTGACCTTTTGTTCTTCTTATCACAGAGAGTATGGGTGGCATCAGGCTTGAGATGGTCCTACTAAAACCTGCTTGTGACATCTCCGAGGTCTGTTTAGAGTCCAACAGAGATAAAACTGCTATCTTGGTACTCAAGAAGAACTCAGACATCCCACGTGCCTTGGAACTCAGCCTGGGTAAGAACAAGCAACGGCAAAAGGTAAGTAAAAGTTGTCATTATTACAGGTTGTGGTGCATGGCCGTAGAAGTTAAGTGAAAATATGGGCAAATTGTGTGCTAAAGCCTTGAGAGAATATTTAGTTGCACATATGTATCAATCAATTTTGAATTAGACATGAACAGACTAAAAAACTGCGTAGCTACATTTGAAGTAGTGTCGCTATGTTGTACATGTGTAGAGATACAATGTTGCATAGAGGCATTCAGTTCCCCATAACGTTTGTCTAAGAAGTATAATCTGAAGCTAGAATCAGCTCAACTTGGTACCATCTTAGCAACCTAGTATAAACAGTAACTGAAGTAAATCAACCATTGAACGTATAAGAAAATGTGCTTCAAGGTCCAACAGTCAGTAACTATAAGTTTAATCTGTTCTTGTTTTGCCAGCCACATGTATCCATGGCAGGCACACCCGTGAGATTCAGCACCTATGCTGCAGCTGACAGCTCTGTGATGGAGGATGAGGAGACCCAGTCACAGTCAGGGAAGGAACCTCCACAGCCACAAACAGCTCACAAGGATGTGAGTGCACTATTTTGTGGACGAACCAGTCTGTAATGATACTTTGTTATGTCATGTTTGGATTGCACAGAAGTGGCAACACTGAGGTATGGATGTACAGAAGTCTGGATGTTCAGTAGTGCCCCCTAGTGATTGCATGTCAAACTGCATGTCTGATAAGCATGAGAAGAGAAGAGTGATGATATTGTACTTAGTCTAGTATTTCACTGATTCCAGGTTGTATGAATATCCCCTGCATTATTCTGAAGCATTACTGAATTTTTTCATGAAACCTCTATGTTTCATTCATCAGCTCCCTGTACCCAGAACCAAAGTGTCTGTTCCTGCACAAACAATAAGAGTGTCCTCACACATCGCATCACCTGCACAGGTCCCTGGATCTGCTGCAAAACCAGGTAACATGCTCTTTTTAGATTTTCTCTTTCTGTATCGGTTTTGTCAGACAGATGCATTTTATAGTTATAAAAAAAAATTGTTGCCATATCAATGCAGCTGGAAACTGTAGGGGTCATAATCTTTTATCAACTTTTCTGTTCATATGCCACTGTTTTGTTTGTTAACATTCTTCTGCTAAAACTTTCCCTTTAAGCTACTTAATTATTCAATTTATATCACAGTACTGTAATGTCTTTATTCCAATCCTTTGCTACTTGTCAAGAGAGCATATTGAATATTATATGGTTCTGCATAAGTACCACCAGGCCTGCTAGAAATACATGTACACATGTTCCCTACAGCAGAAAAACACAAGACTGAAAGCCACTGCTCGGTGACTTCCTCTACCCCAAGAACTCCTTCAGGGAAGAACACTGGGGCTGTGCAGAAAAAGAAAGTCAAGACTCCACTGCAAATGGTGACTTCTGGTAGGAAAATCTATTTCTTTCACATGAATGAAACTTTATATGAAAGTGTATAAGTGTTCCATTTTAGGCCACTGTGTTTGCAAATTTTCCCTTTATGCTGCTTTTGCTCTGTCCCTTGCACTTTTTTTGTGGTCATACAGTCCTCTTGCTTGCATCCTCCAGCCCAAGTGAGTTCCTCTCAGAAGCCTGGAGTGAAGGTTTCTGTACCGCTGACTTTCATCCGTCTGGGAAGCAGCCAGGAGAGGAGACAGCAGGAAGAATCAGACAGACCTAAGACCAATGGTAAATGTTGTTTCTTACTCTACTTTCTCCCTTCAATCAATTCAATGTGTCCGTTTTTGAAGTCCCACGTTGCTGTTTCATTTAATCTCTGCATGATTGTGATATTTAACTCTCTGACTATCATTCACATATTTTAATGCTTTCACAACTTTAGATGATGTAGAGGAGGTTGTGCCCAGTTCCTGCCCGATGGAAGATAATGTGGCTATGCCAGACTCTCAGATGTCCCATTCCAAGAGCTACGTGTAAGTTGTGCCCACCGTTTCCATATCCATTTGAGGACAAAGACTTTATCTTTAGATATTGGCACTAACTAGTACATCTATGAAATTTCTTAATTAGATTTTCTTCTTATCGTAGACCTGAAGCCATAAGAGATACTGCAGACTCCATTGAAGATGTAGACCCTGACCAGGCACTGTACATCAAAGCCAGGCTCAGGTAACACAGTGTTAAATGTTATGTTGAAATCTTTTACAAAAAACAACATTTTTGGCTCCTGTACCCTCGTTTTACAACCAAATGACCTAATTATTTGGTATAGGAGTGCCCTGCACATTTGGATTCAATAACACTTTTGGCATACAGTACAACAAAATGCATGATTTTGCAATTTGTTTCCATTTTCTTTTTACCAAAACATGACACTTTTGGCTCCTGTCCACAGGTTTTATAAACAAATGACCTAAATTTTGGTACAGGGGTGCACTAGATATTCATTCAAATGACCCATGTATGATTTTTGGCATGAACTACTTCAAAAGTCTTTCAGGAGGTGTATTTTTGGCACTGGGGTGCACTGGAAGAGTCAATTCTTGCAGGGACGGGTTTGTAAGATTCATAAGTGTGATTAGTAGTTAGAAGTCATTTAAGCCGAAGTGCTCCATTTTTGCACATGGGTGATTTTGAAACAGTCTTTTGTTGCATGGGGAGAGAGATAGCTGAAATACGCTGTATTTGCTCTCAAGCAAATGTAGGCCTTTCTACTTATCATAAATGATAAAGAAATATCTTTATAAATGTTGAGTATGCTGTCTTCAGTAGAGAGAACATCTCTGTATAGCATTTCTTAAGTAGTTATAATTTGATATTTGAAGGCTATCTGAGCAAGAAGAAGATTAATCCAGTTAACCGTTAGGCAAGGTCTATTTCCATGAGGGAATTTGATTATCAACCCTGACAGACAATGTACATTGTAAGGATCTTGTTCTCTACCTCCAGGGCATCTGACAGCCCTGCCCTGAGCACAGTGACTGAGCGTACAGAGAGCAGCCGTGCCAGTACCCACTCTCCTCCTTCTGCCAAACAGAGGCCTTCCATCTCCATGGAGCCCATATCAGGTATGCACACGTCTAGTTTATAAAGTTTAGTAAACAAAACACAACTATAGATTACAAATGACTGCATGATTACAAATGACTGCTGGCTGGGCCATTACATGTATCTCTATGCCAGACCATTGTAAAGTGTCTCAAATGTCAAAGTTTCTTTTACTTTTAAACTAAGTTAGTGATTTATTTTGTTGAGGAAATGATGTGAGGCTCATGCATACATAATCTAAATAACATGTAAAAGTGCTAGAGGTACTCAGTGAAATAACAAGGGGTAAGATGCAAAATATTCTATATTTTCCCAAACAGAAGAACAAAACTTTCTGGCAAAGAAAGACCAAGTCTCCAGACAGCAAAAAGACAAGGCAGCAAAACCTCCAAAAAAGAAGGCAAAGGTTGCTCATGAAGAAGTTGCATCAAGTCAGCAGTCTGAGGCTGTCCGGAGACGTCCCCGGAGAGCTGCGGCTCAGGCTGCCCTCAGCCAACTCCAGCATCTTAGCCAAGATGTGGTCATTCCAGACTCACAGCCAATAGATCCCCTACCAAAGCCTGTCAAGGGAAGGGCCATGGCTACTAAGGGTAAGAAAGGAAACTCATCAATGCCAGCAACCAGCCAGAGGTCCCCATATGATTTTGGTGAAGGCAATGACATGGCACGAAGGACTGATGAGCTAGCCATGGATACAGTGATCCCAGACTCACAGCCAAGCCAGCCACAAGGGAAATGTGGTAGCAGCAGAGGACAAGATGGAAAAGAACAGAGCAAATGGGGCATGAAGAAATCAGAAGGATCATCTTCCCATAAACAAGGTAAGCAGAAGACACAAAGTCAGAAGAAACAAGCACCAAGAGTGGCAGCATCACCATTTTCACCCCTGTCCCAAGACTCTGCACTTGACTTTAAGATGAAACAGCTGGGACCTCCAGGAAGAAAAGTGATGAAAGAGAAGAGTGATTGGGATGATTTTGGATCACCAAGGTCTATTGAGTCAATGGACTCCTCCATCTATGATTTCAAAGATGATGATCAATCCTCATTCCAGCCTAGCGGAAAACAATCCTCCAAAGCTAGATCTCAGAAGAATGCACCTAAAGGGAAGGCTACCCAAAAGCCAAAACCTAGAGTCCCGGGCAAGAAAAAGGGGCAGAGTGATGGCAACAGCAGCTGTGGTGCAATCTTGAAATTCTTCACTTCAAGGAACAAGAAGACACCGCAGGGATCATTATCACAGGATGATTCTACTGAAGACATAAACACCACAACTGCCACAAGTGATTCTGATGATAAGAGAGAGGCTTCACCAAAAGGATGGGAGAAGATAGGGTCTGGCGCAAAAGAAGAGAAGATAGGGATGAAGGTAACAGGAAGTACAAGAGGAGAGAGTCATCTGAAAATAAACTATGTGAATGAGAACTTTGGTTTTGATTTTGAAGAAGATGAAGAGCCGATAACATCACAGAAGGGCAAAAAGGATGAAAACAAAGAAAGCAAGCACTATTCTGCAGGGCTGTCTGATAGTGATGCCCCGCTAAAAAAGAAACCTCGCAAAAGGGCAACTGGAGAAGAGTCAAGCTCAAGAAACAAAGGACCACTAACTGATACTACAAATACCACTGCAAAGCCAAAGAAAGCAATGATGGGAAGTACCAAGAACAATGGAGGAAAAGCTGAAAGACCAATGAGCAAAGGAGGTGCAAAGTGGAAAGGTGTGATTGAGACACAAGATACAGAGGAAGACACATCCGATGTAGAGTTGATGCGAGAGGCAGAAGTCCCTTCACCAATGGTGACCGGGTTCTTCCCATCCCCTCCAGAGGAAGATAAAAATGAAGAAAGAGAAGACAAAGATGACAGAAAGGAGACTACAAGTCACATTTCCTTCAGCAAAGAGTCATTCTATGGCTCCAAATCTCACAAAAAGCAGAAACTGCCATCATCAGCAGGCACGTCAAATCGCAGCAAAGTTTCTGATGCAAAGAAAGCCCAGCAAGAGAAGGAGGAGATATTGGCAAAGGTGACAAAGCTAGCAGAAAAGTACACCAAAAGGATGCAGGAGAAAGAGGATGCTCGAGCTCAACAGCCAACTGACAGTGTTCACATTGAAGAGTACCAAAGCCAACCTGTGGAGGAGATGAGCCCTTCATTGGAGTCAGAGTCAACTAGGAGGCCTGCTTCACACTCAGCAAGGTACAGATAATGGTTTATACATTAGACATCATGCATTCCTCGGGCACTTAAGAAATGTCATTATATTATATTATGACTAAGTAATACTCGGGAAAGAATAAGATGGTTGTACCTCCAGACTGTTCACGTCTAAGGGTCTCTCCTTGGTGCTGATATGATTCTTGTTTTGGCTGAGAGCTATCTTTTGGAATATATAATAGCATCTCATCTTAAGTGTGTATCAAGTGATTGCAGTTGTAGCTAGATTTTATGGTGATAGTAGTTAAGCTCTTTATTGAATCATTTTGCTGTTGACATCTTTCTTCAGTACTTCACCAAAGGAGTCAGATGCTTATGGAGGAGATGACAGGAATATGGATGAAGATGATGATGATGAGAGTCACAGAGCTGTTGTATCTTTTCAGAACATGTGCAAGGTACATGTGAGCCATACTTGTGCAGCATTTATGTCAACATGCATTAGAAACTGCTGTTTTTTTTTTCTTTTCACATTGTGTTATCATGTATACATGTATTTGAACGATTAACCTCTCCATGTTATATAAATGAGTACTTCATCAGTTAGATGAAAGATGTAGGTTTTTATTTCATAAACCTTTGGCACTTACTTTCAGAGTCTTGTTCAGAAATCAAGCAGCAAAGCTAAGCCTCGCAGTTCAAGGGTGAGTAAAGCATTAAGGACCTATTTACTCTTCTCATATCAACCAAAGGTATTCTGATAGCTCTAACAAAGCACCCCTGACTATGAATCTTGAAATATTGCAGTGTTTTTTTCTGTGACATCTCACCACAAATTCCAGAAATATGTGTTTACAATGTGTTCCTTAACAACTGTACTACAAAAATGTTTCAACGGCAAATTCAAAACACTATGAAAACCTCTTTTTCCCTTCTAGCACAAAACAAGATGAATTCACAGCATATATCTAATTCTTTCCATAGGTATCTTTTCACCTTGGTACATGATGTAGGCTGTTGTGTTCTCTTTCAGAAAGCACGTCAAGGAACATCCATCTTTGACACCACTGATGAAGATGATAGTCGAACAGAGAGAAGTTGGCTTCTGTCCAAGTCCAAACAGAAGCCCAAACCTGAAATCAATCACCAGTATGGCAAAGATAAGAAGAAGCTTTCCAAGCCTAAACTTCACTGGGACCATGACACAGAGTCCACTGCAAGTAGCTGGACTCCCAATAAAGCTAGAGAGAAGGCTACACAAAAGGTAAAATGTAACAAATACATCATATCTGAAACTGTCACATGTGTTGTTGTGTTGTGTTGCATTTTAGGAAATATTTTGTTTACAATATTAGAATTGCCATCACCAAGACATTCAGAAATCTAACAAGGTAATTTTTTGTATGATTTACAGTGGTAAAAATTAAAGATAATGGTACTCATAAGCAAAAATATTGCATTATTTAACTATACAGGAGATCTCACACAGAAAGTAGTTGTATTAAGTTTTCACCATAATTGACAAAATGTGATGGTAACTTTGACTCTCTCTTCCTGTCTTTATATTTTAGGAGAGGAAAAAACCAAAGAAGGTAGGAAAACAGCCAAAGAAACCAGCTAAAGGTGCCTCACACAAGGACCCCTCAGACGCCTTTGGCTTTCAGGATGAGAGCTTCCCATCCCTGGAAATAGAAAGGACCAAGCCTTTTACTACAGAATACAGTCATACAGAAGAATACAAGGAAGTGGCCACTAGGAAGAAAAATGGCAGACGAGTGAGATCTGACAAGGTACAATGTAATATAAAAGTACAATAGCAGACCGGGTGATGTGTTCTTTTTCACTTTATTTATGGGACGGTCACTTAGGCAGTAGGCCGACATATGATTTTGATGTTGTGGGATTTTCAAGCAGGCTGTGAGAGAATCAACCACCAAGAAAGATCTAAGACAGTATTCACGATTGTCCTCAGAATACCTTCACTTTGCATGATTTTCCCCTTTCTGATGTTATAGATGTAGTGTTGTCAACTGAAACCACTTATGTTCACCTATACCAGGCCTACAAAGAAGACAGTGATTCTGATATCGATAATGACAACTATGACAACATGAAGTTCAAGGCATCAACCCCAAGGGTGTGTATGAAAGCTTCTTATGAGTTGAGATGTATTGATGTTAGGGCTGGGTATCGGTACAGCGTACCGGTACAAAACCGTTTTTTCTTATTGGACCGGTTCAGAAAAACCGGACCTGAAAAAATTAGGTGGACCTGATATTGGACAGATTAGAAAATTAACAGATTATTTTATCAGACATTCACACGTTTTGGCGCTTGCAGGTGGAAGAAAATAACAAGAGTGAAGTAGAGTAGAGTTTATAGTAATTTCAAAAGTTTTACAGCCAATTGCACAGGTGCAAATAGCGTTGTAGGATTTTAAAGTATAGATTTCTTTGTAGTGAAATGGACCATTGGTATGAGTCACACTGAATCAGGTTCAGGTCCGGACCTGGACCTGATCCTCTGGACCTGAACCGGACCTGGACCTGAATTTTCTGTACCGGTATCCAGCCCTAATTGATGTATAGGCTACTAAGTTTTGTTTCAGTGGCATCTGTAAATTTCTCTTTGATTATGTTCTTTTCCAGGTGATCAGTAAGGGAAAATATGACATTGTGATTTTTTTGCGTACAGGAATTTCCCATTTTGGGTCTTACATTCAATTGAGCACTATACATAACTAAAACTATTGAAATGTATGCTCAAAAAAGTACCAAGCATGAAGTAATGAACATTTTGTATCTGTTTTTGATACATGAATGGACATATATTGAAGATTGCTCAAGTGATTGAAAAAATTCACGCCTAGATGTATAGTACACTACTGTTTCAATTTCTGTTCATATCCTTGCAGTCTCCTGTAGACAAAAAGAGGAAGACAAAGTCCTCAGCTAGTCACACAACCTCTGATAGTACCGGACCTGAAGAAACTACCAGTATGGGGCTTTGGAACAAGGAAGAACACAGGAAACAGGTGAGTAATAGACAAGATAAAACACTTTCACATTGATTAAGCATAGTCTTAGATCTCAGAATAGCTTGCCATTTACCATTTTTATCTCATTTGTGAACGTTGGCAATTTGCTGTGTTTCCTAGTCTCATTGCGATATTCCAACATATGCATACTATTTCTTTTTGCAATCTACAGAAGGCCAGCAGCAGGCGGTTCCTTGACGCTGTACATGTGGAGATCTTAAAGACTCCTAAACAGCCAACAGCCCACAGGAACGCAACTCCACATAAGAAGAAGGGCTACAAAGAGCTGAAAGTCAACGTCAACAAAACCCCCATAACTCCAAAGTCTGCAAAAGAGATGGCAAAAGGTGGATCCAAATTAGTATCTGACTGTTCTTTCAAGTTTGACATGGTTGTAACATTTTCAACAGAAGGTCAATATGTTTTATTAAACTAGATTTGATTATTAATGTTTGACTACAACAGCTTCATTGTTTGCAAAAGTGCTCTTTCTACTTGTATGTTATAGTTCCTGAATGAACATAGTAAAAATGCATTTTTTGTGGTGTGAAAAAGATGTTGCTCTTTTACCTTCCTCTGTTTGAGTAGCTTTTTTGTATTGAATTTGTGTTGGTAACAGGGTTAGGCAGGAGTAATAAGGTTGCGTTGACATCATTAGCTATTAAAACAAGTCCAGCAGTTTAACTTTGTAACATGATACAGTGGCGGCGGCACCATGGGGGCAGTGGGGGTGGCCGCCCCCACAAAAAATAGGTCGTGGGGAAGCCCCCACGATAAAATAAGCTGAAACATTCAAAATCAAGCTGAAACCCTTGTGTATATTTTCACTTATGGAAATTTCATCAAATCTCGCTAGTCTACTGGCAAAATTTGGCCCTGAAAATGCAGGAAATGACGTTTCAGAGGGTCCAGATTTCAAAATTTCAAAGGACCTCCCTTTTGAGGATTCGTGCCGTCGGCACTGGACATGGTGGGAAAATGCTACCGGAGCGTCGTCCCCCACGACCTTTTTCTAGTAGAAATTTCATTATCAAACTTAGATTTGTTTAAAAGCAAAATATTCCCCTCAAATGCAGGAAATGGCATTCAAAGTAAGTATCCTGATTTAAAAATTTCTCTAAAACTCCCTTGCGGCGGCTTGCGTCTTCGGGGCTCACGACGACGTAGTGCAAAATATGTTGGTGCGTGGGTCGTCGCCCTCAAAAGTCGTTTTCTCTACTAGAAGTTTAATTGAATTCAGCTTAGTCTGTCTGCTAAATTTGTCCCTCAAAATACAGGCACAGGGCTCGAATTTCGTTTTTGGGATTAGGTGCACTGGTGCACCCAGCTTACAAAATTGGGTGCACTAAAAAAATTTGGGTGCACCACTTAAATTTAAGTTTACTAATAACCTAAAAATAAAACTTAGTTACAAGCTATCAAATTCTTAAACAAGTACCATGACAGACATTTCTATCATCTGTCTAACTTAGATGTCAAGAATGTGTTGTATACTAGTATACTTTGATATCTTTACATACATAAGCCTAAGAAAATATTTGGATGCACCCTGTGCACCCACAGAAAATAATTGGGTGCACAGCTCCAATTTTGGGTGCACCTGGGTGCACATGCACCCAGTATTTCGAGCCCTGAGGCATTTCAGAGGGTCTAGATTTCAAAAATTTCCAGAACCTACCTTGCAACTGCTCGTACCTTCGCCGCTCGAGATGGTGAAAATATGTTGGGGGTGTCGCCCTCAATAACTAAAGCTAAAACTATGTGTATTTTTGATAGAAATGTCATTGAAGTTAGCTTAGTCTGGCAGCAAAATTTGCCCCTCAAAATACAGGAAATAGCGTTTCAGAGGGTTTAGATTTGATTCCGGTGCGACGCCTCGGGCCTTCGGCCCTCGATTTAGTGATATGAGAAATTTTCGCCCCCACAACTAAAAAATGGTGCCGCCGCCTCTGTGATACATTTCACAGCCAAGTCCAGCCGAGGGCTTGATCTGAACAGCAGTTTTGACCCAGACCGCTGGGTGGACAGTGATGTGCCAGGGTTCCTGTCTGACAGTCAGAGTGACGGGCAGTCTGGCTATCTGTCGGAGAGCAGTGAAGTGCCCGGTTTCCTCTCGGGGAATGAGAGCGGCATCTTGACAGAAGAAGACAACGAAGTTGTTCATAACGTATGTCCATATGTTTCTCCAGCTGATTATGATATTGTAAATGAGAGTAAGCATGCACAAAGATTAGCTTGAAAGTTCATTTATGTTCGTGGAAATCATTTGGAAGTGAAGTTGAATAGTAATTTTCAACACAAACAATTGACCTTTTGAACTTTTTAAAACTATATAAATACAGTCTTTGTCAAGGAATGAGCAATTGTCAACATCTGTTATTATAAGGTCACATTATGCAGATAGAACATGTAACTTGATGTAGATGATACGTTGGAGAAACTGTATCCCCCCTGGGGCCTAAGAGCCTAGCTGTGTAGGGGGATGGTTATATGGCCTTGATGTAAATAGCTTCATCCAATCCTCTTGTTGATTTTATGTCCAGAATTCTTACTTTACCCAAAGTGACTGGGTTGCGAGGAGACTCTTTATATGTGTGTTGTGGGGCTTGGACATTTATATTAAAGGTGTCTTGGGCTTAACTTGGTAGTCTAGATCTATTCATCCACATCATTGTTATTTCAGCGCCAAGGACAGATACAGACAAATATACTACATTCATGTTATCTACTGTTTAGGAGTTGAGTTCCATCTTGCCAAGTGGAAACTGCCTGGCCAGCAGTAATGTGACTGAAGACAACGTCCCTGCCTCCCCCTGTCTGTCAGTCATCACACATATCTCCAGTGTCAAGAGCCACTTCACAGGATCTTACAAAGCTTCTGACAAGGTAAAGGAGCTTTGAAAATACACATGTGAATGACTGATTTTTTTTGTTTTTTGTCCTTTGAACAAAGAATCTCAAATACATGTATGTCTTTTGTCTCAGACATCTTATTAGATAAAAAGATATTCCTGTTTTCTATGGAATAAAAGGAACAGTAGTTACATAAAGTTTAAGAAACAAGGAAGCAATAAATATGCCTAATACAGTAATAGCAATGATAACAGATACTAGTAATCTCTGCTACTCTGATCAATGTTCCTACAGATGTCCATTTCTTATGAAGCTGATGAAGAGGATCATGCTGATGGGAAGAGCACCACCATTGCCAGCGTTGTCTCCGGTAAGTCATTCTGTTTCAAATATTTCCATTTGCCTCAAAAACTATCATGTAAATGCAAACCATGAGAGGATTAAATTTAGTGCAGTCCAAAGTAGCTTTACATATACGTATTAACTTTGAAAGCTTTGATAGATTCGCTTCTAGTCATACAATCAGACAAATACAAGAAATGGGAACGTAAGTATAGTAAGAAATTCTGCTCATTACAACATCTATGGTTGCCAAGTGTTTGAACCACTTATTACATGTTCCATCCACAACAGGTCCATCCACAACTGTACGTCCCTCTGCCTCCACTCTGAAGAGGAAGTATGGCAGTGACTCTGAAGATGATGAGTACCCACCAGTGTCTCTGGTACTGAAGGACATGGGAGGAGGTCGCATCTCTCTCAACCCAAAGAAGGCTGTAAAGAAGAGCCTTCCAGGTCGGGGACCTTATAGCCAGTTCAAGATATTGTGTTGTTTGATCATGTGATTTATCCCTTGCCATAAGTAGGTACAGTAGCAAAAATGTATTTTGTGTTGTATTCCTCTCTTGGACTTTAGGTACAGTTGAAAACTAGTTATGATTTAGGGGCTCTGCTGTCCAATCATGGCTCACAAAAAAAAAATAGATGCAACCTCACATATGTAATCATGGGTTCAAGGGTCACAGTTGTCACAGTACTACTGTTAGTTCCTCTAAATTTTCCTTTTGAATTACATGTTGTAAGTAGCTCTATATCTTACTTCAGTGAATGACTTGAATGCATCATGCAGTTCCTCCAGTTTTTTGACAACTTGTTATACTCAAAACAGGCTCTCTACCTAACATCTACCACATTTTTATTGCTTATATAGTAATGAAACGTATTTGTTCTTATTCCTGACATAGCACCGACAATGTCCTTGCACACATCAGAAGTGTCGGATGCAGACCTGAACGTGACAGGTGACTCCATGGAGGACTCCCTGACTCCCCCAGAGGAGCTGGGGCTAGGCGGTGTCCTCAACACTTTTAATGCACAGATCATGAAAAAGAAACAGGTAGTTCTACATTTGTTGATAGTAACACATCACACAAACATTACTTGTTTGCTACAGATGGACAGTGTAGTGAGATGGACACAATTATATTTTAGAAACATGTTTTAACTGAAATATTTGATACATGACGTATTGTACCAACTGTGTTATCATAATGATATGTTTACTTTCAGCACATGAAGAAACAGCTGGACAGTTTCTCTCGTAACACCTTGAAGTCCACTCAGAAGGAGGTCAAGGGCCTCTGGAAGGGACAGATGGGAAGAAGGTGAAACATTTACTGTTGAGGTTTTGTGATGCCACAACCCGCTTTATGTGCAACTGTGTATTGTCTATGTGCAAAAACGTGGGCAATCTGTTGGAATCTGTAAGTGGCAAGTCACCGCCTCAGTATGAACGTACAACATGAGTAAGGTAACTGTACGTAAGCAGCACGTGTAAGTACGGCTGGCATATGGTAACATGGCAATCGCACAGAGATCATACATTGTAGGCACACACAACTCACTGCTTGAGCAACGGACAATGTACGCAACCAATCATGGCCACGCGTGGCATGCAGACCACTTGCATAACTGGGCAAGTGACGTGCGTTGACGTACTCCCTACTCTTGCTAGTCCTTCCCCACGTCTTTAAAAAAAGTGTATGATGTGCCATGATCTATTCTTCGTACAGGATGAGGGTTCAGGAGGACTTTAAGGGGAACCTGCTGCATGAGCTGGACTTTCTGGAGAAAGAAATGGCAAACCTGCAAGCTTGCGAGGAGAAAGCCTTGGTAACAGCTAAACAAATGACTATATATCACAATAGATTCTTCATTTTTCACATCTTTTGACTTTGAAACTGACTTTGGCACTCTACAATATTACTATCTGTTTTCCGCTATTTGCAGCTTTGTTCAATTCACAGTAAGGCTGAAAACAAACCACCTTTGTCACAAATTTCACTCAGTGCTTTTTCTACTCACAGAAATTCTTTGAGAACCAGCAAAAGCTGCTGTCCACGGCCAGAATCACACATGAACAGCGGTAAGTATAAAGAGAAAAATTAGAATCATTCAAGACTTTTAGTATCATCATATTTTGTTCATCTCTGTGAAAAACATAAGTGAATTTCAACTCCATTTTTGTGGCGAAATTATTGTTCTGTATATCTGATTGTTTTCTTTAAATATGATACTAGCTTCAGAAAGATCATGCACATGGAGGAAGACTTTCACAAGACCCTGACTCAGTTGGACAGAGAGCAGGAGCAGCAACAGGTGTGAACATAGTTTATTTGTCAAGACTTTCTGTTTAATATTAGTAGTAAGATACATAATGTACCAACTTTACCTTCCTTGAATCCCTTTCTCACACTATTTGAAAACATAAAAACCAATAACAATTTAAAACATGACTCTCTTTCAATCAACAATAAATATCTAGATTTGACCTCCATTCCATTCATTTCTTGCTGCTTCCCTTTTTTAAACCCATGTATTTACATCTCTAGATATCACTACGAGAAAGTCTGTGTGCCAAACAACAGGACATGTCCAACAACTTCCTGAAGAATATTGTAAGTATAATTGTTCAACCTTTCCTTGTATTTTCCATGAAGATTATCATTTTAGATGAGGATGTGATTTCATGGTGCTTGTTAATCTGTTTGTTTGCTTTACTCTCAGCTGCATTTTGTACATAGCATAGTTGATGAACTAACCAGCAGTGATCATGCTCCTGTCTGTTGCCTATGAATCCTTCTTAGACTTCAAGTTTACTGTTTTCTAAGTCTACTGGTAGAGAGACTTCAAGTACACAGAGACTTCATGTTTTTAAGTAACTTTCAATCTTAGAGTTCATAATTACATACAAAAAGGATGTGATGAATTTGAAACATCTATGTTTTTTCTCCAGCAACAAGAGGAGATGAAGAATATGAGTAAAGTTCTCCACAACATGTATCTCTGAAGCAGGCTGATATTTTTCCAGTTATTGTTATAGTTGAAATGTTAAACATGTGCCTTGTCAAAATGTTTGATGCAAAATAAGTTCCATGAATTTGAAACAGGTTACAATGTGACAGGCGATAGTTAAATTCCACTATCTCTTCCTATATCTGCATCTTGGTACCTTTTTGGAAGTCCCAGTTTAAACGAGTTTGCTGCTTGTTAAAATGTGCTTAGTTTGCTCTGAGTCATTACATGTAGCTATGTGTACAATGAAAAGGCATGTTGTCTTTGACAATTACTACTAAATGTCAACCATTTGAGCATTACTGTAATATAGATCAAAGTTTCCTGTATACAATGTTGACTCGTTCCCTAAACTTTGCCCTCTGTTTAAGATATTTGTAATGTTGATATAAGGAATTGTTATGTGTATTGAATGAGATGCATGTAATTCAGTGTTATTCAATTTATTTGGTGATAAGCAAATCTTAACACAAAGTTCATGTGACAGTTAAGAGAACTTTCCAGTCAATGTCATCAAGTGTTGCCAGTATGTTTTTCATCCAAGTTTGCCAAACCCTTGTTTGATATGAGCTGTAAAGACTAGCTTTTGCAGCAAAGATTTGAGCTACATTGTAGTTTAAAAGATAAGGATCCCTTTGAAGTTTTTGAAATACACCTGGAGATATGAAGTATGTCTTACGTATAGGACAAATTGCCTGAAGTGAATGTTATTCCATTATATTAAGTGTTATATTGTTAGGACTTGAACATTAACATACATTATGTTGATCCATTTCATTAGAAAATAAACAAAGTTTACCCAAATGTGTGATACTTCTCTTAGATTACAGCCATTTGACAAGAAATAAGTATTCACTTTCACAGTTATTCTATTCTGAATCATTTTCCTGCCAAAGACTTTATCTCACTGTAAGCTTTACCTATGTTATATCAGTGGGACATGCCTCTGATATAAAACTACCAAATTTGCAAACAAATACTGGCCACTTATGAAATAAGACGTCCAAGGTTACAGACATATAAATTACCAAACCACAAGATATAACCAGGGTAAGACTTTAAGTTATGTAATTATTTTAAATACCTTTAAAGATAACGCCTTGACAATATTGACATTCATTGCACAACTTCCCCACAACTTCACCTTTTGTATTACATCGCCGATAACAAATCTAAAATTGGTAAGACATTTAGAGTGTACATGTGAGTATAAATGTCACAGTAAGAGGTTTTAGTTCAGTAAGATTGTCTAAACCTAGTTGTTTCGGACGCTGTCGAAAGAAATTGCAGTTGTACGAATTAGATGTTATGTAAATGACCGACAATTGCAATGATTTAGATACTTCAAAATGTTTGCATTAGTTCTGCCCAATCAGCGCAAGAAGCATGTCGCGATAACCTCCACTGGTTTCATCGGCAATGGCGGCCCCTAGCGTCTTTCCGTGTCGCCGCTCATAGATGTCTGCGACCTTCTTCATGTCAACCTGTTACGGTTAAGTTTTTTTTTAATGTTATCTCTCCGACACAATATAGTCAATACATTTGTTAGCTCTCCATCACAATATAGTCATTGATGTCTTTCTATTCACTTGAAAGTCGCTGATAAGGTCAAAAACCAAATAGATTACAAAACATCAGTACATGTATGTATGAGCTCTACGTGCTTCAATCTTTGAGAAACTTCGATAATGTAATACGTATGTGAAAGCGAATGGCCCTACCTCACAGCGACTGACGATGACCCTTGTCAGGGTGTCCTCGTCTGTTCCAAATCCCATCATGGCCATGTACAGACGCTCCGCAAAATAACCAGGCAGGCTCAACACGCATTTTACTGGAACGGGAAAAACACGATTTGTTGAAAAATCAAATAGAAGACATCATAAGTATTTTTTCACTTACTAATCCATACTTATCGCGAACACTTCACGTTGCCTATATTGATTTAAGTGCATTATGTACAAATCAAAAACACACCACTTCGAAGATTTCACATATGCAGTACACGCACCGATCGCTAGGTAGCCCTCCTTGACGGCATCCTTGGTGGGGTTCAAGAAGCCGCCAGTCTGGCGCGAAATCATCTCCATTATGTGGTGTCCGCTTAGCTGCGGAGGATTAGGACAAAAAATTATCAACAAATGATCCATTCTTCCCTCTCATTAAAGAAGGGATGAGTGTCACCTAATACGACAGAGGACCCTTCGTCCACGAGGTAAGACTTTGCTTCAATCACGGTTTCGTTTAAAACACAGGTAAAGGTAGATACTGCGACAACATGCTATACATTTCAGGTAAAACTCATAAACACTAAAGCAGTGAGTAACGGCCAACCGACCCGTTGGTAGTCCAGAAATGTCTGCCTGAGATGTGCGTAGCTTCGAGTCGTCAGAATCTTCTCTAAGGAAGTTTCAAGTTCCTCCTGCTCAAAGAAAAAAGGAAACGGTGACCTTGAAGGCATATATGAAACCACACATTCGGCAGTACTTGAAACAGTGCCTTTTGGAGCTGCCGTATCTCTATAACATCGTTTTTTTTTTTCAATAAATAAACAGTGTGTTGTACATTCTATTACAGCTTTAAAACATCATGATGGCATGGCTTTGATGGCGTCTCATATCCTTATCGATCATCAATTCTCTTCACCATCTTTCATCGTAAACCCCAGCCCTCCAAAAGACCGATCCCATAGCTCCACCCACTCCGTCAAAACGTAGAAATGCGAATATTTGTCGGACAAATAGCCACGCTCCTATTGGTTGAACAGTTAATTGCTATACTATCATTGGTTGAATAGCTAATTCGATTGACAGTGAGGATCGGTCAACCTACATCAATGAGTGTGGAGGCCTCAGCCAACGTGACTGTGTAGTCAATATTTTTGTCTTCCCTGTCTGCCTGTGGTAAACATAGGACAAACTCATGGTAAGATAAATCTCTATCAGGGACTTGTAAAAGACAAAAATTGTCAGGTTGAAATTTACAGTACGAAAGCTATGCTATCGACATTGAATGAGAGCAGTTAAAATGTTACAACTTACCTCCCACATGGCTATGAGTAGACTGCGCAGGTTGCCGTCAGTCTCCTGCTCTAGATCCTTCTTCAGATCGAAGTTCGTTGCTGATAAAGGATACAAGGAACGGTAGCTAAGTCAAATGTTGCACTAAGTTCACAGCACGTAACTTTATAACCGTCCTTTTACGATAAACACTACATTTGATGTCTCATCTGCTTGATCCCACTTCCCACTCGTTGGCTTGTAGATTTGCATATATTTACTAGCAGTAGCATTCTCTCGATCTTCATGTCTACCTTGTCCCCCCAACGACCTGGAGGTCAAGGGACTAGGTAGGTAGGTAGGTAGGTAGGTAGGTAGCATTCTAGCCATTCTGTAGAAACGGATGAATTTTCTTCTCCGTCTGATTATAAATTCGTCTCCGTGTCTTTCCTCTCAATGAATGAGCCTTCGTTCTCCGTTGATTAAGCTATAACTCTAACCGTTTCTTATATTTTTCTCCCACTCAAACATGGTCACATACATCGTCACTACATACACAAAGTACACAACTTCAATAGCCGATCGTAACTGATTCAAGATAAATTGAGATGAAGAAACATGGCTTGATGATATACTTACCGAACGAGTAAGCCTCTATAACCTTCTTGATTTGCTGCAAAATATCAAAGAACAAACAACTTAATATACTCTCATGAGCGCACGTTTTCAGGGATAATAGCGTTGATTAAATTGATATTGTTCATGTGTAATTATCTAGTAAATATCTTCTATATCCAAATAAGTTGATAACAAAAGAAAGAAGGTCATTGTGGTAATTCCTTATAAACAGGTTTGGAAATCTGCGGTTCGATTGAGAAACATTGTCTCATTTGTTATTCTAGTTGCTGATTGGCTGAATGTCTAAGTGATTTACACTTAGCCTTTCCGCTGGCCACCTGCGCAAGCCAGGTGCGTAGGGTCAGTGACCTCTATGCCATTTTACCATTTTACCACCTGGAACGCAGTGAGGCGTTAAAATGGCCGTAGAACCCCCGCAAAATCCCCGAATAAATTATTTTGAAGTGCTTTTTGGTCAATAAATGATTTAAAAAAACTAATTTTTTTTGTCAGCCAATTAGAAACCCACCACTCTAATTTGGCGATAGTATCAGATCAAAAGATACAAAACTGAAAGTTCCGCTACAGTACCACAACAAACCAACAGGGACCCTAATCTGATCATTTTGAGGTCGCAGCAAGACCTATAAACATACCAAATATCAGCACAATCTACCAAGATGCAGACACTAAAACATATATCAACGTTAACCCGAATACAAAACATAACCTTCTGATGAAAATAACTATCTCTAACCTCCAAGCCGATCCTACGGTAGCATAAGATAGTATCAAAAGCTGACAGAGGAGTGAAGCCGACCTAGGAGTGTATATGGCTATCGGAGGCACTCCTAGACCGGCGTCACTCCTCTGCCAGCTTTTGATACTATCTTATGCTACCGTAGAATCTGCTTGGAGATGAAACCATCCCTACCTTATTAGTCCTGGAGCAGAGGATCTCAATGAGCACAGACTCGTCCGTGCCCGTGCCCTCCATGGCTCCCCTCAGACACCTGGCGTCGTACAGGCGGGGCGGCGTCATCAGCGCCCACACAACCTTGCCGAAATCGTTATCAGCACCCAGCATGGTCACCAGGTCCCCGATCAGGTCCTGTAGTACACATAAAACAATATACAGGTCTGATTTACACACACGTTTTGACTTTGAGCCGTCTCAGTCGCTCAGAAATGGCGTGTGTAAACTGGGCCATAGTAGCGAGAAAATTGAAGATCTGAATCCCTCCATGAGCTTTTGGGAATTTGCTAATGCCATAAACTTAGACATCATAGGTGTTAGTTCTTCCCATCTTCCGGTAAACGATCCCAGCTATGGTTTCTTAGGGACGGGGATGTGGGCCTGTGATGCTAGCATGCTGCAGTATCTGGACATACTGCTAGGGTGCGCCGTGCATGAGCCCAAAATGTTTCTTTGGGACCTACCCAATCTATTGCAATGCATACAAATCTACCGAAAAGATGTTGAATTATTTGTTTGTGCGAAGACAAAAACAACCAAAAACAGTATCCCAGTCGGAGGTAAAACTTGTTGATGGTATCATCGTTCAGTATATATATACGTAGTAATACGTACCTCGTCGAAGTCCGTCTCGTATTGCAGGGCAATCTCCATTCTTTGCTTTTGGCTGCGGTGTGCCAAGATGTCTATCAGTTTCTGTTCATCCACATCTAAATATATAGACAGACAGATATGTAGCAATATTTTTCATTCAAATCTGAAGCCCTGGTTACACATAGCTGAACATGGCTTCCCGAATGTTTGGGAATTTTGAAATTTTCAAAACTAATAGGCTTCAATATGATATCACAGCCGAGAGTAAAATCTACACGTGCAGTATGATCTTGCCATACGGCTATACGTCAGTGGCTTCGATTATCATTAGATTGTGGCATCTAACTGTCCATCTGTTTGTTCGTTTATTTATTTCTAAAAATCTACACTGGAAGTATATCATAATAGAGATATTCTCTTAATATAAAACCATAGAGGTTGAAATCTTAGTAATGTCCTTGATAAAACATAAGAGGATTAAGTATGAAAAGTCTTCATTTGCGCATCTATGAAAACGACTTAAAACGTATATATGTCTCAACAACTTTGGTACAAATAGAGTTGATAGTAACTTCCCATGGAAAGGAAAGGAGAAGCCATGGTTGCATCGTACATTCGCGAGGATACTAAAGATTCTCACCTCTCTGCGTCACCAGATGACGTAGGGCCTTGGCGTCCGCCACCTTGTCAAAGGCCTTGGCAGGCAAGACTGTGCCGAAGTACTTCATCTGGGGAGCTGCTTCTTCTTTGGCTGGCTCCTCGATGGCGTCATTGTGCAACTGTTGCCAGAACTTGGTGTCCTGCGAGGAAAGGTGGGTTAACGTTCACACATGCGTATATATGTTCAATTCCGTATGAGGTCCTTACGGAATTCGTAGCCTATACCGAGCTCCACAGGTCACTAAAAATAGTAGAAATAGGACAAATATAGACAGATAACATGCCAAACGAGTTAGTTGGGTCGCCAACTAAACTCCTCGCGACAAGCTAACTCGTTTGGCATGTTGATGATGTCTATATCTGTCCAATTTCTACTATTTTCCAACGACCTGTGAAGCCTGGTAGAGGCTAAGTCTATCATACGGACCTCATACGGACTTGAAAATATACGCCCACCTTAAGGGTGCGTAAGTTATGTTGCAAGAAGAATGCTGTAAGTTCGATAATTACAATTCAATTTTCAATTTTATAATCAAATTATTAGGCATCCAAAACTAAGTTGTGCTCTTGGTGGTGCAAATTTACGAACAATGTCGAGATCACGCTAAAATTTGCGACATGATCATCAAATCCTAGCATATGAAAGAACGTACATGTTGTTGTATACTTAAACATTGTAAGATGTTGTTTAGAAATACGTTTACTCTCAATTACTATTATCTGATCTTGGTATTCTAAACAGTTTTGATAATGACAGGGGGATATACGCACAACCACAACTGAAATTCTGAAATCCAATGTATATGTACATTATTTTCTTTTAAGATACAGATCAAAACACGACGTCGCAAGAACTTCTTATCATTAATAGGATATTACAGATGTTCATGGGTCTGCTACAATCATTGGGTCATAACATGCAAAATATTGGAACATCCAAAAGTCGTCCGCGACATGATTTCGTCTTCCCATTGAAACGTTCCATGTTCTTATTTCAAGTGCCGGAATCTAACGTTTGCTCATCAACTAGATACAGAACTACTTGTGTTTGACTTGTATACTGAATTGATGTTTACATTCCGGCTCACACAGCCGTGTAATTCAATGACACAGAAAGATATAAGAGGTCATTCTTGTGGTTTAAATGGTATGTACAATTAACTCGTTACACACACACCTCGTAAATGTGTATTGTAGCAGTTAGCGCTAAGGTTGCGAGATCTGACTCACTTCCTTGCGTAACTTGAGTTGAAAGGGTCTTTTACTTGCGCACGTTCGATTCACTGTTCACAGTTCATCTCAAAACGCTTCAAGTTCACTACGTAGTTGGTATTTCAACGCGAAAGAGTGACACATTTGACGGTACAAATCAACGTTGCCTGTGGCCTTGACAGTGCAAATTTACGAACAATGTCGAGATCACTCTAAAATGTGCAATAAGATTATCAAATCCTAGTAAATAAAAGAACGTACATTTCACTGTAAGAGATTGTTTAGAGGTATGTTTGCCTCAATTATCTGATCTTAGCATTCTGAACAGGTTTGATAATGGCAGGAGCTACTCATGCATGAAATAATCTTTCCCACCCAGCCCTTTTTTTTTGTCCTGCAACCTTCAGTACTATCATTGCGCATGATCTGCTAAAACTTCAACCATGCAGTTGACAAAGTGGCGAAACACACAAAATCCTGTCTATTGTACGAAGTCTGTAGTGAAATCACGTTGAGTGCCCTCCTAGAATGAACTCCCTTTTACTTAAAGGTCATTAGCCTGACACTGTAAGTGTGCTATGTTTACCAATGATTTAAGAATTCACCACATAAATAGTTATCATAGATGTAGACGTTACGTTTTGATTTGCTTGAGTCGTAACAGACGTCGTGTAGGTTTGACCCCGGTGGTCCTACAGACAACGCTGCACTCAGATGTATGTACTCTGTCTACATATCAAGCGAAAATGTCATTTATCCCAGTAATATGAAGATCTTTTTCTCCTAAAGACTCAGTGGCAAGCTTACCTCTTTCTTGGTTGACATTTCTCCTCCGCGTATCAGTCACAAGTCCGTAGGAATATGTTGAAAAGGCGTCGATGTTTTTTGCCCCAACGCGCGATAACCACCTCGAGGTTACTGATTTCACTGTGTTAACTGATAACAATGCTGAGCATTGCTGGGAGGGCCTTTTAAGAAGAGTTGACCCGACAACGCCTGCAGTGACGTGCGTTCAATTCCCTCCCAGTTCGTCACCACTGAGATTACCACGGCCAAAGTGTCTGCGTCAGTCAGGAAACTTTCAGGCACAATGACGCGATTACGACTATTAAGAGTGACTCAGAAAGGCTGCGCCTGACAAGAAAATGACTGAGACTGCGAAAGGGGACGTCTCGATCGTTTTTAGATGGAGTATAAACAAACTGACAAACTTTAAGAAATCAGAACTTTTCAGTTGAAAGGAATGGGTCTGTACTGTGAACATCGGAAATAAGGTTGAAAATGTATGGAAAATTGAAATCAAAGGGAGGAACTCGTGATATTTGTCATAATCAGAGTTGTTATGGAATAACCGTTTACATCGGAATTTCCCAGTTAATGAGCCTCCCGCCCTGCCATGCCCTGAAGATGTGCGTAAAGAACAGGCTTATCCAGATTCTGGTCGGACCATCGGGTCATCAACCCCAGGGGGAGGATCTACTTACCTGGATCTACTAGTCTACCCCTCCTTCGCAGCTCTCCGGGAGCGCTGGCGTTTGTCTGCGCCCTCTTTCAGGGTGCCAACCGATAGTAGTCGGCACCCTGAAGGCCGCTGACACGATCTCTCCGGTGTGTATCTTTAATGCTTTTATTTTGCTAGCGTAGAGCTTTTTATGTAAGGATTGACAGGTTTTGTTCTCTAAAACATTTCCATTTACTATCTTTAGCGTAACATCTAATTCATACTGCTGCAACTTCTTTTGACAACGTCTGAAATACCTCCTTAGGTTTTGACCAACTTGAATAAGGGACCAAATCCTCTTGCTCTGGCATTTTCACGCAAGCTGTTCTTGTAGTAACTGGTGCTAACATCGGACTTAGAAATCGTCAATATGATAGAGACATTGTAGTTGTGGGGAAGTTACACAATGACACTTTGTATTGTCTTCATTAAATTAAGATATTATCCTTAACAGAGTATCGGACAGGAATAAACGATTCAAAATAAATCGTCTTGTGAAAATAACCATTTCTAGTGAAATATGTCTTTTGAGACTATCGCATATTTGGGCAAACATTTTGTTAAATAAATCAATATAATGTAAACTCGTTTAAATTGTAAAATCGTTAAATCAACAATATAGCATTTCTGATGACAGAATGGGCTGAGTCAGGGCAATTTGTCCTATAATCGCATTGCACTCTTTCACCACCCATTCACTTGCTCACTCACTCACTGAGCCGTAATTCACTCTGGTCTACTCACAGAATGTAGGACTTCTGTCACTGTGTCACTACATACGACTTTTCCTGTTTTAACTTTCACCATGACAACAAAATGATGACAGGAGATATGTATTAGTCCATCTTTAGTATCCTTTCATTTGATAAAATTGTTGTTAGTTACAATGTAATTTTATTAAAGGCACTGAGAAGTATACATTCATTTTGTATCTTTCCAATATCTGCATCTTTTTGACACAAGTTGTAAAATATAATGTGAAGAAAAACTCTTAGATTCGTGTATTTCAAAAAGCAATCTTGCTCTTGAATTGAACACTTCTTGTTATAATACTGAATTTCCTAACATTTGCTTCCTGATAGACAACACATAAAAGCAGCAATTTCATGATTAAGTATTGACAGTGCCAACATGCAGTTTGTACTGTGTTGTCAATGCTATAAGACTGTACACTTATTTCAACACTATGTATACACTTATGTTGTATATAACGTTAGAGCTTTTGAAACTGTTAGCAGCATTGGGGTTCATGTGCGTACACTTCTTAAAAGTTAAAAACTTACATAGGGCTGTGCAAAACGGGCCTCTGTTAATACCATACACTGTAAATAGTAAAATGTTGGAAATGCATATATACAGATACTTAGGTATACAAACTACTGTTAAGCTTAAAACTTTTGCATTGGCTTTATTTTCATCGTATTGGCAGTGACTGTGACAATATCTCCCTTGTAATTGTTTCAATTGTAAATTCAAAACTCCACCTACTAAGCCCTTCTAGTACAAAATAAAATCAATGCAAAAGTAGACAAATCTACAGTAATCTGCTTAGGTTATTAACGATCATATAGGTCACGTTAGTCGAGAAGGGATGGTATTGGTTGGTTTGAAGACCTCCTGCTTGACGCCGGAGTTGGCGTACATTCCGCTCTCGTCCTGCCAGGTGTTGATACCCCAGCGCCGGTAGTCGGCTGTGTCCGTGAACTGGGAGTGGCACTTCTTGTACGCTACGGAGTTGTCAGCAAAATCTGGAGGCTGCTCCTGTGGAAGTGTTCAGGTAGAAGAGGTCAATAAATTTACACCTTTAAACTTGCACTTGTCAATTGTTGTCCATTGTAAGCAGTTAAACTTCAGATAAACTTATTACACCAAATAGCAGTTACTCAAGCAACTGGATATGATTTTGGAATATCCATTGGTATTGTAAATCTAAAATTTGTCTAAAAAAGCATCTCATAATAAGGGTATGAAACATGCTGCTTTTCAACAGATCTGCTCAGTGTCACTGACAGAAGGTAAGTGGACGCTACCTGAAATGTCTGACCATTTCCAAAATCATATCCAGTTGCTTGAGTGAATGCTATTTGCCGTATCTTATTACCTGTAGATATCTATCCTTCATTGATGAAAAACTACTGTACTATAAGCCAATTTTTTTTAAATCCACCATAGTTACATCAGCAAGATGATACAATACTAAGCAACAAAACAAAATGATGCCTAGGCTAGAAAGGTGTAGCTTTGCTATAGCTTTACTCTAAATTGGAATGTTCTTGACATGTTTGCATTTCCAGTCAGATTTTTGCAAGTGAAATGTACTTACAGGTGCAGGTGTGTAAGGGTAGGGGGCCTTGTAGTCTGCCCGGTGTGTGGTCTCCAAGTGCCTGTTGAATATTAATAAAGTTGAGTCAGTACACATCAGAGTTGCATGTGACACCTGATTTCTCAATTCAGCTACACGCTTTCTCCTACAACTTACTCATTACAATCCATTGCAAATCTTAATGGGTATCTCAGTCAAGCTGTGAAATGCTGGTGGTGTTGCTTCCGCCAAGCTATTTGACAGAGTTCTCGTCGAATTTCATTGATAAAAAGCAACGCTTTGCATATTTTGTTGTATTTTTAGTCATATTTGTACATTTTGCATGCATAATTTCAGTTTATAATGCAGTTTGCCGCCAACGTCACACAGTCCAGTGAGATAGTATATATTAGGACTTACGTAAAATACATTGAATTCTCCTGTTTTTTACTATTGCTTAAATGTTGCACAGGAGTGGATAGAAACATCTAGAGAGTAAATAAAAAGACCTTTAAGACTTTTGCCCACCTTTTGCCATAGTCTGAATGATGTCTGGGTAGAACAGCACCAAACCCAGTGGTGGGGGCTCCGGTGTCCCTGCAAAAACAGAGATGTAAACTTATTCCAAAATGCATATTTTCTTATTTTCTTAATGATGTAAATTTTCCACCAAAGTTTTTAAAACACCACTTCCAGTACTTGTACACTATCGAAATATCTAAATGTTGATGATGGCTAGACATCAAAGTAATAAGATTTTGTGGATAATCAGACATTTCAGACAGCATCCATTTTTGTCAAAGAACCAGTCACTGACGAAAGATTGTGGATGCTTTCTGGAACATCTGACCATTTACAAAATCTCTCAAGTTGCTTGGGTAACTCCTGATGATGCAAGTCTACAATGGATAGTGCTGCATTGTATTGTTGTATTTTGGTTACTGTGGGTGGAGTCGTGTTCTTAGATTGTGGCCATTTCACGTCTGTACCTGCAAAGAGGATCGGCCATTCAATGTCAAACAGCGTTGTACGTGTCTGTTTGCAGGTGCAATGTTCGACTGTTTGAGCATTTGAAATAAAAGAGAGTTGTGTCTTTACATCTGAAGTGTCAAGGGGTGTTTCAAGACATGTTCTTCCGTCATCTGTGTGATCTGTTCATCGGTCTCGTAAATGTGTTCCCAAACAACAGGAAAATATCACCATCTACGCTTTCCCTACACTCCGATTACACAAGACTACTCTCACCTCTCCAGGTTGAGGTGGTTGATAGTGGCCAGGTCACCCATGGGCTTACTGGTCACCTTCTCCTCAAAATCCTTCTTCAGTTTCACCTGTCCCATTTGGTACTGGGTGGTGGTCAGGGGGAAGGACTGAAGGAGAGAAAGGGATATAGATGAATACAGGAAGGAAGGTCATGTTACCTAACTTCTTGATGACATATTTCTTATGTGGTATTACACAGAATAGATTGCAGACTACTGTGGATCAATTTACTTTCATAGTGATTTTATTTCTCTGTAATAGTTACTAGGGAAACGGAATATTCTAAGGTGTTCTCAATTTGTGGTTGAATCATAAACAAGGGAGACATACTTGCACATTGCAATCTATGAATTTGCTGTGTCGGTCACTGCAAAAGTTTCAAGATTTATAGAACCTGGACATCAAAAAACATGCAAGGGCATGAAATTCTTGACTTAGTTGTTGCAAAAAAATGGAATAGTCTTGTGTATTTTGAATGTTTATTTGAATTGTCACAAAACAACCCAGAGAAAATGTTCTGTTTTGAGCTGAAATCTGGAATAATAAAACATATGTGGTACATTTCAGCAGTGCAAAACCCTACTCACCCCATCTGTAACGTCCAGTATCCTCCGGTAGGTGGAGTGGTGCATTTTGTTCTTCATGGGAGGTTTGTTTACTACGTCATAGTCCTTGGGGTGGGCTTCTCGTGCCTGGTGCCTGGAAATACAAATTAATAATGTTTTAATTAAGAGTTTTTCTGAGTACATGTCTGTTTGCACATATGCATGTCTGTTATCACATAATTCATTTTAGACTGTTGATAAATTGTTTATTCTCGGCAATCTCGGGGATAGTGGTTGCTTTAGCAAGCTGCATGTCAGACACACAATGTGTGATGTTGAATTAAACTTTAATGTCAATGATATGCAAACATTCAAACAAAAGGCTCTTGTGGAAACAATCTTTAATATTTACTTTCATCAAATGACTAGCAACAACTGACCAGTTGCATTTTGGGACAGCCAAAACAGTTAACGTTAACGTTACATCAATACAAAACCAAGGAGGTTAAAAAATCAACCTCTTTGTACAAACCAGGGTAACATTTGATGCAACACCGTAACAACCAATCTCAAAACAGACTTTGGCTCTAGGAAAATAGTTGGAGAAGTTGTCTTAACGAACAATTGAGCATATAGTCGAAACACAACTGATAGAGAGGAGATAAGAACAGCCAACACAAACTGGCCTGCTTCATATTAAAGAGCCCTCGACATGTAACGTTAACGTTACACACAAAGTACAGCAAAAACTGGAGACTGACCAGTTGGAGTTCAGCGTTACGGGACTGTAGTCCATGTGATCTGAACGAAGATAGAGGGAACCCTTCCTCTCCACAAATTCCGGCAACATCCCGTAGTCGTAAGTCTCCATGTTTCGTTCTGACGGTGAGCAGCGAAAAGTACGCCTGAACTTCCGTGCAACAGGTAGGTATGGCGTGTGTTGTGGTGTGTTTGGGTTACAATACGGAAGTAGGGCACATCACACGTCAACCGGCTTGAGTATTCATCCGCTTTACAAAATAATCAGCACAACTTTACTCTATTATCCACAAATGGTGGGAATAGAATTTACGTACCATGAACAAAGATGTATTCAGTATTTTGTGCATTACATAATTGCAGGGATACTGATTTTTCCCCCTGTAAACTGTTTTGCAAAGTGTCGTGCGGAGTGATATGTACTGGGAGAGTTTCTGGAACGCGACCGTAAACTATCCCGTTGCCAATGGCAAAATGGCGTCTCCTCCTGGCGAAGATTGTATGAACTGCAGGGATCCTATCGAGGCTTCTCTGTGACAGGTAAGTGGTACTTGAGAGCGCTGTAACAGTTAACCGTGAAATTGTTGATTAAACAGATATTAGTGTAATTTTCTGCGTCTGTTTTCTTTACTAGCGAAGCGAATGGTACTCAAGAGGCTAGTCGTTCAAAACGCTGAATATAGAGTTTGTGTCGCATCGGATTTTTTTCTTCATTTCAGGTAACGTTAAAACGTTATAGACTTTCAAATCAGTTTGATGGTTTTCTTTGCATTATCATGACAACAAAAAAGTGAAATGAAGCCCATAACAAATGCTAATTTTTTATATTGATGTAATCATCGTAAGGTTTAGAACTACGTAACGGGCCCGTTAATACTGTAATTCACTTTTGTTTTCTTGGTACCAAAGTTTCACGGTCTGAGAAAATTGAACTTGCTCTCGAAACTAAATGTTCACAGTGGCGGCAGGTGCGCGTCAAAAAAAGTGGGCGTAGCCATGCCACTTCGCAGCAGATTATGAGAAATGTAAACTCCAACCTAGAACCTCGAAAATCCTTCGTCATTTTGCCGCGCACTACTTGTGTGTGCACCGTAAGTTAGATACAAACCCAGATAAAGATATATGATCATATATGGCCATGGCCAATGAAAGATAGAGATAATTAATCTTTTCTTCATCATCAAAGTGACGTGTTTAATACGTTCCAAGCTCACAAGTCACAAAGCGTCACGTGACATATAATAGGTAAAATGGCTTGTTTAGAATCATGGGAAGGCTTTGTGACGGCATCCCGTTGTACCTGAGTACTAACAGTCGCAGTGCTTATGACGTCATAACCAGACTTTTTTTATACCAGTTCAGAGTGAACCAAGAGCAGACGTACTTATATGTTCTCCTGCTTAACTTGGCAATTTTTTTCTTGGAATTCTTTGAGTTAGGTTTGTTTATTGAAACCATGATAGGTTTGATGTTAGTGACCACTGGGGTCCTCCAGAAATTAATGACGAGGTCTATTAACATCTTTTTAAGACCAGGTAAGTGCAACGTTACGTCATCTTTTCACTAGCTATCAAACCGGGTCTGTTCAACAGCGCCAACCATTCTTAAAACGTACGCACAGCGGTCTTGCAGACGGGTTGGATACAAAACTTTTTCACGATACCGAGGAGGCAACGTCTGAGAATTTATACATGCAAGTAACAGAATCATCCCCAAATTTTCCCATTACATGTATATCATAATGTGTGATGGATACACTACTACTTCGACGTTCGATTTATTGCTTTCTTACATGGAAGGCGGGGAAGTCCGGGAAGGGGTTCAGTAGCACTGCTTACTGAACACCCATGGAGCAGTAACCTTTTGTTCTAGAACTAATTTTTCCTACATATAGTACAACACTTTTAAGGTTCCGGTTCGGAGTTTTTTTTTTAGGATTTGGGGCCGATTTGACTGTCTCTGAGAAAAGCACTAACGCTTCTCAAAACACCGTTTTTCGGATAATTCAATGTTTCCGATGGAAAAGGGTGTGTTGTCGCTGACCGACAGACTCATTTGACATTTTCTGTAGAAATGTTATTTTTGGTAAAATCCATCAAAAATATATGCTTTTCATAAAAAAATTGCTAATTTGGGGCCATTTTTTACAGGCCGCTACACGGAAAAAATGAATTTTCCTGGGATAATGACTCATATGGCAATGAAGGTCAAGACTTCTTCTGTATACTGAGTAAAAAGGAAAAAAAGTTATCCGATACGTTTTCCGCAAGCTCCGATGGCGCTAAAACACCCAAAACGCACATAGAACGCATGATCTGGGTAATCAGGCGACGAAACGCTTTACCGCTAGCGCTATCGCGCGCACTAATACCAGGAAGTGTTCGCCGCACGATCAAATCTCCGACACCATAAAACGCTACGAACAACAAGCATTTGGACAAGTATAAAAGATTATAGACTTTTAAAGCGATAGCCGAAAAATCTAGAGCTAAAACTATGGAGACAACATCTGGACACTTGAAATTCCGAACCGGAACCTTCTGATGATGTCGAGAACACAGTTTTAAGAAAATGAAAACGTTTTTTTTTCCTTGTATTTTTTAAAGTCATGGTTAACTGACGTTTTAAAAGTTGTACATGATCTTAAAGTGCTTAAATGACATAACGCATATATTTTAGTCATAGTGTCAGCACAGAATGTCAGGCCTGAGACTACTGCGTGCAAGGCAGACAAACGGAGTGGCGCTGCTGACTCCGAGACGAAGCCGAAGACTAATGAGAGTCTCAATGGGACAGCCGCACCTTCGGGTGAAGCCCCACATGCCAGTGTGGACGGAAAGTCCGCATCACCGGTAGATGTTGTAGGTAAGAATGGTTTTGGTTAAGACATTTTGGTCGTAACTTACAAGAAGTAAAAGAGTAAAATTTGTTATATATGGCATTTTGTTTTTAAAATACATATAGCTTTTGACCCTGAACTGCTAATCATATACATGCCAGGGTATATGAAAGTTTGGAATCTACTAGTGCTGTACCGTTTCATTTTTCGGTTTACAACTTGGGAGGGGGTTACTACAACGCATGAAACATTAAACTATTGATCTAGAACGAATCTTTCCTAGAACTCTTGCAGCAATTTCAATATGCTTTCTAAAAAGGTGAAAATGTGTTTGCTTGTCCTGATTTGTAGGACATCTCATACTAGTAGCTAAAGAGAAATGATGCTTTAAATGTTATACCTTCTTTTTTATTCCTTACAGGACGACCTGCTCCGGTCAACCTGCCCCATCAAAGCTCTCTGGTGCCTGCCCCCGCACCGTCTACAGACGGCCAGGACGCACAGTGTTTAACTACCCAGACCGGTGCTAGGAAGAAGGTAACCTTCGCACCGTCTACAGACGATCGGGATGCACAGCGTACACCTGACAAGAGTGGTGCTAGGAAGAAGGTAACCTTCGCACCGTCTACAGACGACCGGGATGCACAGCGTCCACCTAACAAGAGTGGTGCTAGGAAGAAGGAAACCTTCGGAGGGATGAAGCCCGGTTTTCTGTCTGGGGGCGCAGCCGGGGGAACAAAGGCGAAGGAAGCTCAGAAAGTGGGGAAGATGAGAAGAGGAGGCAGGAGGCAGGTGCCGGCGAAGTCTCGGGAGGCGACAAAGTCTCACAAGATGAAAAGGGCTGGCGATAAGAAGGCAACTGACAAGAAGGCTCGGTTGGAGCAGGAGGCGGCAGCGCAGATTGCTGACATGCATGCGGTGGCGAGCTTGCTGACCGCCTTTCCAAACGCACGGATCGGCACCAGCGTGTCCCCAGCGATGTACCCACTCACACCGAATATTGTGTTCCGTGCACCGATCAGTAATGAGTAGATACAGACCGCTTAGTTTTGAATGTGAAGACTGCTGACTTAAAGTTAAATGAGAAATTTGAGCCATTCTATAGTTTACGTACGCTGTGACTGAGTACGTTCCTGAGTACGTAATTTTTGAATAATTGTGACAGTGTCGAGGGAACTTTGTTACACTAAACGTCGCTGTTTACCGCAAATATAGCCCTTTTATGGTCGAAAATCTTCTTCAATTGACATCTGCCGTTATCAACTGACATCTGCGCCGTCGAGCCTGCAGTACCAAATACTTCGCTATGTGACGCTCCATTTGTGCTGTATCGTATGAACATGGGTCAGTATAGCCTGTCGACAAAAGTTTGGATCATTTAAACGGCGAAGATTGACAAATATAAAGAGGAAAATTTTACCACCTTCTCAAGCTCAATTACTAACCACAAGCGGTGGCAGTGGTGTTCACTATATCTATTCAATGAAAACATCTTATAAGCGACAGAGAAAACTTTTGTGGCGAAAGAAGTATAATTTGCACCTGAGCATGATCATAACCACTACCCGGTATCGTACATGGGGAATATGTGAATCTCCTGGAACATTTGTAAACAGGTCGTCTGTGGTCTGTAAGAGAGAACAGGTAGAAAAAGAACTTTCTGAGAACTTCTAAGAACTTTTGGGTAGAAGGCTTTACATAAGCATAGTGCTTGCAGCCTAATAGTCACAAAATGTATGTGAATGAATAAAAAGAATTTCTTACCTCACAATTCAGTATAAACCGTGTTAGTTGGTGTTTTAACAGGTAACATTGCGTGTGTAAAAGTCAGGTACTATCAATAGTTGGTGGCAAAAATCCCCGGTATGTCTTCTTTTTCTTTGAGCAGTAGTCTGAAAGACACAAATGTGAAGTCGGTCTGTTGTTTTATTGACTTAATTCTCGTCAGTTTGTGGAATGGAAGACAAAGATATCTCTGTGCTTATTCTGTCTAAATGATGCTTTCGGTGTAATTAAAAAAAAAGAGAGAATATTACCTTTTCGTCTTGAGTTTCTTTCATACCCTCGCGGGCAAGAAACCATGAATTTCCATGTAAAGAGAATACATTAGATATTGTCGGGCCCGCCACACCCCGTCGTGGTTGTGAAACCCCATAATTACGGGGCATTAGGACAAGTGGGTGACAACAAGCGCATCGCTTCTGAAGCGCATTGGACCGGGCGAGATTTACATTACAACTGCCGGCGATACCATCACACTCTCCTTTAGGGATAAATGCAATTTTATGCTATAATTATCAACTTTGTTTCATTTGAAAAACATAGCTGTAATGCTCATATAGTATTTGACCTTTATCTTGATGCCTAAATTGATCCGAAAATATCACATACTAATCATAATGATCTATATGTAGCGTACATATACGCGCAGCAAATGCTAACACCCCTACTACAGGTGGTCGCTTTCCAATGCTCCCACCAGCGCGACTGCAATAGCTGGTGGTCGTACATACAGTGGTAGATCCCTGTACACTATGGCGGGACAACACGGATTTGTCCTGCTGACCGCCGCGCTCTTCCTACAGGCCTGTCGGGGGCAGGTGCTGACTCCCCCGTACCTAAACCTGGCACAAGGCCGGCGGATCGTCGCATCGGCCACTTGTGGCGAAGGCGTTCCCGAGCCGGAGCTGTACTGTAAGCTGGCCGGCGGGACCGGCAACGAGCCGGCTAACCTGATCCAAGGCCAGCAGTGCGACTACTGCGACCCCCGGGACCCCTCGCGCGCTCATCCCGTCTCGCAGGCCGTGGACGGCACTGAGAAATGGTGGCAGAGCCCTCCCCTATCCCGTGGAACCGACTACAACAGAGTCAACGTCACCATCAGCCTTGGACAGGTAAGTTAATAATGATACCATTCCCGTTCTGTCTTCTTCCCGCATCCTATCATAATATTGCCTCATGATGCGCCGCTCAGATATTACGTCTATCCCAGTGCTGATTATAGGATCACCACAACCCCTCCCCTATGTAATTTCCTATACACATCATCTGATTACCGAGAACGGCAGGAAGGGGAGCCTAGTGGCGACCTCTGCGGACAAGATCAGAATTTTTCTCGCCCCGTACGTGCGATATGCGACTAGCAACCTCTGTTCCCACCGCTATCGCCAAGGACAGAGCACTCAGCTTCCGCGACTCACGAGTCAACCACTAAGGCTGCTTCCATACAGGAAACTTTTATCATCACATCGTAAACGTTGTCATGATTATAGAAATGCTGTGTTTTCTTCTGTAATTTGTTTGGAAGGTTTTGTATAGATTTGAAATTTACGACATCGTTAACGTACGCTGCCTAATGTAGGACATCCATACAGAAGGATGTCACAGACGAGTGGCTTCTGCCCCGTAAGTGGCCCTCTTCTTCGGCTGTTCGGCTCGTTCATCGAATTATCTGGAGGCTCGGAGAGAGGACAATTTAATAAGCATGCCGTGTTCTTGTTATTTTGCGCTGGTGCGTACCGTGTGGTTCGGGGATGTGCGGGGCCAGGAATGCCCTGAGCCCGGAGACAAACCCACCTGTTCCCCAGTGAAGTCGCGGTGTTTAGAGCATCGCAATGTCTGTTTGTCTGAGAGAGAGCGAGAGCAAACACTCTCTTTTTCTCCGGAGCAGACGTGGGGACGATAGGATGTACAAACAAGAGCGCCCCTTCCACGGCGTTTTCTCTCCCCAGTCTTTTATCATTCTAATCACTGCCTCCTTTTCCCGTGAATGAAAGGAGCGCTCAGAGGGGATTTTCAATGAGCGACAATGTCTGGCTCCGTCAGCAGGCTGAACTCAGGCTGGTGTGGTTAAATCAAAGTAATTACCAGTCAGGGAAAGGTCAGGGAGTGGGTATAAGTTGGTGCGCTAGAGGCTTGTCCATGCTGCGAAGTGTACCGCAGTGCGGTAGGTGTGGAGGCAGGTACAAGCAGATGTCGTGTCAGGGCCACACCCCGCGGCCATGTCTCTGCAGGGTCCAGGTCAAACAGCTGACACGTCAGTGTCCTCCTAACCCGCTACCCTGCCACCAACGACCCTAGAAACAACACACGACTGACAAACGCACGTGGAAATTCGCAATGGCGTCGATACAGATCTTGTGTTGAGCGTTTTGAGCACTTGTGCATTAAAAACGATTCAGTGTTATCTCAGTGTTGTGGATGGGCTTATAGATGATAATCTCATTCACACACCCAATTCTGACTGTCGTCCCCTGACGGCAGGGCACAAAGGCCGACATATGCACAAAAATGCCACCTCCAAACGAATGCATAGATCTAATTTCCTCCGCCAGAATCAGTAAAAACCTCTCTCCCGGGAGTCGGGTGAATCGATGGGTGAAATCATATGCGTCACTCCCAAGGTAGCAAAATCGTAGCACAAGGTAGCAGAATGCTGCAAAAATCAGCAACTATTCTTAGATAACAATTATTAACTATCAAAAATATAGCTAGATTTCGAGGACAATTTTCAATGCGAATAGATACATCGGTAGAAATAGTAACGTCTTTTTCTGTAAAATTGTCAATTCTTTTGATGGTGCGAACACCGTAATGGACGAATGTGTGTGTCCCGGGACATTTGAGTTATGTCAGGTATTCCACCACCTAGTTACCCTTTGCATAGTCATTTCGTGACCATGCATTCAACACACACACTACCTGTGCCAGCAGACTTTTCAAAACAGGCTGCCAACTGGATAACACCAGCTGATGTTTTTACGACATGCATGGCTCTTTACAGTTTACGTTTTTGTATGATACTTCAGTAGCATCTGACAAGTGATAAAACTGAGAAGAAACATGCAAAATCATTCCTCGTTTATGTTTGTCAAGAAGAGACTTGCCCCTAAATCAAACCCTGATAAATCGGTACACCAGACGATGAGACACCAGTGAACTTCCACCAGAAGTTGCTGTTTTGTAGTCCGCGTGCGTGTAACACTGGTAGCTAGCATGACGGAGTGTGTAATAGTGTCGGCGCTGTGCAGGACCGTGTCCTCGATAACATCATGGCCCTAACAGGCCCTTCTAGACCTGTAATGGTTGTTTACATGCCCGCCTCGTGGATACGCCTTACCCTGTTGGCACAACACGATAGGTATTCCACTTAATTTGTGTTCGTTTTACTTTCAAGGGTAGCGCCCGCTGCTGAGGAAAAGTGAAGCAAAATTTAAAAGGTGGATGAGAAAATGTAACAGACGGTCTCTTGAGGAGGACAGCTTGTCATGGAAATACGCAGAGGCAGTTGAAAACTTCGCGGCCGCGAAATCCTATTCAGACCCGGTGTAATCCATGTTGGAAGTCTGTTGAAGCGGAGAGCTTTGTTCACGGACAAGAGAGAAAAACAAAGGATTTCATCTGCTTGTATGGGGACTTTTCTTTCCTCACTGCCGTTTGGCTTCGTTGGTGTTCTCAAGCCGCGAAAAACTACTCAATTCACACCGTCGCATTTTCTTGATTTGTCTCGGTCACCGATCTCCTTTGCCAGGATAGAAATAATTGAAATAAGTATTCAATTAGGTTATTTTCTATCACATTTTCTTTGCCCCTGTTCAACCTCCTTGTTTGTTCCCAAGACAAGAGGTTGAAAGAAGTCTTTCTTTGTACTACTACATATATTTCTCATCGCCGACGAAAAGTGATTCAGGTCATTTTGTTCTCAGACCTAGATGCCCTCTGCCAGACAAAAGTTGGATAATATTGGCATAACTTTAGAGGAAACCCTTTTTTCACTTCATCAATACCATAGGTGCTTGAAATAGCTGAAGATGTTTTAATTAACTCGTTGAGTATGCCGAGCGTAAGAGCTGAAACCAGGATTTTATTTTTGTCACGTCATACCCCACGACAACTATTCCAACCCCTTGTGGAATTGGCCAAACGGCACAGCGGGACATCGGCCTTGCCCTGGGGGCGTTCCTGACAGGAAACCGCGCTTTCCGCCCCGCCACACACCTGTCTACCTGTACCCACCCGTCCGCCTGGCCTGGTCGTACCGTGGGTCATCCTCCTGGTGTGTGCGACAGGGCTGGTAACTACGCAGAGATACGAAACTCCGTGTTTTCTGATTTTCTGGAGTCGCCATCACGTGTATGGCTTCAAAGGGTGATAAAGTTGACCCCATTTACGAGACGGATAATGAGAAACGTCCCCTGAGAACTGTTTACGCCAGAAATAATAGATGCATCCAGAATTACATGCATCTGAAAGGGCCTCCAACAAAGGGTTGGGCATTGTCTTAACGTGTAGCTTTTAGATCTTATCCGATGAACACTTCCTCCATTGTGTCATTTTTGCGCCCATTTGGTCCTATTAACCCCAATCAAAGAAATCTCTAGAACGCCGCAAGCCTGACATGCCATGCCTTGTATTCAGGTAGAAGAGGTGTTACACTGATAATCTTGTATACAATACGTTCAGGATTTCGTGGTTTTCTTAGATTAAAGCGAAATAATGAAAACATTTTTTTCCGTAACAGGCTCTGTCCCGAGGCTTGACATTTATTTCTTACAAGTAAGTTATAGGGATAGCCTCTTTTTTTCTTACAAGCGGGGACTTAAAAAAAGATCGTGCCAAAACATAAGCTATCCCTTGACGATAACAGGTGTTCCAAAGACGGTGTTTCAACTCTCACATTCTGTAGTCTGTGCCGAACTGTTAGGCATACAGAGTGTACAGTAGGTATGTTACTGGCGTTATTGGTAGTTTTTCGCCCGTCTTTTAGTGTCTGCGATCTCTAAACCGCACTTGTTCAGAAGCCATACATGTGCTTGGTTGCTAGAAGTTACACTGGCTCAAAATGGAACTTTCTTGTCACATTGGCTAATCTCTCTATCATAGAACCTCCTTGGTCATTCTGACACTGACAAGATATAGCACGAGACAGATCTTCCATCACCTTTCAGTTAGTCTATTTGTCACACACAACAACAGGACACACACTTGTTCGCAGAAAACACACAGGGAGATGTAAAAGCTCCGCTCCACTGCGCATGTCCCGGTAGAGCTATTTGGTTTCAGTCGCGGAGAGTTGATTGTTTTTCATCGATCCGGCAGTGCGCACAGAGGTGCACCTTAATTAAAGGACCTGCGTGTTTTGCATAGCGACAAAGTTGCGGGGACGTTTCCATGACTCAGTTCATACATGCGCCTTTGCCTGTAAAGGAAGGCCTCATCTCATTCTATGTTTAGTGTGAAAGCAAAGTTTCGACGAGGACTGAATAAGAGAGGGAAGATAGACCAAGAAAATCAACTTTTCAGTGGTTATGAATTCAGAATGTGCACCAGGCAGCGACAATTGTGTTAGGGGACGGTAAACCGTCGTACAGCTGTCGGCATTTGGGCGCAAAGGAGAATTATGTTGATTTTCGAGTTGTTTATGTTGTGTTGTTGGTGCTGTGTCAAGATATTCATACACGCGCGTACGCAGTATATAATCTCTATGAGAATATCCGCTCACATAAGCTCACCCTAGATGGTTTACTCTTATTTTTGCAACATTTAATACTCTTTTCTAGTATTGTATTTTACGGTACACCATATCAGATTATAAGAAAAGATACATGAATGTTGCAAAGACGCGTAAAACATCTGCTTGAAGATCACACAATCACGTAGGCTCCCTCACGACTACCGGCTATCATTATGCATGGTAAATATATCTCTCCCCTGATACAGACAATGAATTATACAATGAGACATGATACACCGTCGATGTACACTTCTTATGCGACAGGCTTTTAAATCATTCATATTGTGCAATATATCCACGTTGATATATTCATATCCCGGCAATTTTCTACCAGTGCATGTCGATTCGTACCCTCCAGGCAGAGGTTAGTTGGGAAGGTTGAGATCTTTTTATCATATGGCCCGTTTTCTGTCCGCACTGCCCACCAACATGGGGTACTAGTACATCATAATAAAAGTCATAACCTGCCCCACCTACATGTGTTAGGAAAGTATCTAAGAACAGTACAGTCTGCAGTTGCCCCATCCTTGGCTGCACACTAGTTAACTGTTGCTGTGAACTCTACTATAAACCCCTCATCCATATTCCGAGCATATTTTCCTGGTGACGACACCAACCCCGTCTAGAGCTAGGCGCCGTACACACAGTACTAACTCGGTACTCTACATGTTTACAGTCAACACTTGTGCACTCTTAAATGACTATCATTGATACACTTAGGGTTGGGAAGGGACCCGGGTAGAGAAAGTAGAACCCTTCTAAAGCACAGATCGGAATATTCTGTGTTCTTGGACTTTACACGCATACGGCGTATAATAATTGCTGGAAAAGAAGGAATAGACTAGACTAAAGGTTTGGAGATCATTTTCCATATTGGTCAATTTGCTCATTGTTCTTTTTTAATCGCGATTCATGTCACGATGTCCGTTTGAAGTGAGGGAACGTTTATGTGGCACCTGTGGTTTAGTGTAAACGGAATTTGTTTGATTTATAGAGTCTGGTACAATGTAAACGGAATGAGTCAGATAGGGATTTAAGAAAATATTATGTACACTTGTCGATGTTGATAGTTCTAAACAGCTTTGTTATGTAGCGGTCATTTGTCAATTTATTGGTCTCACCCTCGCTCTCAGTGGTGTTGGGCTGGAAGGTCGTAGCGTTGTAACCTTCAGTCGTAACCTTGAATATTGCGCTATCGTTATTGTTGGGTTTAAACTTAACATGAACGCACCTGGTGCATTTATCTTACTCATCAATTCATTGATAAGGAATTGTTGTATCATACGATGCGTGGTGCATAGGAAAATACAACTACAAAATTGTGTGCCGGAAGGTTTAAACAAAAGAAAGATGGACTACCGGCTCTCGCCCAACCACCTGCTTAGCTAGAGATAATTACTGTGGTGGGGCCTCATAGCCCGTAGTTTTACTGGTGCTATATAAAAAGAATTTGACGTCCTGACTAGATGTCTTCTCTTTAGCATCTCGAGCGCCGTCCCTCCTTTAGAAAGAACTGATTATATCAAAGCCCACTGAGAACATCGCCCCTCATTTATCTATCCGTGAAAAATACTGAGTACCAGAACGTTGGTCGTCCGTCCGTGTAGAGAGAATTCGCCACTGACCTTGCCAAGGGCAGCGTGACTTGAGACAGGAGTCACAGGACACACCAATGATGATGTTTATCGTTCTTACAATAGCACCGGAATTCTTCAACCTTCTACAAACCGTCTATGGTCTCTTTGTGCAGGCGGTTTGGCAACACACTGCGGTGTCTTTGGAGGTCAGGACGCTGTGAAGTGTTGAAGGTAGGCACGGATGTGGCGCAGAAGGACAGAAAAACGCCTTCATATTTTGGGTCTTACACAGTACAGATAGACCCATTCATATCTGAAAGAGGTTATCAATAGCGTAGATGTCCTACAGGTCAGAACACGACAAACGTTCTTTACAAAAAAGAATAAAGTCTTTTAAAACTTTACCAAAAGGAGAAGATTGAGAGAAAGACGGCACCTTTATGTGAGGATTATAATTTCAGTAAATTTGATATGAAAAAATCTTTTAGATGCTTTTGTGGGCTTCCTTTCAAGTGTTTTGTGGTAGATGTCGTGTATATGAGACTTTGTGTTATGATTCTGCAATAGATCTGCTTGGTAAAAGACAGATACAACTAGAGTTCGGCGACCTCATACCTCCATGAAAATTTAGAGCTTTCGTAAATTTCATGCAATTGACTAGCACATTAACATAATTTTTGCATGGTATTGTTCATCATTGACTAACGTACACATGTCACCATTATAAAATTCCCATTATTAATCATAAAGCGTTTTTGCAATTTTTACATAAATTATGCAAATAAGTTCCTCATTACCATATTTGGTATCTGCTTATATTCCACCTATCATAGTTAACATGTGTTACATTTATTGAAGTCCAGTTATTGAAAACAATGGAATTATATAATTTCCTCATTAATCATGCAAATTAAGTCCTCATTTGCATAAAATGTATATCATTATGAACATATTTGCCTAAGGTACCCGCATGCCTAGTATGATGCCAATCCATCAATCCTTTCTGCAGTTATCCTCTTTAGAATGTCTTGACAAAAACGCCCCTGCAGTTCCGCAATTAAATGTTAGGGGGCTGAAACCTGCCCCACTTTGTCATGACACTGCAAGCTATCTACCAGCCAAATGTCAAGACCATATCACATCCAGGACAAGAGATACATTGAAAAAACTGCCATGATATAATATCCTCATTAATTATGCAAATGTACTCCTATTTTGCATAATTAGTATTTAATCTTGTACAAAATTGTCTAAGGTACCTACATACCAAAAATGATGAAAATCCGTTGTTCCCTTCTTGAGTTATCCTCGTCAGAAGTTTTTGACAAAAATGCCCCTGCTTTTCCCAAACTAGACGCTAGGGGGCCCAAACTTACGTAATTTTTTCCTGAGCACAAGAGCTATCTAATGCTTAAAAATCTTGACCATAGCATGTTCAGAACACCGAGATAGCAAAACCGGAAGTTGCGCTGCAGTACCAAGGCCACACACCAGGGGGCCCAAAATTGACCTTGACCTTCGTCTTCCCAACCCCTACCTACATACCAAATATCATCGTAGTCCATCAAGAGGTTCTCAAGTTATGATGACCACAAATATGCGGACACACAGACACACACACAAACACACACACAAACAAACACACAAACACACACACAGACACACTCAAAACTATACCTCCATTTTTTCATGGAGGTAATCAAGGTTCCTATTGAGCCAGGGGCACAAACTACCGTGGAGAGATTTCTTCCATACACAGTGCCTAAGATGACCCGGTGTGATAAGAATATCGGCCTTTTGTGTCCTCTTCAGAAACACTAAATTTGCTAGTCTGCTTACGCGCCAAGTATGTGTCAAACGTTCAACTTCAGCTTTTCATTTCAAACGACTAACAGCTACGAATGACTTGTTACTGTTTCCTGTGGGTTTGACCCTTGACCTGAACGAGGGCACGATTTTTGGCCCTAAACTCATGTGCTTTTGTGGTGGAGGGCGTTATTCGTTCTGAACACAGTAAAAGACATATTTATCAAGATATGAAACCGGAGGTTCTTTTGCAGCACCAGGGAAACTGGACAGTTGCCAGGAGGTATAAAATCTAACCATCATTTCTTTGAAAAAGATATGCATGTAATGACTTAGCTACGTACCATATTTCATGGTAATTCATCCATAGCTTTTTTGAGTTATGCCACTAAATCACATACACATATACGCGTGCATACATATGTGCGCTACCCAAAACATAACCTTATCGACGAGGGTGAAAACAGACATAGACAACGTAACGAGCTTCCTCAATCATGCGTCTGACACATATGACAAAATACCACTGCATTAACTGTAGCGTGCTACGGATGCTTGTGTTAGATAAAGAGCTTCCCCTCGACACCTGTGCCTGGGGCAACGCTTACCTGGGATTGAAAGGACCGCAGGAATGGAAGGACTTCCGTACCGCCATCGAAATGTTCCCCGGTTTCCTCTTCGATTCAATTACCGTTATCATTTACCTGTGAGAAAAATGTTAGATCCTTAACAGTTTATTTAGATACATAATCAAGATGACACGCATTTGTTGTCACAATCCCAATAGGGCCCTCATCCAGAAGCCCCTCTCACATAGCATAGGTGAGTATGCCCCTGTCATACGACCATGGCTTCCCGATGTTCTGAAGACCATGGTTGGGAGTTAGTCGTGAGCAAGGTCATCTATGGATGGGAGTTGGCTGCCAAGGCTGCCTACTAGTCGTCCGCGCCAGCCGTCTATAAATCGACATCAAGAAAGTCGTGTTCTGCTTTAATACGATCAGAAGAGCGAGCCGGAGCTAAATTTAGATCGTGGGAAGGTCTTGAATATGTGACAGGGACTTGACGTACAGACCAGCAGTTTCCCTATCACCGTCCATAACAAGTGTACCCGTGTATAATCCCGTGACCTTGTCAGACAGGTAGATTATGAGTATATATACCTGATTATACGGTTCCTTTTGACTTCACCAGAGCCTTTAATTGGTGGTGGTTTCCGGTACATGAGCCTAGCGCGTAGGGACTAACCGTTAACTGTCGTGGGAAGGGTTTGTCTACATATGGGTCTAAACATCAGGATCTTGATACCTGATTGAAACCTCCTTGATTCGATTGATGATAGTAGTCTTAGACAAGGTGTCTCTGCGGGAACATAGACTGGTGTAATACAACACTAGAATTCGACGTTTGACTTGCCAGTACTGGCTACTGTACCATGTCAAGTCCATATACGCTCTAGCAAAGATCGCATGAGAGCAAACGTTATTCTCTGTTTATGAAACATCTGTTTGTTAAAGCAGTCACAAACTGTCAAAGTCTCGCCGTTTAACATTGTTCCATACACTCAACAAGATGAGATTGACAGACAGACAGTTGAGACAGGGTTTGATAGACAGACACCTGTTGGGAGCCAATAGCTTCCGTGGATAACTCCAGGTACTCATTATCAGAGCTGCCCTCAGCATCTCCATGACGTGACCTTTGACCTAAAAGGTTGCCCTCTAAAAAGATAACATCACATACCATCATGGTATCCAGGGCTAGAGTTCAGGTATATCAAATTGTGACAAATGAGGGTCCGTTTCTAGCTTAGCTCCAAGTCATTGTGAATTACAAAATAACATGATGAAGGGTGGCAGCGTTGCTAAATAAATACTTGTCAGTGACGACAGCTCGTTCATAGTAAGAAATTGTATCGTAGCCTACAGTGTCTTATTCTATCAACATGTTTTCCAGTACATTGCTACAAACTGCCAAAGAAGAAGAAGAAAAAGCTACAAACGCTGTAAATGACCAACAACGTAACTATGCCGTTAGTTTAACGCATACCCCATCTATACAATTATATTCTGTAAGGCTCCCGAGAGATCATCTTGTTGACAGGGTTATTAGTATTCTAATGTCCCATGACAGTTTGAGGGCTACGGTTAGCGATAAATCCATCAGATGGTCGACCCCTATGAGTACTTGATAGGGGCCGGGGGTTCAGACACTGAGACAGAAAGCAATGGTAGTGAATTTTGCTAGTGGCCAAAAAGTACCCGAAGATAGTAACGAGACTAGTGTCGTTTAAGTAGGGAAAGGGGTTTCACAGTAGTGTGTTATAAAGATAGATAAAGGACGTAGCATGTTCGCCATCTTCGACTGTGGCAGTGAAAATAGACATATAGTGTCTTAATACTCTGGAGTAGGAAAAATCCTCCGGCAGACGTGATTCCTATTTTATTCAATAGTTGCAAATAAACTAGGAAAGCATCGAACATGGAACAATCCTAGTAGTTTTTGACCACAGGGAAAGGAGAACCTTCATGTTGACCTTTACTTATGTGCATACATTATAGATAACCTTCCCCTAGGGACTGTGTAATAACATTACCTGGCCGGCATATACTAGTACGCATCTTTGCTTTCCGCGGCATATACTAGTACGCATCTTTGCTTTCCGCGGCATATACTAGTACGCATCTTTGCTTTCCGCTGTACGTAACCGTTCATTTGGACTGGGAGAGCTCAACTGTTATAGACCGAGAGAAGGATATTCTAGTTAGATGGATGTGCACGGCAAGATTTGGTACATGTACATGTACATGTATGGCATAACAAATACATATTGAAGTGAACATGAACTCCTATCCCCATAAAGTGGTTATTCAAGTGAGAGACAGTGGGTGGTGTTGCCAAGGTACTGACCACCAGTCGTCATGGAGCGATAGTAGATTTTTACGTTGCTCCCGTACTGTGTGACATATAAACCTGGACCCCCACAACTTAGTAACTCATTAGAGGACAGTGGTGGCTGCCAAGCTACATGAAGTTATCACGAAACAATGGAGTCACCAGGCGTTCTGCAGTCGGACCCACACCCCTGCCTTTCACCATGTATAGCCAACATCGCTCCCTGCCGCCAAGTCCTGTCAGACTCCCGATGGATGGGTCTCAATCTGGGCACCGATTGTTCGCGCGCACTGATGCGGCCCCCTGGCGGTCACGACCTGCCCTGCCGAGCGAAAACAATCATCTATTATCTCATCAGCTTCCGCCACTTCGAGTAACTTGAACCCTTTACCAGATTAGGTAAAGGGTGCAAAAAGAAAGTGTTCACCATACGTGTTAGCTATTAAAATGAGATTTTCCCTGCTCCGTCAATTGGGCGTTAATGAATGAATGAAGACCTTTATTGTACAATTTTGCCCAACCGGGCTAAGTACAGGTCACAACAAATCAGGATATATACATACATAAAAGTGTCACAAATCTAGTCTAACACAAAAGTTCGGCTTCTTCTCGCTTCTTGGTAATAGTGAAAATGTAGGACTGTATGGGTTTCGCTATTGTCGGTTTGTCAAAACGCATGAGAAATATAAACTTGTCAGTGCTACTCATGTGTCTAAAATGAGGGAATCTACTTTCTATATAACTAAATAGAGTATTTCTATCATTCGCATACATATCGCAATCAACAGTGAAGTGCACTTCATCTTCTACCATGTTTGAGGTACAAAATTGGCAGATTCTTTGTTCTAGAGGAGTGCGGCTGTGCCTTCCCGATTCAATTCGCAGTCGGTGGCAACTGATTCTTAGTTTAGCAATGGTAGTTCTATGCCGAATGTTTGTGATTTTCAAATACTGCTCTTCATTGTATGTGGATTTCAGTAGTCTGTACGTTCGGAGTTTGTTTTTCGCACGTAAACCTTTATTATCATTATGAATGTTGGTTAGAAAATTCTGGAAATAAATATCATTCAGTCGTTGGTGGATTGCAGAAATTAGGTGGGATATGTTTGGATCTGTTGACTTACGGGCTTGCCAAACAAAAGGGTAACCACACTCCTCCAAAGTTTTGCGAACACCAGATGCCCAACATTTGGTACCTGATGAATCTAGATTAAGCTGACATAAGAGAGCGTCTGCCTGCAGACTCTCAGCTGGCACATTCTGTTGAATTCTAATGAAATATTTGATGGCGTTTAGGGAGGCTTCCAGTTGGATAGGATACCTCCCTAATTCAGCGCGTACAGCAAGGTTAGATGCAGTTTTCGGAACATTAAGTGAGTGTTTACAAAATTTCAAGTGCACTGTTTCAATAGGACAAGATATAGGACTTTTGAATGAGCTCCAAATTTCAGATCCATATAACAAAATAGGTTTAACACAAGTGTCGAAGAGTTTGTTTTTAACTGATAATGGTGCGTCTGCTTTGTCTAATGATTGTCTAATTCCAAATAGAGCTTTCAATCCCTTGCTGTATAAGTATTTGCTGTTGGCTTTGAATGTGCCAGCTGAGGATACAACAATACCTAGATAACAATAAGATGTAACTATTTCTAAAGCATTATTATCAAACAAAAAACTACAATCTTTCGGTAAGCGGCCTCCCTTTGTAAATACAATAACCTTTGTCTTTTTCAGGTTAACCTTCAGCTTCCATGATTTACAATATTGTTCTAGTCTAAGTAGGGAGGACTGTAAGCCTTGTTGGGATTCTGAGAAGATAACCAAGTCATCGGCATATAAAAGACATGGCACTTTCATGTTGTACAGAATAGGAGAATTGCTAGAAAAGTTATCAAATTCAGATACTATATCACTAATGAACAAATTAAACAATGTTGGACTCAGATTACAGCCTTGTCGAACCCCGCAGTTAGTTACAAATGTTTCGGTAAGACGATTGTTGGTTTTGATACAGTTATTAGTTTTGGAATACATGTCTTTTATGGTCGATAGGAAGTTTCCTCCTATTCCAAGATTATTTAATTTGAACAGGAGACCCTCTCGCCAAACAGAGTCGAAAGCTTTGCTAAAATCAACAAAGCATGCGTAAAGACGTGAATTTTGACTGAGATATTTGCTTACTAAAGTAGTTAATACGAAAAGATTATCAGACGTTCTATAGTTTTTTTCTAAAACCGGCCTGTTGAGGTTTAAAAAGGCTGTTCTGTTCCGCATAGTTCACAAGACGAGTATTCAAAATGGACGAGAATAATTTCCCCAGACAACTCATAATGGAGATACCCCGATAGTTGTCTGGGACTGAGGTATCACCTGACTTGTGTATTGGTACTATATGACTAAGTGACCATTCTTTGGGAAAGTATCCGTTTTGCAAACATGAATTGAAGAGATGAAGCAGTGTTTTTTGTAGGATTGGTTTACCACACTTCAGCATTTCATTTGTAATCATATCACTACCACTAGATTTGCTGTTTTTTTAGTTTGGAGATGGCTATATCCAGTTCCTTAGCTGATATCAGAGAGTCCAAAAAGGAATTCTCTGTAGGAGGGAGAGGGGAGGGAAAATGAGTTTGAACATTTGTTGAGTTATTAGTTGAAGTTTCTGAGTCACTGATGGAAGATTTGTCTATTCTATTAAAATGTTTTAACCACGCCTCATCCGTTATTTGAGAACTTGGCTCTTGTGTTTTCTCTGACTTCAGTTTCTTCAATAAGTTCCAAAACGCGTTTGGGTTTTCTTCCCTCAAAGAGGACAGTTGGTTAACGATTTGTTGATGAAAGTCTCGTTTCTTTTTTTTTAATAGTTTTCTATATTCTTTTTTCCTTTTAAAAAACCTTCCTCTCACGTCTGAATTCTGTGGATTTTTCTCGAGTAAAGATGCCAGATTTTTTAGCTCCCGTTTCATTTCACAACAGCTTTTGTCAAACCATTTCTTGTTTTTTATTTTCCTTGGCCGTTTTCTATTAATCTTTAAACACAATGATTTGTAACCGACATCTCTTAATACTGAGCTGAGATCCGAGACGTAGTTTTCAATGTCGTGGGCTGCGCTTTTGGTTCCTCTAAGTGAAAGGTTATTAAGTCTATCTATAATGTGTGGTTGGCTGAGGGATTGAAAAAACTTCTGTGCAGAGGTTTCATTCCAATGGAATCTTTTAGAGAGAGGTTTGCTGTTTCCACTTATCTGTTTCTCTTTGGCAGGGTGATTTGAGGATTTTGTACGTAAGACAACAGATAACATGCAGTGATCAGAGAATGTGGTTAGGGGGTTAACTCGAAAAAATAAAATGTGTTCTAGAAGCGGTTAGTTGCATATTACATAATCAACAGTGCTGCTACCGTTTGGCTGATGACACGTGAATTTTCCTTGTAGATCACCGGCTATTCTGCCGTTAAGAATTTTAAGATTTCCTTGAATACATAAATCAGCCACAAATCTGCCAAACTTGTTGGGGGGAGCTTGATCCATGTGTTGTCTATCTAATGTAATGTTTGAGAAGTTATTCGGGTGATTATCACAGAAAGTGTCATCTTCAACGAAATCTTGTAAATTTCCTAGACGAGAATTTAGGTCACCGCCTAGTAGGATGAAACCCTGAGAACTGTATTTACATATCTCTTCCTCTAAATTTCTATTACATGGTTTTCTGTGTGTTTGTGCGTTGTGGATGCACTAGGACTGATATAAACTGAGCAAATAAAAAGATCTTTGTCTAATCCTAGTAATTTGCGATCTATCTGAACCCAAAGCAAATCTGTTGATTTTGATGGTAATTTTTTAACAAAAGCTTTTTATTGTTCTTTGAAAAAGAAAATGATGCCCCCTGATGAGCGTTTTGCTCGTTTACTCTTCTTTCTATGCAGTTGAAAAGAACTGTAGTTTGGTATGTTAATTTTTGTTTTTTCAGTACTCCACGTTTCCAGAAGCGAGATAAAGTCAAATTTGTCAATTTTATACAAGAAATCTAAATCCTCTAATTTTGAACCCAGCCCGTGGACATTCCAGAAACAAAAGTTCATGTTGCCTCCAGAAAATGCTTTCATATCCAAGGATGAGTTAAATGAAATGGGAAAAAGAAGAAAAAATTGTGTCTTTACGGTCCGATCCACAATGTCTCACAGGACCTTACTAGCTTTAACATGAGAATTTGAGGTAAGCTTAGATAAATGTAAACTAAGTAAACAATCAATCAAAATTGATCAACAACAACTACAACAACAAATATACATATATGTACGTCTAAATCATTTTGTATATTTCTTAAACTAAAAATGACTACCAACGTAACTAAATACTAGTATCACTGTGTATCTACAAATAGCTTAGCTTTGACTAATGCAGTAGTCTCGGATACAGTCTTTCTAATCGAAATGTACAGACTGTATGACTAAGTATAGAAGTCCTACCACACCGGGAACATCGGAGGCCACATCATGTTAGGATGCCAGGACCAGGGCGGTGGGTTCATCCGTGGAGGCTGAGACTGGCCGGGCGGGGTAAGGACAGGAGTGTTCACCGGGGAGAATCCCCACGGGCCGGCCGGTTGGTTGAAGATGGGCGGGCCCCAGGGTCCGGAGAGACGACTTGGGATGGGTGGCGGCTGACTCCAGTGCCCTATTGGGCTTCTGGACGAGTTCACTGGATGTCCCATCGGAGCTTTAGATGAACTTGGGGCCGCGGGTCCTTGGCGAGGGGGAGGGTTACTGTTCCATGGTGTACTGGAGAAGTGTTCAAGTCTCTCTGAAGTAGGACCAGCTGAAATGTTAGGTGGGTTATCGGCTGGTGGTCTCCTGTGTGCTAGGAAGATGAACGTTAGGCTATAGCAGTGAAAGGAAAAGGTACGTTACCACCTAAAAGACACAGAAAAAAGAGCCAGAAAACACACAGGACACACCTGCTTGGCGGGGCTCAAGGGCGTGAGAATAGAGATGTGGTCATCCGTCTTGTGTTTGAAAAGAAGAAAAGAAAGGGTCTTGAAGTTCGAAAGTCATCATAGCTTGGATTTCACATTCACAATGACCGCCTCTCTTCTACATAATCACTGTGACGTCGCAGTATGACAATAACCTTAGCATGAAACTAGTTGATGCATAACGCTGTTTCATATTAATTCATCACTCATTTACGCAGCCCTGGGTACCGTAGGCAGGGCGTGACTTGTTGGCATGCCATATCTGATATCCCTTCTGGGGGTTCAGGAGAACTCAATTAAGCCGTGGACTAATCTCGTTACAGGCGCCAGCGATGCTGTATCCATCTTCCCTCTTATTCAATAGAAGGACGAGCGACCGAGTGAATATGATTTATTTTCCCTGACTGTGTGTTGACTAAATTATCTTCTGTGGAAGAACGTGAGACTGATACTTTCTGCAAAACTTACACTCGAGAAACAACGTCACCGATAATTGTGGGGCTTTCATCCTGTCATCAAGTTAATCAGGCAAAAATATGCTAACTTCAGTGTTCTGCCCGTAATGATATTTTTGAATGGTTTGGCTTGGTTTTCCACGTGGGCCAAGTTTCTCATGATCTTGCATACGTTTTAGAATTTCTTGCTTGGAGGGATATGGAGTTTTTGGTTTCGAAGTCTCGTCTCCCCTAGCTCTCCCTTTGCGTGAGAAGGTAACGTGATAAAGGCGAACTAGCATTACTTATCTAACACGCTGTAATGGCAATGGCACTAGTAATTCACATAAATGGTTCCCTTAAAAAGATTATACATGTCCAATTATGTTGATTCTCCTCGCTATCCCTTCGAAGCTTCTTGTAGTAAAGATGACATATCAGTATAGACAACTTGATACGACTTTGTGGGTATCTGTGCGGAAGAGTGAATATTTATACAAAGCCATTCACTATTGAAACAGACCTTCATCTCAGCTATACAGAGAGTTCACATATCGTTCCAGCTGATCCCGGGTAAAATGGATTGCGCAAGGTTAATGCTGCAGAGCGAACTGGTTTGTTCCCGGCATGACCTGCGCACATCCATCTTGGTTCCAGCTGTCGTCACTTCGACGTGCGAAACATAAATCCAACCTCTGTGGTTAAATTCAAGGTTAAACACAACGTTTACTTACCGTTGATAGGTATAGAGGAACGTATATCTTTCCTCATTCGAGGATGATAGACAAATTTTACGAATTATAATGGTTTTTAGTGTATGTAACATGTGCCCTCTGACCTCACATGTGATTTTAGACTTTATGTATGTATTCTTATGTAAGTCTGATCTGTATTTGAGTGGATGTTATTGTATCTGTTTATGTATTTGTGTGTATTGTGTCTTTTTCTTTGTATGAGCCTTGGAAGATTAGCTCAATCTGAGCTAATGGGTATCACAATAAACTAATAAGTTTTATTATTGATAACCCAAAGTCTGGAATATCGCATCAAAGCCAGAAAGAACATTGCTTGTGTTCGGGTATTAGATAAAACTCCTCTACGTAACGTCGTTTGCCTGGTTGTGTGATGAATTGGGTTTAGTACAGTTTGCTGACGTCATCATGACCTCTTGCCGGACTCTACTTTGCATATAAAAAAAGACGTTCTCCCCTTGAAAATCTTTTCTCTGAAATTGAAAGTACAAGGAAGTGAGTTAACTACAAAGGAGTGGTAGTCGCCCCTCTTAAATTCATATTAATCACTCGTGTGTGGGACTCTTTTCATCCATTATTTTGAAGAGAAAGAACTGCAGACTGCAGTGCAGTTGGTTTATGCGTACAATGTAGTTTGCGGCCCCTAAAGCCCCGTTGTTTAGTCAACACGACAACTGTTACAAGGTAAAACGGTGATATTTACAAGAAACATGTGAAGTGACATAACGTTTTAACTTAACGATGTATCAAACCTTGTCCTATTCGACGAAGAGATGCAAACCACCAGACGTCCTGGTGTACTGAACCCCAATGCAATGGTAGAATGTAGGCATGGAGGTTTCGTTGCACAATACACGATTCTTGTCCCAAAACGGGAAATAGGGTCAAAGGTGCGCAATGTGCGACAATAGGACAGGATACCCGAGACAATAGGGCAAGATGTCTATAACACCTGTGTTTTGTCTTGTCTTCCTGATGACTACTTTTAACCAGACATATCGCGACAACTCCTTTGTTTTGTGACCGGCACAAGAGCAACGTAAAGGTATTGGCTACTGGGGTGTAATGGGGTTGAAAAAAAAGGTCTTCTTCGACAAGTTCGATTTTACAATATACACATTATTGCATTATAATTTCATTCCTAATTTCATTTTTCATAGAGGAATAAAGATACAAAACCATTTGAAAGCTAAACATCTACATTCAACATGCATCCTCTACATAACAGTGCATTCAATCATTCGACCCTATTAAGAGATTGGATAGTTTTTACAAGCGACAATCTTCTATATAAATCAGTCTGGCGTAAAGGAGACGACACGTCGCGAAGACTGAGATATTGGTTTCATCTCGATAACACTCACGTGTGCACTACACTAATGAAATTTGTGCTGACAGGAATCAATTTGGTTTCGTGACCGCAATAATGTTGGCCACCCAGGCTCATTCCCGGGAATAAAGAAAGGGACCGAGGGCGTTGACCTGCTCATACACCAGAGTGTAAAGGATGGTTTGGCTCTGATGGCGTCCGATGTGACTTATCATCTAAAAAACAAATTGTGAGATCCAATCGGAAATGTTGGTTAATAAGTCAAGCATTAACTAAACCGTATCTACGACTCCAGTTATGATCACCAAATACTTGACCACCCCACATCCTAAACATACTGAGCTGAGCCTTTTCCACCGCTATGTCAACGTAATTGCGAAGGGCCGCGGAAGCATTAAACTTTCTTCTGTGTACTTGTGTATGTGTTTCTATAAAAGACGTTCTCTTGGCTTTCCTCAAAGCTTTTCTTGGTATATAATCTTTTTGTTTTGGTTTCCACAAACAGGCCGGCGGATGCCCGATTTGGAAATGTCGCCCTAGCATATTAGCAGTATTCTTCAGACTCACAATCGTTCTCCTCATTGTATCCCACAGTTGTTCCATGTGGCTTACGTGGTTTTGAAGTTCGCCAATGCCCCCCGCCCGGGTGTCTGGGTTCTGGAGCGGTCCACGGACTTCGGGCAGACCTACAAGCCATGGCAGTACTTTGCCGACACGCCGAGCGACTGCTACAACGTCTTCGGCGTCACCCCCATGGACAGACCGACACATGACGACTCCGTCACCTGCACCACGGAGTACTCCAACATCGTACCTCTGGAAAACGGCGAGGTAAGAACAGCTTTGCGATAATCTTCTCATATCAAGCGTAATATAAATTCATGAGATGCCTTCTGCCTAGAAATATTCATGTCGTGTTTCCGATTAATTATTACGGGCCTGAAAAACTTCGTCAGCGCTACAGGTAACGTTAGAGATTCTCTCTGTATTTTTCTCTAGATTTCCACCGATGCGATCTAGTAAAACAGTTAAACAAATGGCAATGCAAAACTTAAATGGACCAGGACACTAGTATTGTCATCAAATTTTGATTATTCAGATATACACTGTAGAAGCACAATTTTCTATTGCAGCAAAAATGAGGAAACCATGTTATAAAACAGTTATAACGTCTTTTCATCAATCAGCAGATGTATTTAATGTCCCTTACCATCGGTCGAGCCAAGTTTTGTTAGGGTCAGTTGGGTAACCCTAAGCAACTTTTTTCTTCAAGGCCTTAGTTTAAGTTTATCATATTTTAATAAAAACGTCAACGTTAATATCCTAGAAATATAAAACTCTGTCCTCTCACACACGAAAAGTAGATAGTTATACGAGTAACGCACTACATATACATGTTTTCTTGTAGATCCACCTGTCACTGGTGAATGGCCGTCCCAGTTCCAAGAACTTCACCCATTCCTCCATGCTGCACGAGTGGACCAAGGCCACCAATGTGCGACTCAGGTTCCTCCGGACCAAGACACTGCTGGGTCATCTCATGGCGGTCACACAGCAGGACCCCACTGTCACCAGAAGGGTGGGTTCTATCTCTAAACTACGCGGTCGGGGAAAAAAGAGGAGCCAAATTGGCTCTTTTACGACTTAGAGATTTTATACATTTAGAGGTATATAGAGTCTTAGACCCCATAACCACATAATTCCAGGTCAATTTTTTTAATGAAAAGCACACCTTGGCTTTACTCCCTACTTTTGTAAATAGAATAGTCCAAAATATCACATGGGCAGCTGAAAGAGACCATGCTAGTTTTGTGGAAACGTTCAGTGCAGTAAAACTAAAAGCGCGGGAAAGTGTAAGAAGGAAACGAAGGCTGGGACATTCCTCTAAACAGTGAACAGATTAAGAGACAGGGAATGTGTTGGGTAGGTAAGAAAGCGTGACATGATGGAATTTTCTCGGTTTTCCTGCAGTATTTTTACAGTTTGAAGGACATCTCTATCGGCGGACGGTGTGTGTGTAACGGACATGCGGACGAGTGCGATGGAACAGGGTCTGCAGATCCCAACAGGTAAACATGGAGTTCCGCTGTGTTCTGGTACGCTGTTATGTTACTTTCCTAGATTTTATATATGTCACACAACGTTAGAACATTGTGAAATTAACGTTATATTTTCGGAAGAGACAGGAGTTCTGGGAACATCATTTTGTCACACTCACTCAGATTTTTTCCGTATCTGTAACGTTACAAATATGGTGCACTCACACACAGCGGAGAAAATGTGGGAAGAATAAGGGAGGGTAAATTCTATGAGTCACAACTATTGTGCCAACTTTCACAAATTTCACATTTGTTATCATGAATATTTCCCAAACTTTGCACCACCAGGGAAGTTTAGAATATTTCCAAAGTGTAGACAATCAATTACAAATATTGAAAGCTTTTGCAAATGAAGACAATAACAACTCTCGCAGTGACTTCGAAATAACATAGTTTCAAACATAAAACCACGTGGTAAACAAACTCAACCCCAACTCTTTTGTCCAACGTCACGGTATATCTCTTTGCAAAGTTCTGCATTGCTGTCAGGAGATCTCACATTAACTATGTCACAAGTGACATCTCCTGCATGTGTTTTCTACTCCTACTGACCCTACCATGTATGTGTACTCAAGCATATTCCAAGCTGGTGCGGAGGATGCTGGGTGAGCATATCGATCCTGACTTTGCTTACCAGCCCTGCCTAGGTGCTGTGCAAGTGTTTGTCCTGCCCTGCCTCTGCTAGCGCTTTTCTCTCAGCTGTCATAGTCCCAGCTTCACCTGAACAGCTGTAGCTACCACCTGTTGTGTCCAGTCATGTGCTGTGTTTGTGTATCACCAGTGTTCCTGTAATCTCGAAGCAGGTCTTCCAGTAACAAAGTCGTAACTGATGTGTCATGCTGCAGTTATGATTTTGCCTCTGGAAGATCTGTTTCAAAAATCATGTTTTTATAGATGCTTAAGAACAGACCAAGGTTTCCTGCAGTTACTATGGCAACTAATATCTCTTCCCAAGCATCCAGAGCTTCAAATGATCAACCTACCCCTTTTAGCTCAGTTGTTAATCTCACTCATGCTTCTAGCACCTCTATTGACCTGCCATGCATTAGCTAGAACCTCATTGTGTGCTTTGGATGTTTCTACTACATTTTTCCAGTTTTATACCTGATTGTAATCTGTACAAAATCATGAGGCATATTTTGTGTGTGCCATATCTGTTTGCAGGGAGATTTTTCTATGTGTTTTGAAATGCTGTAACTCTTAAATACATGAACTTTTGTGACCGTTTTATTCTGCGGTAGGAGGGAAGATGAGTTTTTTTCAGTGTTTAAAATTTGCGGTTGAAACAATTCTGCAGTACAGTAGTCATAGAAGGCAGAGGCATTTGCTGTATCATCAGGAATCGCAAAATTAAAACCACAATGAAAGTTTGAAGATTTACAGTATTTTCTTCCATCTTACAGACTTGTGTGTAAGTGCCAGCACAACACCTGTGGGGAGTCATGTGAGCAGTGCTGTCCTGGATTTGTGCAGAAACCATGGCAACCGGCCACACCTAACAACCTGTTTGAATGTGAATGTAAGTGACATTAAGCCAATACTTGCAGTTCTGTTACCGTTTGGCCTGTCAACTCGTTCAAGTTAAAAAATGATAATAATTGAAATGTTTAAGCAATTTTTTAATGCTTTCAGTAGGTTTGATGACTTTTGGATTTTGCTTTTTTTAAAACTTTGTGCCCAGTCAAGGTTTTAACATGAGATAAAACAATATCATGTTTCATAATATACTTAACACAAAGTTAACAGTACATTGTGGATTCTGAAAATTTGATAATGTTGTGTCACTGTCCTTGGTGCTGATTTATTTGTTCCCATTTCCTTCACAGCCTGTAACTGCCTGGGCCACTCTACTGAGTGTTACTATGACCCTGAGGTGGCACAGAACCGACTCAGTCTGGATATGAGGGGGGACTTCAATGGAGGGGGTGTCTGCATCAACTGTCAGGTTAGACAATGGAGTGTTTTAATTTTCATTTGGGTGGAAACAAGAGCGACTGTTTTATCTATTTGATGTTTGATAACGTTTGATGGTTTGTTGGAGTGTAGATTTATTTCTAGCAGAAAATGCTGGCCTTAGTATAATCATCAAAAAATACAATCTTCCATTGGCACAATGGATGAAAAGTTCTGTAAACATTTAGTATAGAGGAATGAAGTTGAAAAATTTGCTATGACATCTTTTATGGGTCACGGTTTCAAGAGACTAGATAACAACTTGTAGTAGCATTTGGCAATGATGCGAGCAAAGCATCATGAAACACAGATAAAAATGATTAAGATAATTGTATGTGTCATGTCTTTTTTTTCTTATAGCACAACACTGAAGGCATCAACTGTGAGCGGTGCAAACCCGGGTTCTTCCGAGTGCCTGACACCCCTCTAACATCACCCTATGTCTGCCAATGTAAGTGCAAATGCTTGTTATGATATGTGATGTGTGTTAAGTACAAAGAAGTCCATCAACTTTTAAAGATGGATGATTTTTCAAGCCTCCAGTTTTTTGATGGTGTACATATATGTTATTTGATTATTTTTTGTTGGAATAGGATAGAAATGAAAGAAAATATATAGATGTACAAATGTGAGTAACAGTGAGGAAATCAAATTGGATCTGGAATTCATAGTTTTGAAAAATTGTGTGGGAAAAGTACAGTAAAGGGAAATATGATTCATACATTTCAAATCTTTTAAATAAATCTATCTGATTTCTCCCCATTGTATCAGCCTGCCAGTGTAACTCTTTCTTCACCACTGGGACATGTGAACAGCTGACTGGACGTTGTTACTGTCTGCCTGGCTATGCTGGTGATGACTGTAACCAGTGTGCGTCTGGTTATGTGGGCTTCCCAAACTGCAAAGGTAACACCGGTACTCGTGTGCAATTTTGTTACATCATCAGACATGCAGTTGTTGCATTGTGACTACTGTCAGATTTGAGAAAAGAGATTTTATTCCTGGGAATCTGAATATCATTAACGATTGAATGGAGCTCTTACCCCATGTACATGTATGATTGAAATGATAGTACAAGCATGAAACTGTAATAATGCTGCAGTCTTTATTAAAATTGCCACCACTAAGGTTCTCTGACCGTTTCCAAAACCATATCCAGTTGCTTCAGTAACTTCTTTTTGGCGTGTCTTATCACCTGGATGTATAACCTTCATCGACTCACCACCACTAGGTTTGATAACACTGTAGATTACCAGAGATTTATTTTACATGAACCCTCTGTTGTTGTCATATCATCTGATTTTTTCCAGCCTTATTGGTCAAAAAGACTAAGAGCAGACCCAACCCAGAAGCAGAGGTGTTCATTCCCCTGACTTCTGAGATTGTGGACATCCCTCCTCCATATAGTCAACCCAAAGTGGTCCAGCCTACTCCAGGATATGATGGAGGCTACAGTGCATATGGCCTGTGTATGGGAGGAACATAGTGCTTTTGAACTCGGAGGGGTGTTGGAAACACTTATTTCAGTTCTACAAGCCAGCAGAATCACAGTAAAACCAGAAATTGTTTCTTTAGGCTCTTGAAACATCACATAAACCAAGAAATGTAATCTATTTACTCAAATTAAATCTGTTGGCTTGTAGGACTAACTCAATGGGATGAAAATAATTCCATTTTCACTCCCACTCTCTTCCAGAGCTTCCTGCTTTTCTCCAACTGTCCAACCAGCAAGTTTAACAAGTTTTGGTTCCCTGCAGACTTACATTTGGCAAGATCTCTGCTCTCTGCATAACAGAAAAGCGAATTTGGCTGACTTCTAATGGTTATGGTATTCTCTAATATTTTCCTCCTTCTTGGTGCTTTTGCTTTCCTTACCTCAGTCCCTGATGAATTCCAAGAACATGGTGAGGCTGGGGAAAACACTGTGGACAATGGTAAACTTTCCTGTCCATATCCTGACTTTTCATTTAGCATAGCTTTATCTTTGGTGACCTGAATCTCAAATAATCAATGCTTCTCTCAACATGTCTGTTGTAATAAAACAATAGAAGAATACATCAGATCTCTAAAGCAACCATAACCAATGATTGTATGTTCTAGTCAAAGATCTGAAATAAGCAAAAATATTCTGTAAGAAATATTAGTAGTTGACTTAAAAACTGTAAAAATCTTATAAGTTTTCTATTCTAAAACACCCCAGTACTCAAACTTTGAAGAAGAACAAATCTTTCTTGTGATAACCTCTGTGTCTCTCCTCCCCAGTGTGTGAGTGCCACATGAATGGTACAGCAGGCTTCACCTGTTCAGTGGAGGGTGATGGCCAGTGTCCCTGTAAGTACAACTATGCTGGGCGCTACTGCGAGGGCTGTGCACTTGGGTACTACAACTTCCCAGAGTGTCTACGTAAGTATTTGCCTCTTTCTTGCATCATTTTGTTTTGCTTTTTACTTAGGTTGCTATGTATATGTCCTCTCAATGTCTTTGTTGCCATGAGAACAAGAGCTATATAAGTAAATGTCTTGTGTGCTTAAATTTAAGTCTATTACCATTATACAGTTACAAATATATATAGAATTTCCCAAGGTCACTTTGATACTGTAAATTCATTTTTATTTGTAGGTTTTTGACTTCGGGAAAGGGATTTTTGCACTGCTTGAAGTTTCCATTTGGAACATATTTGTAGTATAATAGTACATTAGAAATGCGTATTTACATTGAATCTATGGTACAGTCACAACCAGGAAAACCACAAATATACAACCACTGCAAACATTTTTTTACAGTATTGTTGAAAAATTAATGGTGTGCAATTCTTGTGAAGACTGTTTGGTAAGCTCTTACACTATAGTAGTACAAACAGTAATTGTGAAGCCATACCTGTTGTTTCTAATATAAAGGACCCCTCTTGCCTTTCCAGCCTGTAAGTGTGATGAAGCCGGTTCTCTGTCCCACCGGTGTGACATCCAGCAGGGCCAGTGTGAATGTCGCAGTGGCTTCATGGGCCGGACATGTGACCGCTGTGCCACTGGGTACTACAACTACCCCAGATGCACCTGTAAGTGGGCAGTCCTTATGTCAGCTTTTGTTACATGTATACTAAGGCTGTACGATGGACCATTGGGTCAAAACGTGTTTTAGCGAAGGAGCTGTGTGCTCACAGCAAAGGGGCTGCGTGCTCGGCGAAAAAGCTGTGTGCTCACAGCGAACGAGCTGTGTGCTCGGCGAACAAGCTGTGTTCACGCAGAAAAGGGGCTGCGTGCTCAGCGAACGAGCTGTGTTCACGCAGAAAAGGGGCTGCGTGCTCAGCGAACGAGCTGTGTGCTCACAGCGAACGAGCTGTGTTCACGCAGAAAAGGGGCTGTGTGCTCAGCGAACGAGCTGTGTGCTCACAGCGAACGAGCTGTGTTCACGCAGAAAAGGGGCTGTGTGCTCAGCGAACGCAGTGTGCTTACAGCGAGGGGGCTGTTACACCAGGCTGAAGATGGCCGCGGATTGGTAGCCGCCGATCCGGCCGCCGATTCGTCATTAGACAAAACGTAGCATCCCATTCAAAAATTCCTAATTTCCTTTAAAAGCTTAAATGGATATCAAAACTGCTGGATATTATCTATTATTACCGATATATGTATATACAAACATAAATAATAACAGAAAGTATTATATCAACGACAAATAATAGACCCAATTGGGCGGCCAACTTCAGCCTGGTCTAAAATCGGCTGCCTTACGGCTTGTAGAGCAATCTGCTACTTATCTAAACGTGCCCCATGAATTTTAAGACGAATTTAGATAGCGCATACCCCAACGTATTCAAAACAAATATCAAATCTTACGGGCCGAATTTAATTAATGAACTAGAGGGGAATTAACTAATAGGAAATACCAAAACAAAGGGGGCGCAAAAATACGCTGCCATGAGGCTTGAAGAGCAATCTGCTACTTATCTAAAAGTGGTCCGTGAACTTTTAAGACGAATTTAGATAGCCTATACCCCAACGTATTCAATACAAGTATCAAATCTTACGGGTCGGATTTGATTGATGAACTAGAGGGGAGCTAACTGAGTTGAAGCAGTTTGGTCTATAAGAAATCGGCACTGAGCTCTAGTTCATTTAATATATAAGCTATAAGCTCCTCTTAAATGTTAACGGGTTACGTTTAGATACGTAGCAGATTGCCCTAAAAGCCGTTTGGCAACCGATTTAGCCCCCCTTTACTCGGGTATTTCCTATTAGTTAATTCCCCTCTAGTTCATTAATTGAATCCGGCCCGTAGGATTTGATACTTGTTTTGAATACGTAAGGGTTTGTGCTATCTAAATTCGTCTCAAAATTCACGGGCCACGTTTAGATAAAAAGTAGCAGATTGCTCTACAAGCCGTATTGCAGCCGATTTTAGACCAGGCTGAAGTTGGCCGCCAATAGGGCCTATTATTTGTGCTTAATCGTTGATATAATACTTTCTGTTATTTTTTATGCTTATATATACATATATTGGGTGGTAATAGACAATATCCAGCAGTTCTTGATATCCATTTAAGCTTTTAAAGGATATTAGGAATCATTAGTTTCTTCGAATGGGCGTAACGTCGGGAAAATTACACCGGCGCTCAAGAGGAGCGCCGGTGTAATTTTCCCGACTACTACTATATCTACGCGACTCAACCTTTGCTTGGAGAGTAGGAAAAGCGTAGACGTGGAAGAGATAGGGGTAAGCCGGCCAAAGGAATACAGCTTTGCGACCTCAGGATGGATAGATCGACCATTGGGCCAAATTTTCCTTTTCAAGTGGGGTGCTTATGTGTCAAATGTAAAAAAAAAATCATGAGAGAGTGATGAAAATCATACTACATGTACTAGTATAGGCTAAGTTTTCTAAACGTTCCGCAAAACTGAAGTTCTAAGTTGTAGCATATCGTCAATTTAATTAGGACAAGAACGCTCCGCAAACAGTCCCTTCACACTTTTGAGGAAATGCGTACATATATGTGATGCTTTTGTCTACTACATGTATTATGCCAATACGCCATTTACGTCCATATCCCATTGTCGCTGTGAGCACACAGCTCGTTCGCTGTGAGCACACAGCTCGTTCGCTGAGCACACAGCCCCTTTTCTGCGTGAACACAGCTCGTTCGCTGTGAGCACACAGCTCGTTCGCTGAGCACGCAGTCCCTTTTCTGCGTGCACACAGCTCGTTCGCTGTGAGCACACAGCTCGTTCGCTGAGCACGCAGTCCCTTTTCTGCGTGAACACAGCTCGTTCGCTGTGAGCACACAGCTCGTTCGCTGAGCATGCAGTCCCTTTTCTGCGTGAACACAGCTCGTTCGCTGTGAGCACACAGCTCGTTCGCTGAGCACGCAGCCCATTTTCTGCGTGAACACAGCTCGTTTGCTAAGCACGCAGCCGCTTTGCTGTGAGCACACAGCTCGTTCGCCGAGCATGCAGCCCCTTTGCTGTGAGCACACATTTCCTTCGCTAAAACACGTTTTGACCCAATGGTCCTTCGTAAGGCTGACATCACACTGTTGATGACCTTCTGACAAATTTGAGATGCCATAGTGTCGCTAGATTTGAAAATTGCTTGAGTGCTGAGCAATGTTTTTCCCCTGAAAATCTATCACTTTTGACAGGGTGATCTGTGAACATTTTTGTTGCAAGGAAACATCTAACTTTAAGACCTGAAAACTGTAGAACTTGATGTATTGGAATGCAATTTTTACTAACTTTGCTTAACTTTGCTTATCTACCACAGATATTAAAACATTTTCCTTCCCCCTAGCTTGTGACTGTAATGTGATGGGAGCTACCCAGGAGGTGTGTGATGCTGATACTGGCACCTGTCTGTGTCAGGAACCTTTCACCGGTCCGAGGTGCGACCAGTGCAAGTCTGGGTCCTACAGTTTCCCAAACTGCATACGTAAGTGCTATCATCACGCCAAAGTATTATAATGTTTTTTCTACTTCTGATTGTAACAATGTTGCATGGCTCTATTTTGAAATTTGCTGAGTCAGACTTACTTTCCGTTGTGTTTCCTGATGCTATGATACTTCCTCCTTCCCCCAGGTTGTAACTGCTATGGTGCAGGTGTGCTGGATGATGACAGTAAGTCCTGTACAGATGGTGGCCAGTGTACCTGCAAGCCTGCATATGCTGGCATGTCCTGTGAGAAGTGTGCACCTGGATACTATGGATACCCTGACTGCAAGTGTAAGCTCATCTTATACAATTGTATTCTATCTATCAGAAGTGGTGTTGTTTGTTGGTGGTGTTGTTTGTTTGTTGGTGTACTAGTTTAACCTGTACATGGTAGTAGATTGCTGAAAAGGTACCAGCAAAAATGATTTTGACAATTTAGGAGAGAGTAAAACAACAGACTGATATAACTCTGCAAACAATTATTTTGGAGAAACAAGTCAGAGAAATGTGGCATCTTGTTAGAAATAGCTTTAGGGGTATCTAATGTGAATGTACAGATCATTAACCCAGTCAATTATGACCATTTCTCAGCCTGTTCCTGTGAGGCGGGTGGGTCCATAGGCAGTGACTGTGACCCCAGGTCAGGACAGTGTCGCTGTAAGGAACATGTGGAGGGGAGAAACTGCAACAAGTGTCAAGTCGGCTTCTTCAACTTCCCCAACTGCCTAGGTTGGTCCTGCTCTTAACTTGTATTTTTGTCCATGTTGTCAAGTAAAAACACTTCATTTTCTTCAATATTTTGAATCTACAATCATGATGCTTCACATAAAAAACTGTCAGTTGACAAACTTCTGTAAGCTGTAAGTTATACACCTAGACCGAGACTATGTTGACTTTGTGAAAAGACATTCAATGTTCTTTTTTCTTCCAGAGTGCAACTGTAACCCAGCAGGCCGGGCCCCTGACACTGAGTGTCCGTCAGTCCAAACAGTAAGCACATTTCTTTGATCTGTTAGTTAGGCTCTCCAGCTGCATACACACATTTCAATGGAGGCATGTCTATACATAACAAAAACAAGAGTTAGTTAACAGTACAACACCTGTATTTATTATGTCCCCAAGAGTCTAACCTTTTGCATGCAACATAAAGAAATCTGTGACATGTCACTGAAGTTCACCTTCTGAGTGACTCACAACACTTTTAATGTACAGACTTGTGAAATGTTTCTTGCTCTATTCCCAGATGACATGTGACTGTAAGAGCCTTGTGGAGGGCCCAGCCTGTGACCAGTGTAAGCCCCTGTACTGGAACCTGCTGAAAGACAGACCTGAGGGGTGTGAGGAGTGCGGATGCTTCAGACCTGGGACCAGCAGTGGACTGGGCACTTGTGATATGGTGAGTTTAGCCCTGTTTCCACTAGACAACCCTGAACAAGCGACCAAAATTTGATCTATGTGCCCCTTGAATTTTATAATTCAAACATGATGTATGGTGTAATGATATGATTTAAAAGACATTACAAACAAATGTGAAAAGACTTGTTCTTTATCTTTGAAATTTTTTGAGCAACATGTCAAATTTTGGGTTACTTGGCGTTGTCAGCCGCCGCTGTCATGATGTATCTCCTATTGCATAAGTTACAAGCCAAGTGTATGCCCCTGGCAAAAAACATCCTTCAGTAGATTTCAAACAGACTTGTTTCCCACAGTAAGAACAGTGTTTTTCATTTACGCAGGCCATAGGTCAGTGTGCCTGCAAAGCTAACGTCCAGGGGAGGATCTGTATGGACTGCAGGGATGGAAGCTTTGGGATGTCGGAGGTGGACAGCCTCGGATGTCAGGGTAAGTACAGCTGTAGTAAGTCTCATCAGGAGAAGTAGTAAGTTGTAAGTTTCCAGAAACATATTTACAAAATATACAATGTCATCATCATCATAATCTATCGACCTACATCAGCAGGACCAAGCTAGTACAAACGCAGTGTAGGTAAAATTTATAACTATCATTATCAGCCCTAAATACCCTAAGAGATCCTAGTAGATGCTTTCCAACCTTTAGCACTTTGAAGTGGCAACATATTGTCTATTGGTTGAGGGGTAAGGTAGCAGGGAGCTTGGGCAGTAAGCTTTTATTTGACAGCTATTGCATGACATAATCATAATGTCTTATCTGCATTTGTACATGTATTAGTATATGTGGCAAATATGAAAGGCTGATGATATTTAGTCTTGTAGGTAAAGTCGTTAATATCATTCTACAGTTTCTTATGCAGGTTTACCTGACCATCTTTAACTACAGGTCTACAGCAGATTGGAGGTTGCTGTTTATATAATGCATGTGTTACATTCTTCTACTTTCTGTAGGTTGCAGTTGTGACGTAGGTGGGGCAGTGACAGACGTGTGTGACAAGGCCACAGGACAGTGCGTGTGCAGGGAGGGGATGGAGGGGCGGCAGTGTGACGTCCCCACCCAGGGGCAGTATGTACCGGGGCTGTACCAGTACAGGTACGAGGCAGAGGACGCAGACACGCCCCGTGGCATGCCCGTCAGGTTTGGGTACTCTCCGAAGGACTTCCCAGGATTCAGCTGGAGGGGATATGCAATCATGAATACTGTCCAGGTACGTAAAATCTGTACTTGTATTATAGAAATGTTGAAAAGTTATTATCTGCTTAGTTTTGCTGTCAATATTAACTTGAATTTGGGTCCCTGCATATTGTTTTCAATCAAATCCTTAAAGCATTATTCAACAGTTATAGTGACTGTTTTTTTCTATACTTTTGTGTTTTTAGCCAAGGATAATCCTGTCAGTCCTAGTTGACCGCCCTGCGCTGTATCGTGTGGTTCTGTCATACGTCAACCCGGGACAGGAGACTGTCATTGGCAACATTCGAGCAAACCCACTGTCTCAGTCAGCTGATGTTGGTAAGAGAGTCATGGAGTTACTATGTTTGTCTAGATTGTAGGCTATAAAAAGCTCCACACATTTTGTTCTTGCCTTTACATTCTATCATAAGTTCATTTACATAGTAAAAGCACTCTTTTTTAAATCTTAAAAGAATATAATGTGCAGTTTAGAAAAGTTTTTTTTACTTACTTTTGCTTCTGAATCAACAGCTTATTCTTCAATGACTAGTTTTTGTATTTTGTTGCCATTTTTAGTGTCAAGAAGATCTTTGTACAATAAGTCATGCAAGAATGTCAAATAAAAGTGTTTTAGATGGAAATATTAACCAAACTCTGCAACTTCTAATATTGTTTTTGACTGTGTTTTTGATTATTCTTTTAATGTCTTTTTCTCCTATCATACTGCAGTTTCCCAGCAGAGCAGTGAGATAGTGTTTAACCCCACCACCACCCCGACAACTGTCACTGTGGTGGGGAACAGTTTCATCATGCCCTTCGTGCTCAACCCAGGACAATGGAGCTTCACCATTGAGGTGTCAAGGGTCCTGTTGGTCAGTATTCTGCTGATATGTTTTGTCCTTTTTTCATTGTCAAGTGTTGTCAAGTTCAACATCGTCAAAAGGAGAGTAATTTGATTCAAATACAATTCAATCTCTACAACTAAAAAATGGAGGTTTACTTCAATCTGGACGTTTCGAGTGACATCTATCACTTTTCTTCAGCATCACTAGAAAGAGTGATGTCACGCGAAACATCCAGAAGTAAATCTCTGTTTTTATCCAGCTGTAGAGATTGAATTGTATCTGAATATTGTTTACCTGGATTTCTAACCTTCATAAAAATAAGTGCAACTTTATAACAAAGCAAGTTAGTCATGTTTAGCGAATAGCCTCAACAGGGCTCAACATTTCCCAATAATTGCTAGCTGTTCTCATCATGCACCCATAAGTGACACATTGTGATAACATGGAAATTCTATCTCACCTGCAGGACTACATGGTGCTGCTGCCTGCAGCCTACTTTGAGGCCCCACTGCTGCAGCTGAAGGTGGAGGTCCCCTGCAAGTATGAGATTCCAGAGGACCCAAAAGACCAGTAAGTCTCTCCTGGACCATCAGTTGTCCTAGCAGTCCTCCATCTCTGTGGATATACTAACTTATAGGTTGATTTATACAGTGTTTTATAGTGAACCTAAACTTCAGCATCATATGATGAGTTTGAGGGCTGATTAAATTTAGACTTTATTAGATGTACCAAACTCTGACCTCATATGACTCACGGAGATGGGCATTCTGAAAGTTTGTCACAACTAGGGATTGCATTTGCTGTCTCACTCATTTGTGTTGATTACCTTGAGCATGTTTTGATATTTACTTACAATATTTACTATTTTGAATTATACAAATTCAGAAGAATAAATTTATCAAGTCTTTATGACAAAGCTTCACAAACTTAACTTTCCCTATTAAACCAATGCTGGAGAAAGTTGGGACTTACCAAAATTGCAGTATAGACCGGTCCATTTTGTGAACAAGGCTGTCAGAGTTGGCCAAAAATATGGGTAACATTAAGTAAGTCTCAACTTTCTTCAGTGTTGGTTCAAGAAGTTTAGTTTGGTCATGTCATTTAACTGAACACAGATAAACTTAAAAACCTATTATCAAGTGACTTTTACAGCTGAACCTACAGCCTACAATAATTTTACAGAAGATGATATTTGTCTGTATTAATTGTACTCCTAATATATAAAATGACAACTTTACTTTGTGTGTGTTCCTAGCTGCCTGATGTACACCCACCTGCCCCTGGATGACTTCACCACCGTCCAGGCAGAGTCTGGGTTCTTCCGCCCGCAGCAGGGAGATGATGACATGAACAACACCCTGTCTGTCCTGGGAGACAAGATCGCCACACAGTACATCCAGCCCTCCAAGTTCTACCCACTCATGGCACTGTTGGATCACAATCAGGTCAGGATTGAATCTTACCACAATTACTGTTACAAGGAAACTTCTTAAATCTTGGAATGGTCATGTAATGGTGGTTTTATTTTTTGCAGATCTTACAATGTTACCGCAAATATACATTTCCAATGCATTAAACAGAATTGTTTTAATCATAAGTGCCTGGTTTTGTCTGCATTGTCTGCAATTTCAATAAATCTAAATCCAAAAAGCCTCCTTTACACATCCACCAAGAAATCAAATCTCCACAAAAGTAGAAGTAAATTCATTTGCAGACTATTCTTATGACACCTTCCAGACAGCTTTGACCCTATAAATAATTGCCTTTAAGTTATCACAGTGACTTTGACCTCTTTATGATTTGCAGCAAAAAATGCTGCTAGAGAATAGTGCTGCAAAGTTTATATTATCATTGTAGTGTGCCCTCTTTGCTTTGGACATTATAAGTTATTTAAGAAAGTTGGCCCAGATCAATCAAGGAGATAGCAATAGCACCAAAAAATCCTTGACCCATCAACAGTGTCATGATTTCAGAACTAGGTGCATTGTAGCTGAAGGATTTGCAGGCTGTCTAAGCCCTGTGCTTTGATTTCTTATTCCAAAATTGACATTGAATTAATATAGTGATGGTGGACTATAATATGATACTGGTATATCTGCCTTACAGATGGTTCTACTTCTGGAGCTGACTCTGCCCAAGGCTGGCGAGTACGTGTTTGTGATCGAGTATGCCAACTTTGAGACACGGGCACAGACCCTGCAGGTCCGTGTGGACAAGACAGAGGGCAAGAATCAAGGCATCTTCAACATCAACACCTGCAACTTTAGGTATAGTACATCATGTAATTGCAAACAGATCTGATTTCAACCATCATGAGAATAAGTCAAGCACTAGCCATCATTAATGCTACAGTCTCAGCATCATTGAATAATTGTAAAATTATGGTGTTTAAGAATTTGTACTTTCCTAGTAATACTACAGAGTGGCACTCCCAGTCAAATACCATTGCTACCCATTCAAAAGATTACTTCAAACAACTGTAACTATCAGAGATGTAGAGTCAACACAAAAACAAGTCACTCAGTCATTAGTTTTGTACAGGGATGATGAGACAGTAATTTCAGCCTTTTCAGAACCTTTGGTTCTCAGAGTAACTTAATCAGTAAACATAGAAAGATATTGTTTTTTATTGCAGTTTCCGCTGCCGTGCAGTTGGGATTGACGACAATGGGAGAGAGGCACGCTTCAAGGTTACCTCAAAGTCAACCACCATCAGTCTGTCTGGAGATAAGCTCAGGGTTGCCATTGTGAGTTTTACCACACAGCTTTTGCTTGCATTCATTTCATGCTATGCAACTTATTAATGCAACACATCTGTCCTACATCCTATCTACAGACTAAGTGTTACAGACTAATTCTGCAATAAGGTAGCAAGTATGGTACATTTATTCTGTGTGTTGCTCTTGGCATTCTGTATATGTGGGTCATTGCTGTGTATTGTTCTGTGTTTTTAGGACTCACTGACTGCCATCCCTGTTGAGTCATGGGACCCAGACTACATCATTCCCAAACCTCAGTGTGTGGCCAGTTACGGGCCATTCTCCAATCACAAGTAAGGTCCAATGTTATATTAACCACAGTTATTTGGGGGTTGACAATTACAAAATGTGTTTGCTTATTCAGTATGTGTGATATGACAATATATTCATGAATGACTTTTGTGGTAAAAGAAAGTAGGAGTTTGGTGTTGTAATATTTGAGCTACCAGGGTAAAAAAGTATTGTGACATAACTTAACAACTTGTTGCATAAATCTTCTACCACAGGAGAAATATATTGTCTGATATGCAATCTACATGATTTTGTTCTTTGCAAGTTTAATATTATACATGAAGTTTCTGCATTGGATAATGATAACTTATTTCCTCCTTTGTTTATAAGAAAGTGGGTATTTTTCATTGTTTGTCTCTCTCTACCCTCCCCCTTCATCTCCCGATTCCATGCTCTGAGCAGGAAGAGGGCTGACCCCAGGTAAAACTGAATCAGTACTCCCTCTCACCTTTCACCTCTCACCTTTTCATCTAGCATCACAGATACTTTCTTTCACATCACCATTTTTGACACGGCATCAAGCCTTGCAACAATTCCTTCGTAATTTTCATTTCTTGCAAGAAATTTTCTGTTTCTCATGATTTTCACTCTTTTTGCATCTGTTTTTTACTTGGTGCATTTTGTGTATTTTAAGGGGAAATTAAACTTTTGTGTGTAACTTTACTAAATAAAAATATATCACGATCCTCTGTCAGGTGTGTCCAGTCCATGTACACAGAACCAGTCGGAACAGTAAGGATCATGCCGAGTTCTGGACAGGACTCGATGCGTCGTCAGCCTCTCCTGGTCCTGTCCAGCTCCAAACTCTTCCTACTAGACAGGGAACAGGTGAGACTTGTGTTTCTGATGGGGTCAGGGATGTAGCATTTTTTGACATGTAAATTCTCTCAGCAGTTTGGATAACATAGTGTGTAAAGGTTGGCAAAATATATTCAGTCACCTATCTAATGTTTTGGGTTAGTAGGCACACTTGGAGGGATATTTTTGGTCTGAAAAATGTAGAAATAGAACTAGATTATGTATAGAGCTTAGATTACTCTGAAATTAGTCTGAAGTTATTGTAGGCCTGATAGCTGTTTATCCCCAGATAGCAGAGTATTCCATTAAAGCAAATATTCTCAATGTGGTCTGGTAATGTTACTATGCAAATTATGAAAATGAAAATTCTGGACAACAATGGGGATATTATAGTTAGTGTGAAAGTCATTCAGCACTAGAGACAGGTACTGCAGAAATGTCCAGATTTAGACAGAACTAACCCAGTGTCGATACAATGTAGAAAACATCTGAGGGACGTACTAAAATTCATGAAGTTCTTTTAGTTACACACCCTTGTTATCCTTGTCACTAAACTTCCATTCAAAACTTCACACTGAGTTAAGTCAACACCGCATCTCTCGTTTCAGAACCAGCTTGAGTTTAGTGGCCGTCTCCTCTCAGCAGGTAGAATGGTGTTCCTGCTCCACTACTTCCAGCCTGAGAGCACAGGCTACACAGCACAGGTCAAGGTCACAACACCACTCAGGCAGGAAATTCAAGGTTGGTGCAAGTGAATTTTATTTCAGCACCAAGGACAGGCACTGGGGAAATGTCCAGATTAAGGCAGACTGTCCTACCAGTGGAGATTGGATTCAGTGTTAATAATAACGGATATTATAGTCAGTGTTAAATTCATTCAGCACCATGGACAGGTCATGTGGTAATGTCCAGATTTAAGCAGAGCTAAACCGGTGTAGATGCCATTCAGCATTGATATCAGGGATATTATAGTCAGTGTGAAAGCCGTTCAGCACCAAGGAAGGTACCAAGGAAGGTACTGTGATGATTTCCAGAAGCAGGGATAGCCCTGCCAGCATAGATGCCATTCAGAAAGACGTTAATTTTAGTGTGAAAGTCATTCAGCACCTAGGGCATAGGCTGTGGTAATGTCCAGACTAAAGCAGAAATAGCCCTGTCAATCTAGATCTGCCTTCAGCATTGGAAACAGACATTATATTCAGTCATTCAGAACAATGGAAAGATATAATGAATAGCAGTAATGACAGCAGTGTGATCAGCAGTCATCATATAAATGGAAACTGTACAGAAACAAAATTCAGTACCAGGGACAGGGCATATGGTATCAAATTGAATGCCAATGTATATATTTATAAGACCTAATGAAAATCTTCTTGTGGCAGAACATAGTATGCACTATTTTGCGAGACCAACAATGGCTATATATGTTGTTAAACTAGAAACCTGTCTGTTTTCCAGGAGTTATCCAAGTGGACTACTGTCCCCACAGTGCCGGCTGCCGTGCCATCATGCTGTTCTCAGGTCTGGGACAGGAGGTGGACATCACCCAGCCTGACATCAGGCTCATGATCACTGTTCCTGCAGACAGAACCATCTGGGTGGTCAGTACACAACTTCTCATCACTCAAAACAGTTCATGTGGTCAAAATGCATTAGAATGTACTGTTTCTTATAAGAAATTTCACGTAAATGCGGATGTCATTCAATTTCAACACACAACATCATTGAGGAAGCCACATAAAATCTAAAATACATTGAAGCATTTGATGAAAAAAAACTGTTTCGCTTGTAATTCTATGACCAATGCAGTTTTCTTCTCTGTTGCAGGACCATGTTGTGGCTATTCCAGAGTTCAGCTACACCCCCTCCCTTCTAATGGACAGCAGAATTGACAAGTCTGGTGACTTCATCAAGCAGTGTGGCAAATTTGACTTCAACCTCAAGTAAGTTTCAAGAAACATAAATTTTAAAGTTTAAAATCCCGTTCTAATTTTTTTTCAAATTATCAAAAGAACTTTATCTAAGAGAATGGGACACTGTATTATTTTTCTCTTAGGTGTCTTCACTGCAAACATCTGTTTTACGAAAAAGCTAACTTAATTTTATAACTCCTCCCAGTGACAGGGACCTGACTCCCTTCTGTCGCAAGTCCATCATGTCACTGTCTGCCCACTACAACGATGGGGCAACCCCCTGCAACTGTAACCCCCGGGGCTCTTCCAGCCAGACCTGCTCCCCCCTGGGTGGACAGTGTCCCTGTAAGAACAACATCGTGGGGCGCAGCTGTGATGTCTGTGCTACTGGGTACTTTGGCTTCCCCGACTGCAGAGGTTAGTTTATCTAGTATTAAGATTCACAGAATGAGATCTGAGAGGTGTTGACAACAGGATTATTACATTTTTACAAGGCCAACAACTCTAGCATACAGTTATAAGAAATAAGCAAATAAAAACCAATAACATAAAACATGTGGAAGACAGTCTCTCTATGGACTGCAGTACGTCCCATTGTTTCCCTGCTGCCTAACCCCATGACCAACACAAATTGGACTGTAGCAGGCTGAAACTTTGATCTTCTCTTTGTGACCAATCTGTTAGATCTCTTACTCTACAAAGACATGATTCAGATTTGTGATTTAGTCAGAAATATTCACGTAATACGATGTCTTTTTTCAGCCTGCCCATGTGGAGAGAACCGCCTGTGTGACCCGGTGACGGGAGAGTGCATCTGTCCCCCACGTTCCCGCCGGCCTGAGTGTACCGTCTGTGAGGAGGGAACATACGGGTACCACCCACTGCTGGGATGTGAGGTACACATGTGACCATGTTCTAAAATAATGCATGAGATTGTGTGGACCTGACTACATGCATACCTAAAATGCAATGAGGCCCAGGAAAATTAGTGTTGTGTTTCCTGAGAAAAATTACTGATGGTAGGAGAGGGATTTTTTTGCAGGGATTCGATTTTAAGTGAAGAAAATCTTACTGCATCCCATGGCAGCGGTTTAACCAGAAAATGGCTGGGGTTGGCCTTTTTTGGGAGAACAAAGTGATTTCTGCACAAGTTCTATTACAGGGAGAAAGTCTAGACATATAAATTAGAATTATAATGTGCCCTCGTGACCTCAACTGAAATGTTGTATGTCCTACAGCCATGTGACTGTGATGCCATGGGGATCCTGGACCTGAACTACCCATCATGCAACAGGAACACAGGGCAGTGCAGGTCAGTTACCTGACAGTCAGGTTCAAACTGCAGAAACTTGCATACATGCATACAATAAACAGAAAAACATGTTACTGCTGCCCAGAATGAATGTCATTCAGCACCAAGGACAACGATAACTTATAACAGTATGGGTATTTGTGTCAATATGAGTGTAGATCAGAACCAGTGACAGGGCAAACATAGCTATTTACAAGCATACAATGAACAGAAAAAACAGACAGACAGGGAAACAGAAATGGAATAGTATGTTGCTGCTGCCAATAATAAATGTCATTCAGCACCAAGGACAAGGGTAACTTATACCAGTAAGGGCATATGTGTCAATGTGAGTGTAATGCAGTACTACAACAGGGCCAGCTAATTTCAGGTTTCACAGTCTAGATACTGATATATCACGTTAACACTCAGTAATGATCCTGATTGATTTTCAGCTGCAAGCCAAATGTAGGAGGCCGACGTTGTGACCGCTGTCTGCCAGGCTACTACAACTTCCCCTACTGCTCCCCCTGTAGCTGTAGTGCTGATGGGGTCACTGAGGATGTGTGTGACCAGAGAACAGGAAGGTGTCTGTGTAAGGTAGGGAAAACTGGCTTGTTTGTGCCTTTCATCTATGTGCAATGTTATAGTATCATACTATTAACTTAAAGTGAATTTGAATTGATTCCATGATGTTTTGGCACCTGGACCGTTCTGACCAATAAGGACAATTTGGCACCAAGTCCAGGTTAGTTTCCCTTACCTTAACCCTAACCCTCACTCTGACCCTACCCAAACTCAAACTTGTTCTAGACCTGGTGCTGAACTGTCCTGATTGGCAAAGTAGAAAGACTGTCAAGGTGCCAAGACTTCTTGATGCTCATTTGTATAAGCTCTGAGCCTTCTTAACACATCATCTGTTGTTGAATTTTGGTTACATACATGAAATACCTAATTGTGGCTTCTTCTTCTCCATGTCATCACTACAATTTTCTGCTCCAGTGGCAATGTGGCAATGTACAGTCAATCTAGAATTTCTTGGGATGAAGTTAGACTGATGTAAAGATTTTTAATTGTCATTGTGTTGTTCTCTAGACCAATGTGGATGGCGTGAGGTGTGACCAGTGTAAGGCCAACACCTACCACCTGTCAGCCAGGAACCCTGAGGGATGCCACAGCTGCTTCTGCTTCGGTGCCACACCTTACTGTAGGAGCAGTGACTTGCATTACACAGAGGTATAGGACTGAAATTTCTTACCTGTGCTTTTGTCTTTTAGACCGCAACATTCATCGAGTTTTGGTCTATAGTGTGATATCCTATTTATCATTTAGTGAGTCAGCTTACAGATGTGCCCTATTTACTAGAGGCTGTCATTCTCGTATAGAATTGTTTAGCCATAGCCAAAGCTGTAGGGCTGATATTGAACAAAGGGGGGCATACATATCATTTAGTCTGATCAATTTACAATGACAACATACATTTACTTCTAAAAAGCAAAGAAAAAAGGATTTTAGATTCATAATAAAAAGCTTTAAAGCAGTGTGAGAGAGTGTTAAAGAATAAGAGAAAAAGTATAAACTTTTTACGATGCAATATCTTGACATGTACTTTTGTCTATCCCAGCTTTTGGACATGGAGGACTGGACAGTGTCCAACCAGGTTGGGTCAGAGGTCATGCGGTTTAACGACAAGGTGGAGGTGAAGCTGGGAGAGCTGATCCAACCAGACGAGCCCGTGTACTGGGTGGCACCGGGCATCTACCTCGGCAACTTGGTCAGTACTGTACAGAACGAGGTTTCCTTTTGATCTCAGTCTGTTATTCATGCATTTGGGAACGAGAGCAATCTTGAATTTTGCTAGATTAGAGGATATACATAGCATGTTACACATACACTTTTCTATTGTATTAGATTATTCTTAAACTTTAAGGATCTTCATATATTAGGAATCTTGAACCTTTACCGCAGCATTTATATATCATTAACCTCCAGCCTGCTAAGGTAGCTGTTTAGCACCAAGTTTGTACTGGTTATGGGGTTAACTAGCAGGGAGAAGGTTAAGGATAAAGCTGATCAAAGCCTAGGTTTACTGTCCTGAAAAATGCTTACCCTAGTGCATGAGTGAGCGTAGTTAAGTGCCTAGAACTGGTCAATGGCCTTGCACTGAGCAAACCCCAAATTGCATGGATTGACATGGACCTTGTGCAATGTAATATACTTATTTACCAGTTTTTGGATCTTACAGGTAACATCATATGGTGGGAGCCTCACCTACACTGTAGAGTACCAGGTGACTAAGACTGCCCTGATGGCCAGGATGCGCCCCACCAGGCTGCCTGATGTGCTCCTATCTGTGAGTTTGTCTTCTTCTTCCAAAGGATCATAGAATAACTGCAGGTCTAAACCAAAAGAAATGCAGTGATCTCAAACCTAACATCTGTTAAGGAATGTTGAAAGGTTGCAGAGTGCCATTAACATTGATGCTGGCTTAATGATGATCATACTTCTCCAGTTTTCATCTTGTAGCTGTTAACCATGTTGTAAGTACTCCACGAGTTAGGCAAAGTTAATAACTTCACAATGAACTGTTCGTTCACCAGGGTAACGACATGACCATCATGTACTCCCATCCTGTCATCCCTGAGCCTGATGAGCCCCTCACTGTTACTGTGGACCTGCTGGAGGTGAGACAACAGGGCACTGGAATGTCTTTTTTTCTCTTAAAAGTCTTTTGTGAGATTTTACTTGATTATACAGTATCATCCGGTAGTCTCACTTGTGACAGAACTATCTATTTTCATTGTCTCTTTCACAAAAAGTATACTATACCAAATTTGTATGTCTTACCAAATTGTAATTGTACCCAACTGATACACAATAAAAGCTTCATCATATTAAGCTTTTTAGAATGATTCCCATACAGGTACATCACATATTCATGATGTTATTATTCACTCACAATAAAAGATGTTTGATTTATTTCAGTATTTTGTGGTAAATGCTTCTGCAATCAAACTGTAACAGCAACATTTGATTGGAGTGAGGACAAATCATCATGTCTTCAAATAACAATAAATTCTTGATTTTGGTTCCCCTGGCACCAGGGTAACTTTGTTCACAGTAACAGTAAGGGTGCCGTAAGCCGTGAGGACCTGCTGATGGTGCTGGCTGATCTGCAGGCACTGCTCATCAGGGCTTCCTACAGGGAGAAGATTCTCAGTGCTACGTGCGTATCGTTACTGGTCTCAGAATCATAGCAAGCTAGCTAGGATGAGGATTCAGACCTCTGTATTGGGTCTATATGAATAACTATGATCATGTTTTGATGCACCTGTAAACTAGAATGAAGTCCTGTCTAAAACTTTACTGAGGTTTTACCAATGTTTAAGTGAATGTTGGTTCTTGTCCTTAGTGCTGAAATGCCCTCAAGGACTGGAAGTTTTCTCTTACACTGATATTGGTAGGAAAAACATAACTGTGTGCTAAGTTAGGCAATTTTTATAAATCCTTGTGGTGCAAAATTGCTAAAGGTTTATATATTACTATATTTCCAAGAGACATACAATCATGTACATGTACATGAAAATATTGACAGACAATAATGTAATTGCCACTTCTACTTTCTTTCTTTCTTTCTTTCTTCCATCTCTGAACCACTATCACTATCTGTCACATCTATCTCTCTATACAATCTATCTCTTCGTCTAACTCATATCTTTTGCTGTCTCATTATTTTCTTCCTTCCATTTCACTGCCCGTGCACATGAAGCACTTTCAGGTAGCAGGACATTCACCACTTCACCTTCTTCTTTCTCGATAATTCGTAATTAAGTACCAATGACAATTGTTTGTGTATTGTCAGCTGTGGGTTTATAGTGCTTTCCTATACTTGTGGGGCTTCTTTTGAAAAATAAACATGTAGGTTTACTGGTGTCGACATTGATAAAACTGAATAATTACAAGAATTGCATATTAATTTCCAACTTGGTTTTGGCAGCTCTTGTCAACAAGGTGTTGTAGGAACTGCAGTTTCTTATGCCTCAGATTCTTGATATTGATTCCTACATATATTTTCTAACCAGTAAGTTAACATCTTGTTACATGTAGCTCCAGGACAAAGTATCATATTGACAAGAAAAGTCATTTTAAATACCTTTATCATTAACCTTAGAAGACACCTTATGAGCATATTTTGTAATGGGCCGAGACTTCTTCTTCAATTAATCTCCTGAGGAATGATTAATACTTGCCCTTGATTTCTTCAACATTCTCTTCCAGTATTGAGTCAGTAAAGCTGAGCATCACGACCCAAACCTTCTCCGGCAAACCTGCCCTGGATGTGGAGTACTGTAACTGTCCATATGGATACAAGGGGACTTCATGTCAGGTATGCACAGACAATTGAATCAAAAATTCCCATCCTTAACTTATCAAAACCACCACATTTGGACTAAAATGCTGCACTTGTTGTACCCCAGGAGTGTGATGAGGGTTACTACAGGTCTAAGACTGGTCCGTACCTGGGCCAGTGTGTGAAGTGTGAGTGTTACGGGCATGCCAGCAGCTGTGATGAGAACGGAGCATGCATTGTGAGTACTGGGTCCTTGTTCAAACTTAAATACTAGCATGTCACTTGAATTTATGGTCAGTGGGAATTCAGCGCCAAGGACAAGGTAACAGAATAATTTGTAAGGCTATATACTAGCAGTATGGATAGTAGTGTTCATAAGAGTGTAATTCAGCACCAAGGACAGGGTAACAATGTAATTTGTAAGGCTATATTCTAGCAGTATCGATTGTAGTGTTTATGTAAGCAACATCATAATTTGTAAGGCTATATAGCAGTATGGATAGTAGTGTTAATAAGAATGTAATTCAGCACCAAGGACAGGATCAATGCCACCAGCATTAATACATTATAGAGATTGACTATCTAGCTTATTTTCATTTTAAACATATTTTTTGGACATTGATAAATCAGATATTTATGTTCCATTTTTATATAGGACTGTCAGCATCACACTATGGGAGAGAGGTGTGACAAGTGCATGACTGGTTACTATGGTGAGCCCAGGAGGGGCACACCCGACGACTGTCAGATCTGTGCCTGCCCCATGGCAACAGAAGACAACAAGTGAGAAACAGCATCTTGTTATCAAAGCCACCATTTTCTTTACACTGAATGTTTTTAGTACTCTGCCCCACATAAAAATGAAGAAAAAACTGTGACTTATGGTACCTTACTTTGTGAAACTTGACAAGAAATAGCTGTCATAAACTTAGACTGAACTGTGTGTATTACAGTATTGGTTTTTCATTGGCTTTACTACTTGAGAAAATATTCTCATGTTTCTTTTGTGTCCATTTTGCCAGCTTTGCCTCAGAGTGTCAGCCACTCGCTGGAGGACAGTTCCAGTGCACCTGTCTGCCAGGATATGATGGACCAAACTGTGACAGGTGCGTACTGTACTGCACATTGATTTTATGTTGGAAACTTAAGAAGACCATACAGGATTCTTAGTGCAACGATTGACTGCTTTTTGTTAATTTGTGAAAGGAAAAAAAAACAACTCATCTGTCAAGTACCATAACAGAGTATTTGTTCGTATTTATCATAAAAAGCAAAAGAGCAGATGATCATAGTAAGATTGCATTATACTTTGAACAAAAGACTCTATGGTGTGCTTGCGTATTTTGTGAATTTCCATCCTCTCAGTACCTCATATGCCCCTTTGACCATCCCCCCACAGATGTGCTACTGGCTTCTATGGGAAGCCCAGTGAGGTGGGTGGGTTCTGTCAGCGCTGTGACTGCAGTGGGAATGTCCGGCTGACCAAGGTGGGGATGAAGAATGTGGAACAGTGTGACGCAGAGACAGGACAGTGTGTGGACTGTCTGGACAACACCGGGGGCCGCAACTGTCAGAAGTGTGCCGCTGGGTTCTACGGAGATGCCATCAAGACCAGGAGTTGTTCAAGTAATGTGACCCTAATCTTTCATCAAGAATATCATTTTCTTTTCAAATATGACACAGACATATAACACTTTAAGTTAGACTTGTAAGCTATTTCATACTATCGTTACTGTGGTACAAATCTTCCACTGAGATACTGTTTCTCGGCACCACAGAGTGCAGAAACTGTGATGTTTGCGGCACAGTACCTGATGTGTGCGATGACAAGACGGGCAAGTGTCTGTGTCGGGATCATGTGGTAGGGGACAACTGTGATCAGTGTGAGGTGAGGAATCTGATTTTTCATTTCACTGTAATGATCCTTTGTTAGTATATTTAAGCTCTAGAGTGCAAGTGATCTTTCAACTTGCCTTTCACTGCAAGAGAAAATTGCCATGAATTACAAAGATTCCTTGTGCAAAATTTCTCTTTATGTTAGCTAGCTTCACTAGACAAATCCTGAAGCACAAAGCACAGAAACAATAGAGTCCAGTCTGATCAAATTTTTTTTTCACAGCATCATTGACTAAAGCATTTCAGACAGAAAACATGTTTAGTATAGTCCATAAACAATCAGCAAAAAAACAGATGGCATAAATACAAACAGAAGAGACTGCGATGTAGGTTGAACCTGTAAGCTTACATTTGTGAGTGCATTTTAGGACTGTTTGTAATACGTACATTTTGCTTACAGGAGAACCACTATGGGTTTGACTCGTGCCAAGGCTGCCAGGCCTGTGACTGTTCAGCAGATGGTTCCTTGGCCAAGTCCTGTCACCCCAAGACTGGTCAGTGTACCTGTAAGCCAGGAGTGACCGGCCGGCGCTGTGACCGGTGTGAGGCCAAACACTCCAACTTCACCAGTAGTGGATGCAGAGGTGAAATACTTTTTGGTTGTTGTTTGGAAAATTCTGTGAATTTTTCTATATATAGGATCTTACTCAAAAAGCTTCCTTGCCACAAAAAGTCAGCAATCTTATATATATGATATACCTATGTGCTATCTATGGTGATGAAATTGCTGTGCCCCATTCCCAAATGATCGAAAAACATACCATGTTGTAAGTGGTAATTTCAAAAGTGACCACGAATATCAGATATATGTAGTCAAGAAATAAGATTTTCTCAAAGTTCCTCCAGTACATGCAAGACTGACCAAGAAGGCAACTTAGGAAATTAACAAATCTGGACTATGTAAAGCAGTGGTGACTATAGACAGGATTCTCAAAGCCTGTGTCAACGGTAAAAATCTAAGGTACCACCAAAAAGTGGTCATGTTAGCTAGGTTAGTTCCTATGTACTGGTTTAACTGTAGATATTTGAAAACTCTAAACCTTGACTGTCCTTCTCACTAGCTTGCAACTGTCCAAAGGATGGACCATGCGACCCACAGACGGGGGAGTGCAGGTGTCCTGAGGGACTGACAGGGACAGACTGTGAGAGCTGCAAAAATGAAACCCTCCTGTACACCCCCAGAGGGTGCTGGGGTGAGTTGGTCCACTTGAATGTGTCAGACTGCAATATGTTCACATACGATTAATGTCATGTATGCTTTAAGTTTGCAGCTAAAGTCATGCAGAAAAAAAGACAATGCCCTAATAGTACATTTTAAAGGCAGGGTTTGACATACAAAAGCCAGACAGAAAGTGTAAAAATGGTTTGAAGTGTCAGAAAGTCTGTAAAACATGTTCAAGAGGCATAAGTTGTAAGTACTGTTTATGATTATCTATCCCATAGTGGCCAGGAGGTCATATCACCCAGGAGAATGCAGGATGTTGCCCATTAGCTTGTGGCAGATAATCTTGGTTATTTGTGCTTCTCATTATAGCTAATTGGTCTGTCCCAAAGAGCTGTCATGATCAACATGACAAGTGATGCCCCCTAGAAGTGGATCCTCAGGAACAGCTTCTGTGTGTAAAGAGTACACAAAGTCCTTCAAGGGTGCATTGTGAAAAATCCTCACTTGTAACAGTGAACAATAACATACAAATCATATCAATAATCATAGAAATAAACTGAATAAATACCAGTAATCGGTGTTAACATTAAAAGAATCTGAAGATAATAATACTCTGCATATTGAGGAAAAATCAATCAAATTGCATGACATTGTGTAGTTGCATACAAATTTTCCATTTATATCACTGCCAACCTTCAACAATCTAACCTCTTAAGTATAAAGGACAAGTAAATTGGCTTGAACTGGCCTTGAAGGCATGTTCCTGTCAGTGATTGCTCATCCGTAGGTGGAGGTTATCTTAACTTGTCTTTACTTGTTTAAAGTTGGGCTTTTCTTGAGTGACAGCTGAGTCTCAAATCCTCAGCCTGGAGTCCAGCCTAGTTCACTTTGGTCTGCTCCCAAAGGTTGCAGCACCTTTGGGAGTGGACCAAAGTGAACATGGCAAACAATCTTGCCTTGAAATTATTGTATGTAATGCCACAGCAGTCTCCAGACCCCATTTGAAAAAGAGTGATCCATTCTTCCTTTCTTTTAGAATTTACCCATTATAGTCATTAACATGCACTTTAAGTTTCACAGCACTCACTGACAGTTTGCAGTTGACTGAATTGTGAACAAAACTGGATCTCTGTGTACGTATATGTGATCCTGTGGCAATATTTATCTTATCCAAGTCCTTGCTAGTAACCTTGATGCTTTGAAAGCCAAACATCATATTTTTCACCTGGACGAGTATTTAGTAGGATTGTCTTTTAGTGAACTTGGAGAGGTTAAGGTTACAGGGAGAGAGATCACTGGCATCATTCCAATTACTTAAACCTACAGCAAATACTGGCTATTTTATTTCTCAAAAGTGTTGATTCAGCAGTCCATTGGAGTAATTGAAAATTCAATCGGCTGCTTCTGTTGTTCTTTCAAATTAAAATTCCTTTTTCTCAAAAGAAAAGGCTTCCCTCACAAAGAAGAAAATGTGTTCTCAGAAAAGTGCTATTTTACAGTTGAGTAAAGCCGCTCCACCCATACCCTTTGTTCTTTTATAATAATCTATTAGTGATTTGTTAAGGGCCACTGGTAGACAGGCCAGACAGAAGGCACAGCTCTCATGTATATGTATGGTTAAGATAGCGGAAGAAAAGCACCATTATCTCACAGCTATTCATGCAGACAAAGGATTCCCAAAATTGCCTTTCTCCCCTGCTGCCCTGAGATAGAAAAGTCCAAACTTTTTTGGGACATCTTAACTTCAGTTCATTCATAGGGGTGTTTAGACTTGGCATGATTTTTCCTATCACCCTTTTCATGCTAAGCAATTATGGAATAAAGCTAATTGATTAAGACTATGCAATACTTCACTTTTTGTTTTAGTGTCAATGAAAGACAGAGTTTTGTAGTATGACATTAATGCTACGCCGGATCCTCCCCTGTTTTGTACATTGGAATGGCCCAGAAAAAGCATAAATCCTCCATCCAAGCTGAGCTTAGTGTTGCTTAGTCGGGGTTTAAAGCTGGACTGCAGTAGGGGACGTTTTGTTCCTCAGCCAAGAACTTGTGTGGTAATAGTTTCCAGCTTCATGGCAATGGCCACCAGGATTTTCCTGTTGTTTGCCTTTGTTTTTGTGCCTCTGGATGGCAGTGGAGTACCAGGTGAGTGTATAAACCTTAACGCTTTTGTTTCAGTTAGCTGCGTGGAGATAGAGTTAAGATCTAGACAAGGAACATCATGTCTGTAATCCTATGAGAAACAAAAGGAACGTCAACCTATAACTATAAAGTATACATAAAATTAAATGACAAAACAACTTTGAAGTAGTCTGTTGAAATTATCTAAATTATTCTTTCCTTATTCCAAAGTTATTCAAAAATTTCCAGATTAAAAAAAAAAGTACTAGATATTGTTGCCATTAGCTTGAAATATTTTTTAAAACTTCTGCACGAAACAGTACTGTCTTATTTACTTGTAAAAAGGAGAGTTATCAGTGCATTCTAATTCTTGTCTGCTATCACTGTAGACTGCTACTAAATAACTTTATGCCCAAGATTCTGCAAAGAAGTGTCAGATTAACCAAAAGGATAGACCTTCCTTGGTCTGACCAATTTTGACTCCTTGGTCTGACCCATTTTGACTCTAAACTTGAACCCCCATATCTGTGCCATGCTTGATTATTGTTCAGGGCAACGTTCAACCTGGTGGCGAGTAATTTGTTCCCTGAGATAATATTCCCTGGGTCCCCACCTGTTAGCTGTCCTGTGGAAGTGTCAGAGTTGATCAGGCACTTCTGACTTTGAGAAAAACCTTGTTTTCACTGGGAGGTATTTCTTGTCAAGTGTAATAATTTCCCAGAGTACTAGAGTTACATCCCCCATGTCTCTGGCCTTGTTTACCATTTTGAGAGCAATATTTCTCTTCTTCACAGCAGGTACATATTGAACTCCTTGAGAAAATAAACTTTTTGTAAGACACAGGTTATAGTGAGACACAGATGGCCATATATCTAGCACTGCTTGGAGATCTTAACTGGTTCTCTTGCAGTTCTTCAAAATGGGTGCAATGCTTTCTTAGCAAATCTGTCATAATGGTTAAGTCATTTTCTATTTGAAACTTTGAAACTGTGTTTGGAGCCCTTTAATTATGAGTATCCCTCAACTATACATTCCAGAGTCTGAGTGTGCATATCTTGATATCTTGAAAAAAAAAAAAAGAAATTTATGTATGTCAATAAAGTACTTTTTAGAATTTATTCCCTTGCTACAAATTGTTTTTCTTTGCTGGAAGGCACATTCAATTCTTAGTGAAGTAGAACAAATTTCCGGCCAGAAGAGGTTCATTTCCTGCAGGTGTTGCTATAGGTTAGGCAATATTTCTTGGTCCAAATATCTTATAGTAGCATACATGTACATGTATGTACATCTTGATTCAAACTTTGGGTACTGTTGTGTGGCAGGTATACGTGTACATGTGACTAAGTACCATGTAATACTGGACTGCGTAAGAAGGAAGCACACTGTAAAGTAATACACTGAGGCTAAGCTTAGAAGATAAGCTAGAGAGACAGCTAGAAAGTAACGTGTTATTTACATTTCTGGGATTTGGGTATTGCCTATTGTATGTTTGTCTAAAGGATCTTCCCTTGCAGAAAAAATAGCAATCTGGTGTCGTTCCTTGAACTTTCCATACTTTGACTCCTGAAATTCAACTGCACCTGTCTAGAACGTTCAGACTAAAGGAAAAGTCAGTTTTAAGTAAGCCAAGAAAGGCTCCCAAAGGCAGGTATTCTATACCATACTTTGTTATTGTTATGCCCATGGAGGGTGACTCCAATATCCAAATATTTTGGATGTTTTAGTGACATATCCATAGCCTAATTTGCATATTTTTTATTCAAATGTTATCTTTCCTTGTTCAAAATACTCAGAGAGGTCTTTTGAATGTTACTTTGACAACTTTTTTTCACTTACTGATTTCTAGTCTTCATTTGCTTTTCGTATTCTTCTGGACATGTAAGACTGCTCAGAAGCATGTTATGTTGAAAGATTGTGTATTCAAGCAGCTCAAGCATTTTGAGTTCCACGGACTCATCTTTCCATGCAGAATGCGCAGGAATCCTTGATGGGTTCAGCAATGCAGACTTGGTTATTCTAGCCCAGCCATGCCTGGCTCATGGCAATTAAGGGTCCCTCCACTGAACTGTGTGGAATGTAGCTCCCTTCTCATGAAAATATATCTCTATTGTTTCATCTAAGTACCATGTTGCAGTCCCCTGCTTCCCAGGACTTACTGGCTATCTGCCAGGGAATTTGTCTGAATGCAGAGAAGATTACACAGGGGGTCAACAGGTCAAAGATAAGTTTACATGTTGCCATGGCAACTGACACCTGTCCCAGGGTTCAGGGGTTCTAGCACAAATATGTAGATTTGTAGGTTTGAATTCTGACACTATTTTAACAGCAGACCTTGACCTAAGACCTCAGCAAAGCCCTTAATGTTTGGAGTTTTCAACACTTGGGGATGGATGACAAAAGGTCTTGAGCGCCATTATTTTGTAAGTCATTAGATTTTGGGGCACAATATATAAAGTAGAATCCTGTCCAATTTTGTCAACGGCACTTTTGTAGATAGACTGTCCCAAGAAAAATTCCATGTGCACTGGTCCATATGACGTCGTTTCTTCACTTTTCCAAAGGGACAGAATGTTTTGACTAAGAGTTTTCATCAATGTACAATGTAACAGTTGTAGAGATTGCTGTCACCTGCAGCAGTAATTATTGATGATCTCAGTCTATCTACATATAAGGTTATGAGAAAGTTCACATGACTGCTGGCAGTGTTGTGTTTCGTTCTTTGACTTTTACACCATTGAAATGCCTCCATGACCCCTTACCCCTACTAAATCTGACATAATTCCACACTGAGGAAATGAAAGTAGTAACAAACCAAGCATGTGTGATGACTTCCTGTGGATCTACTGCCTCCTATTCAATGCATTAAATGCTGTGTTAACCTCTGTCTGACCTCCCTTTCCAGGTGAATGGATACAAAGTGTTAAGTATAAAGGGATGGATCAGTTGATTATCTGAAGAGTGGCATTGGTGTATCACAGAAAACTGTATTTTCGGTAAATCTAGATAGAAATTGCTATTTGCCACATGTCCCTGTGTCTGAAAAAAGCTGTAAATGGCTAAGGACCTGTATGAAAGTAGCCGATGCTCAGTCATTCTGCCTGTCTACAACATAGACTTACACTATGGGCTTGTTTCAAGAACTCTAGGAAATAGCACGGAATGAGGCAATGGGTTTAAAAGTTTAATTTCATCATAAGAAGGAAACTGTTCCTTCTATAAGCCAGCAAATCCCACTCTTGATTCACCTTGAGGGCTCCATGATTTCCACAAAGCCATTAAAACCTTTGAATTATAGGCCTAACTCTTTTTTAAAAACTCTTCCCAGATTGTGACACGTGTGTGCACAGCCTGATGGACTATGTGAACAACCTGGGAGACAACATTGACCTGATGAAGATGACCATCGTCAGCCTGAGCGCAGGACAGATCGCCGGCAGCAGGGTCAACGACATCATCCAGGGGGTAGAGGAGGCAAAGGTAACAGCCAAACTACATGTATCAGCTGAAACAAAATACAGTATGGAGCACGATGTTGTTTGGGCAAACTGATTGATTAAAACAATCATAGCCTCAAGCACCATCATGACAAGTTGACATACTAGATTAGATTTGTAACGTTAAAGCATTTTACCTGAAAAGTTGAAATTGAGTACTTCATCTTGCTTTCCTTGAGGAGAGCATCTCTCATTAAAAAAGTTATGTATAAAAGGTGTCAAAGACTATCGAAGATTGTTTGATATAGAAGTTACCTACTAAGCTTCGAATGAAGGTTTTATGAGGTTTTAAGCACTAGTCATTAGGCATTTGCATAACACTACATCATTTTTCCTTCCTTACAAGATGAACATGGACAAGATGAGAGCCCTTGCTAAGGAAATAGATGATGTTGAAGATGCTGCCTTGATGAACGTTTCAGACAAGGTTAGTGCTTTTACACTGTGCATGCCATCATGATACATTGTCCTATGGCTATAGTAATGAGGAATATAGCCTGCAACTACAACCAGTCTTTTTTCTACTTTATCAACATTCCCAATGTAATCAACAAAAGATAACTTAAGACACTAGCCAGATTGTTTGACTTTCTAAAATTCCCATTGTTCCCTAGTATGATGCCTTTAAGGACAAGGTTGACCAGCTGAAACGTGAAGGTGACCAGCTGAGCAACCGGGTTGACATTGCAGACCAGCTGGCCATGTCTGCCAAGGAGAAAGTAGAGGGTACGTACCTTACAAAATCTAAGCTTTCAACAATATCTTTCTCTATGTACTGGTTACAAGCCATACGTTATGACAACTTCCATCTATAGATATATATTTAGTACATTAATACTTCAGATGCTGTTATATATACTTCCCATCTAATAGTATGCAGTATTTTCAATATTGACAATTCTAACAAATTCTGTCACCGTGACAGTAAAATTTGTAATATTACCTATTAGTAACTGCATGTAATGGGGTTTTCTCTCACTTTGTTGCAGCTGCTGTAGAAGAGCTGAAGCAGATAAAGGAGCGAGCCCAGAACGGGTCGATTGTTGACCCCGAGGCTGCCATAGCTGAGGCTCAGGAGATCCTGGACAACCTGACTAAGTACAGGGATGAGATGCAGGCAAACATCGACGATCGCAAAAAGGCAGCAGAGGACGAGCAAAGAAATGCCAATGCTGGTATGTCCAAGCTAACAGATTGTCTTGTAATTCTTCTTGATATCTAGGCTGCTCTGTGTTTGTTTGTAGATCTGTCTTAAGCCTATGCAGTTGACGAGCTAAGCTGGCATATTTGTTGATTGCCAGGTTTCCAATTTTAAAAATTGCTAACCTGAGTGTATTTTTTCCCCCGCACATCATTTAACTGACAAGGGATGTGGGGACCTATGAACATTGTCTGAGATTTAAAAATTGTGTGATGGTCAAGAAGACAACTGGCGTATTAGTGTCAATCCATTTTCCTACTGTTTGACCGGCTTTATAGCATGAACATATGCTGGTACAGTGTTACGCTTCTGCTGCCAGATGATTTCATTTCAAGAAATTAACATACTTTAAATCTTAATCTCTGGATGCTATGACCTGACATACCCACCTGATCCTTCATGACACACCTCACACCCTGCTCTCCTTCCCACAGACCTGAAGCTGCGTGCTCGATTCCTGGCCCTGGTTGGACAGAGGGAGGACCAGGCTCGCAAGGTCAAGGACAAGGTGGACTCATTCCTGCAGAAGATTGGTGATGATGTGCAGTCCGCCATCTTTGACACCAACTGGCTCATCTCAGAGGCTGCTGTTCTCAACGCCAGGAACACGCCTCCTCCCTATGAAGTATGTCACTGTTAAAGAAAGTTTTCATCCAAAGAAATTGTTATGTACAGAATGGTTAGCTCAGAAACTTTATCATCACAACAATACTGTAGTAGTAGCATCTAGTATTCAATTATGGTGCTTTGGAGGTACCTGAGATGAGTGTGGTCAGCAGTTAGCTGTTGTCTTCACACTGCATTTCCAGGCAGTTCTGTCCAGCAGTACACTTTTACGTCTCTCTTACCACACTCTATCCAAGATTCCGTTGTTCTACCAGGATCCCTCTTCCGTGATTCGACCACAGCACTCAACAGTGCTTTCCATATCGTTCATTACTCCTGTCAGAAGGACATACCAAGTAGACACAGGATTTAAAGGTGAAAATAGTATTTCAGTAGAGTATCAGGCATTTAGCATCTGTGAGTGTTCTGCATGCAGCATAGAAGTTCTTTGTTTAGCTACAAGGTTAAGATGCATACCTGGATAAAAAGGACATCAAATCTCCTTTTCTTTCTCCTTAGGATGAGTTTGATGAGCTACACAAACTGAAGATGTCCATTGATGAAATACTGGGAGCAGGGATGAACCTCAGGGATCAGGCCAACAAGCAGAGAGATGAGGTCAAGGGCAAACTCAAGGTACAAATGTGCATGTACTTATTGCTATATGATAGGCTATCTGGTCTCGGTCTCTATCAGTAGGATTGCTGATTCTATTCATCATCATCATCATGGGTCGGCTGCGGTGATTCTATTGGTAGAGACTCTGATCAAAGTTAATTGAGTTAATCAGGATCTCTTCCAGTAAAAACGATGCATGTATTCCTATAAAATTCAAACAATGAAGTTCGCTGATTGTAGCTTGTTGATGTCAAGCTCAACCTAAAAATTTGAAATATTGACATATTTTTTATTCCCAAGGAACTTGCAAGACGTGATGCTCAGCTGGATGGAGCTAAGACAAGCCTGCAGACCAAGACGTCTGAGATGACTAAACAGCAGCCTGAACTGACTAAGAAGGTCCAGGCCGCCGAGGAGTACATCTCTACACTTGATGACAGGGTGGTGATGTTGGAAGGGTAAATAATAAAGGGTTAATGCCCCGGCCCGAGGTGTATATGGTGAGATAATCCCTGGTCAGGTGCGATAACCACCGAATAAACCACCGAGTGAGCGTAGCGAACGAGGTGGTTTATGAGGTGGTTATCGCACCTGACCAGGGATTATCTCACCATATACACCGAGGATAAGGCGGGGCATTAACGTTATTATCATATAGCCTACACAAACTGACCCATTTAAGCAACAAATTCCTTTATAATACATACATCCTTTATTCAAGACTTCCAAGGCTTGACATAATGACAAATTCGCTTCTGCTGGGACAAGTGTGTTGCTATTCAATCCTAAGTTATAGTTGTACATATTCAATAAATTTGAAGGAATGTGAACAGTAATAATGTTTGGATTAACTCTAACATGGACTGCACACTGTACAAAGCATTCCTTTCTGCTGACACATGACGCCGTAACACGTAGATTCAGGCCAGGCAGGTGGGTATCGCTCCCCTGATTGGTCAGAATGAATTGACACCGGCACCGGTGTCGATTTGCATCGACACCGGCACCAGTGTCGATGCAAATCGACACCGGTGCCGGTGTCGATTCATTCTGACCAATCAGGGGAGCGATACCCACCTGCCTGGCCTGAATCTACGTGTTACGGCGTCATAACCAACGTGGAACGGGACCTTCTGATTGGTCCGCGGCGCCTGGCTATATGATAATATGTCATGCTTTTCCTCAACTCTGATTCTGTGACCATGTGAGGTAATAATTGTAGGTTGCTGATAGAAAAAATCTCATTTTTCATACATTTTTGGATAAATTCAGCATTTTATTGCATTTGGGTCATTGCTCCTGTTCTGAACATAAAGATTTTGGTGAAGAAGGTAAATCATACAATATAATTGATAACCTTTTAATTTCTGACAGGTTGGTTGCATGCTGTCTTCTAGCACTGTCTTTTAGTTTAGTGTCTTGTATCTCTGTCAATGTACATGTACTAGAGGAATGTTTGTAGGTTTTGTTGGCCCAAAAACATTAGGAACTTCTAAGGAATCTGATGTATCTTGAAAATCTCAAAAGTGCCAAACATGGTTGCATGTTTATGGAATGTTCTGAAAATTTCAAATTTCCTTTAAAATATTGATCAGCCTTTACGAAACTATATATTTTTTAGGAACAATTTTGACATAGAACTATAAGGTTAGCCTAGCCTGACTTGTTTTATTGTGTTTGTACCTGGTGTTGCTGTTTGCTGGCTGTGCACCCCTACTCTCTCTGCTCTCTGTCCCGGTCTGGTTGGCTCTCCCTCCCGGGAGGGAAGCTAACTGTAAAGGTAAGGCTGGAAGCAAGATGGACCACTCTGATCTATCAAACATGTGATGACAATCTGTCTTGTATACCAATGTGTTGTATTCCATTGTGTAGAATCACTCCAAATCTAAACATTAGAACCAACCAGTTCTGTACTTCACCACACAGGAACAAATCCCTGACTTGAACAACTTGTAGTGGTTAAAGAGAAATGAGGATGTTTCATGATATAATGCTCAACATGCATTTTGTCATAGAGGACCTTTGGTGGCTGATATATCATTCACATTTATAAATCTTATCTTCAGTAAACAAGTTTTAAGAAAGCTGCTCTAAATAAAGCAAATTACGGTTGTTGGTGGCAAATATGTAGTTCGTATTGGGACTAAGTGGGACAAACTAGGACAAATTGGTTCTGAGTCAATTACGCTCCGACCATTATGCCACATGACGCCACAATTGATTAGCGGAAAGATTATGCAGTGTTTGTCATGACAGGTGCCATCACATGTTTGTGAGATCTTGGTCAGATCATCAGCATTCCCATGGTAACCCCCATCAATCTCCACTGTCACCTGATCCCATCATCTAAACAATCTCCATCACTTTTCTGTGCTAAGAACTTAATGTGTTAACTCTATTCCTCTTCCTGCCTCTCTTCTCCCTATCTCCATTGTCCTTAAATACTTTATACATAATATGATATGTACATGTAACATTACATTTGATAATGACTATAATACAATAATTAACAAGTACATTTCTTTCAGGCATGTATAGCATGTACTAGATAACTTGAAAAGGCATGTGTTATTTCCAATATAAACGATATTTACAGGACTAATACCACAACAGAAAACTAAATTCATATTTTCTCTCATTTCAGCAATTTTCTTTTGTCATGATGATTACTCACAACAGGTTTTTCACACATGTCTGCATTGTTACTGAGAAATGTATGATATACAAGTATTACTACACAAAGGGTCATACTTTCTGTTAATAGAACTCATACACATTGCTAAAATTTGTTGATTAAAGAAAAGCCACAGAAAGGACAGATTCCAAACAAAATATGCTGATACTTTCTGATACTAATGTACAAAATACTGTCACCATTTTGGAATTATGGACTCATAAGAATGTTAAAAAATTTTGCTCTATATTACAGCCTTCTTTCCAGCTCCAAGTCTCAAGCTGAGAATGCGTCCCTGGCCGTGAATGCCTACGGTAACATTGTAGACTGGTTCACCAATGCACTGGGGAATGCCACCGAAGCCAAGGAGCGGGCCACTGATGCCAAAAAGGTGGGTTCAAAAATACGTTGAACTGTTACAAAAGTGTTTGAATATCATCTTGTCTTGTTTCAGTTTACAAAACCTGCCACACAAAGCATCACATTTGCTGCAATGTTAAAATGAGGGCGGCATAGGCAATATGTATTCTTTTACTAAAACATAAATGTTACTAGAAAGGCCGACATTTGCTTGAGAGCAAATACAGCATATTTCAGCCATCTCCATCATGCAACAATAGGCCTTGAGGTCGTTGGCCCCTTTGGCCATTGGAAAATGACCAAAAAAAATCCCCAATATATCATTTTAAAGTGGTCCATGCCAAAAATTATACATGGGTCATTTGAATAGATATCTAGAGCACCCCTTTACCAATTTACGGGTCATTAGGTTGTAAATCGAGGGAACAGGAGCCAAAAATGTCCAAATTTTGTCAAAAAATGGCCATAAAATCGCAAAATTAAGCATTTTGTTGTACCGTATGGGAAAACTTTTATTGAATTTATGTGCACATAATTGAAGGGCACTTTTATACCAAATTTCAGATCATTTGGTTGTAAAACGAGGCTACGGGAGCCAAAAATGTCCTTTTTTGGTCAAAAAATGGCCAAAAATCGCAGAATTAAGCATTTCTTTGTACCGTCTGCCAAAACTATTATTGAATCTAGGTGAGCATATGATCAAGGCACCTCTGTACCAAATTTTATGTCATTCGGCTGTAATACCAGGGTACAGGAGCCCGAAATATACATAAAAATTGACAAAAACCTCAATAAAATCATTTTAAAGGCAGATATGAAAAAAATGAAAAAAACACCTAGGGGTATTGGCTTACTCTACCATTGTGCCAAATTTCAAGTCAATCGGTTAAAAAATGGCGGAGTTGATTCGATTTGAAGATTTGACAGGAGAAAGAAAGAAAGAAAGAAACATTACGAATACAATATATTTCACCATACCTATGGTATGGCTGAAATATAAATATATGAACTGTACGTTGTGGTTCACCTCTATGCCATTCAAGCTGACTGTACTTGGTTGTTTATGCTGTGTTGAAACATGTCTGCTTTTGTTATTTATATGACTATTAGCAAGTTGAGGATGAGAATCTACCAGACAAAGCATCCATCCTGAAGGTCAGCAGCCAACAGATCCTGGGGAACTCTACTGAGATGAGAGACCATGTGGAGCAATGTGAGCTACTTCCCTTACATATCCACTAGCATCTGATTGACCTGAAATCCACCAAAAGTTCTGATTTTTCATGGTTGTTTTAAAACACATTTCTTGGCCATTGGCTGCTAGGATGGTTTAATAGTCTCTAAAGACACTGTTTAAACAGCACATCTAAGTAGTACTTGCAATTTGATTTGTTGTGGTTGCATTGCTGGAAGGATTTGTCTTCACTTCTTACAGTATCACTCCCTGGACATTTTTTTGATAACAGTTATGTGAACTAAACTCAACTGAGTGCCCCTTACATTAAAGTTTCATGAACGTAACAAATAGCTTCTTTCCTCTTTTTTTTAGTCCTGCAGCCTACCATAGAGCAGAACAAATGGGCAGTGAACATGACAGGGATGGGTCTGGCAGCAGGACAGATGGGCTTCTCTGAGCTAAAGGAGGGGCTCTCTGCACTGGAGAGGGGTAAGGGCACTAGATATACTTTGATACATTATTTTACACTTCAAATCCTTGCACAAAATAAAGCACTTACCAACAAGTTTTCAATCAGTCCTCTGATCCTTTTCAAGTTGAAATGACCCAAAGCCTTTGTAAATTCAACACACTAGATCTGCATTTTAGTAAGAGCACAGGCTGTAATCAGGAAAGACAGGAATGTTATAGAAACCAAATATATTTATCAAATTGAAAATAAAACCGTTAGAAATTGCAAAGAGATGACTTATTATGAGGCCAAAAACTTTTGACTGGACAGGGCAGTAGGGAAGTTATCTACAGTCAACCTAGGTAGACCACTCAGGGGACTGACAAAATCTGATTTATGTCGACAGGTAATCACTGTCAACAGGATTCTTAATTCAATGGAGAAAATCATCACCAAAAAGTCTTTAATGTAGAGGTGTCCCATTGTAAAGGTTTGACTAAGGCTGCTGTTAATTAGAGACCAATGTGGTGTGTGGAAGCCTCCTGCACATACCGGTAGTACTACTTGAACTAATGCATGATTGAAAACTGGCTTTGCATGTCACTTTGCATGAAGCACTTAATAACCAGATAAAACATAGCCCTGTCTGCTGTAGGGGACATGGACACAGATCTGGAGGATGCCGAACGGAAGACCAAGGAGGCAGCAGAGAAAGCTGACATGGTCCTGGAGGAAGTGGCCAAGATTGCAGGTCCAGGTAGGATTAAACTGTCATGGCAAGGATCCTTAATCAGTCATTTTGTCCACTGCTTTTCAATCTGTGTGTTTGTCTTTGTGTGTGTCTGTTGTAATTGAATATTGCAGAGTGGCAGGATGTAAGACAAAATTGGTGTAATAGTATACTGGGAGAGTTGGAAGTCTGGTATTTTGATGTTATCTGCTAGAATGTCTTTGAATTTGTCCTAAATTTCCGTCATATCAATAAGTATTACAATGCAAAAGACATCCATGCACCATAAAAGCAAGCTTACTTGGAACATTTCAGTGTTATGATATACCCCAATTTCAAGCTTAAATACAAATTGATTCACAATTGCGAGAAAACCATAAATTTTCCTCCTTCTATAGATGCCGAACCATCAGGTGATGACCCTAGTAACCTCCCTAACGATGGTGAGGAGGATGAAGATGAGGAGGAGGAGGAAAAGAAGAACAGAAGGAGGCAGAACCGGAAGAGGGGGAGGGGTAAAAAGGGCCGCAGAGGCAAGAAGAATCGCCGCAAGCCAAGAGATGTTGACGATGAGTTTGAAGGAGCAGAGATTGCTGAGGATGAAGAAGAAAATGAAACAGGAGGTCAAGGTACTTTAGTTTGGGCCTCTTCAAGAATCATCAATTTAAAAAGGACATAAACCAGAATTGAAATTTTAATATACTTTTATCAAATGTGCAATATCTTCATTAAAGCACATTAAAGAGAAAAGAAGATACCAAATGTAACAAAACACTAGATATTCAACAAGGACAACAACAACAGACAACAGGGTCGTTGCACATGTATACTAGAAAATAATGCACATACATCTCCAACAATGTTTTAGATGTGAATACTAGCAGTATTCATGATAATATCAATCAAAGCTTTAAAGATAATGATTTAACTGTACTTTTATCAATAGGTCTGACACTGGACAAAATGGAAGACGTTGTCAGTAAGATGCAAAAGGACAGCATAGATATGGAACCCAATTTGAACAATGCTCAGAAATCACGTAAGTACCAGATTTTTATTTTATTGTATACAGTATTTCAGCAGCTCCTCAATAAATCAAATTTCTTAAATTTTCATTTTATGAAGCCCCAATGTCACATGTTGCCCACAAAACCTGTCAGTGGATGCAAACAACTTTCACATTGATGACCCATGTGTGCAATGTATAAATCTTCTGCTCCACTTTCTTCTTGAAAAATGACTGCTTGGTTTGATGGATGAATCATTCAGGTTATCACAGCCACATGGTATCTGTGTCTATACATCCAGTATAAACTGCCCTTTGGGGTAACACACCAGCTTTAATGGATTTGGGATAGGCATGTTTTTTGCAATGTTTGATTGCTAGCATGTTAGTCAAAGTCTCCAAGCATGAAAGTTCCAGAGATTGTGAACTATACCCTAAGGCTAGTAACACCAGATATTACTGTAAAACAGCCATGACTAAACAAGAACACCTTGTATTGTACCTTTGTGGTCATCGTTTGCTGCGTAGTTGATGAACTGGAGGATGATGTGGAAAACATGGAAGACAACGTTATACAGGCCAACTTTGATATCCAGGATGCTGAGTCCATTGGTATGTTGCCGTGAAGGTGCAAGGATGTAAGGTGGCACACACAGGTCCAACGAAGGGATGGCTTCTTTTGTCCTTAACCTGCTGTCTTGTCTGGATGCAAACACTAATAACGGTGGACATTTTCAGTTGACGTGGTTGTTCTCTGCATCCAGGACTTTGACAACTCTGACATGTTGTAACCGTGGCCTTTAACATTTTGACCCAGTGGTGCATCTTTGGACAGTGGTCCTATGTTATTCTGCTAACTTTGTCAGAAGACTGACAATTAGAATGTCTTGGGGAATGTGACTTTTTTGTTCCCAGGTGCTGTGCTATGTTGACATGTGATGCAGTTATTGCCTGTTACAACATTTGTGCTCTGCTAACAGTGTTTCTAACATGAGAAGTTCCTGGAATGAACAATCTGGTTGCACCTTGTTACAGGACAGTTGCTATCTGACATTGCCTGGGATTTTCTTGGACATGACACATGCTATTCGGTTATGCTGCATTGTTTATGATTTTGTTATGTTTTCTTTACGTAAAGGTGCTGATACTTAACATTTTGTTCAAAGAATGTGCAACAGCTAAGACGGTGTTTGTGTGGTGTTATTTCTAACCTTGCTGTGTTTTGTATATGGTTGCTGCTTATGAAGGAATCTGACATGTCATAACTAAGTGTTGTCACGTAACTGTGATTGTGATTGCTTGTTACATATTTACAGTTGCTGCATGCACTAAGATCATGAGCAACATACTTACATGTAATGTTACACTTGATACAGTTAATACATATTTTGAGTGAAACACTGGAACGACCATAAGTGATAAGTTGATAAGGAGGAAAATGATTTCATAACATCACTTAATGATTGTTTGACCCCAGTTGTCTCTGTATGTGAAAAATGTACTCTAGGAGTAGATATCCTCAGTTCCTTGTGTAGTCTGAAGGGTATGAAAGGGGCTGCAGTTGCATCATCTGAAAAATGTTATATGAGGGCTTGTATACCCCTTTTCTGTGAGTCATACACAAGCCATTTTATTTTCTAATGATTCGTAGGGAAATTTCATCACCGTAATTGGTAGCCACTTGACCAAATCTTACACAAGTGCCTTAGTGCCTTTCTGAATTTAGCATAATACATAGGTAAAGCTCCTAAATCTAGTGGAACCCTTCCTCTCCATGCTAACCCCCATAGATTTCATTTTCCAAAGGTTATGGTCAAGTAAGAGCAAATTTACTGTCTGATATATCTATGAAAGACCATGCCCTGTAGTAGATAACAACTTAACAATTAAACTATGCCCGTTGATGGTGCACAGTGAACCGTCTGGCCAGGGAAGGCAGTGGGCTGATGGAACAGATCACTCCCCTGGCTGCCGAGCTGGAGAGTCTGCACATCTCCATCCAGCAGCGTGTGGAGGAGATGAGACGGAACATCACCAACCTGAAGCGCCAGGTCGCACGGGCCAAGGACCAGGCTAACAGGGTCAGCTCCACTCTTCATTACCTTAGTTGCCATCCAATTAGGCTATAGGAACTCAGAACTAGTCTTGCTCTCCCATAACTTTTGACAGGTGGTTTGGGAGTACAGGTAAAAATTACTTAATTATTAAAGGTAGTTATTAAGTAAGGTCCTGAACTCTGACATCCAGTAAATGATGAGAGCACATCAAGTATGACTGTGACACTTGCAAGAAATTGATATCTTATCTATGTAGGTAGCTATGTTATACCCCATTGTCTCAAAATAAAGGCTGACAAGTGGTACAGCAATTACCAAGCTTAGGTAAGAGTCAGTTGACTTGTTTCCATTGACTTGATTGTCATCACCAGATTTTCAGCACCATGGACAGGGGAAGATGTGATATTGCTTGCTGCAGAACAGCTGTATTGTTTTATCAGCAAAATAGAGCCATGATGATAGAAATGGCAATGAAATTCAACTAAACTACCAGTGGCAAACACGTCCTTAAAGATATATTTCATCATTTATCAACTTCTCTATTGCCAATTATGTACAACAGAAGTACTCATGTTAGCTTAAAATGTATTGTGTTGTTTTACTCTTGAAAACTGGTGCTATGTTATACCCCTCTGTCTTAAAACTAAGGATAAGATGTGGTGCCTCACTTACCAAGTCCAGCAAACAGCCAGTTGACTTGTTTCCATTGACTTCTTTGTCATAACCAGACCTTCAGCACCATGGACAAGGAAATGTGTTACTTGAAATATTCTCTGCACTTTTTACTGAGACCTTTCCCCCCAAATACATTACAGTGCAAATGTATACACAGAGCTGTATGAACCTCATTTTCCTTCTACCATGAATTCAAGTCCCTGCTAAGATAAAGAAATTTACAGTATTATTTGCTGTAGAACTGCTATTGGTATGATAAAGTCACCATGAGGAAAATGGAAAATATATCTGAGACAAACATATGCATTGCAAATCTAATATTGTATTTCGATTTATCAATGTTATTCATGTCAGCTTTAGTTGTGTTGTCTTCCTATTGAAAACAGTGCTGATTCACAACGTCCTGATCTTACCCTTCAGATCATGGTTCCTATGAAGTTCAACCGTAAGTCATCAGTACTGCTGAAGCCTCCAGCAGAGATCAAGACAGCCTCCACATTCCTGGACTTGACCTTGTTTGTGAAGACAGAGGCTGAAGACAACTTCATCTTCTACATGGGCAACAAGGAACAGGTATGAGTATCTTCTTCATCTGCTTATTTTGCAGTTGATGAAAATCTGCAGTGAAAACCATACAAAAAAGGACCAGCTCAGAAAAGAACAAAAATGATAATTTTTTCCCTTGCATTAGCATGGAGCACAGAAGGGGGCTCATCACTAGCTAGCTTTAAACAACACTTCAGTTATATGCAAAGGGTAGGCATGACAGGTCGTTCAGTGCATTATAACCGGCTGCTGCCATGCCATGTGCTTGCAAAAATGGAATGTTACATGGAATGGCGGTTTTACTTTACAGGTACAGATACGGCACTAGAGTTGTGCACACTTTGTACTGAGAGTGATTAATAAAATTAATTTGTGAGAATCAGTATGTGATGATATATTATAGATAAAAGGAATGTTATCCTAATTTGACTGGAGATACCATATGGTCAGTAACAATGTCATTTCTAATGTAGCCCAATAAGGACTTCATAGCGCTGGAGACTGTGAAAGGTCAACTGTACTTCTACTTCAACCTGGGAGGGGATGATGGGATGGTCAGCACTACCACTGCCATCAACACCAACCAGTGGACCAAGATCAACATCAGGAGGTAAGGACTCATTTACTTTATCCCTACCATTTGTGTTCAGATTTAGGGCTAGTTTATAAACTAGATATAACACAACTGTAAATCTTAAAACATTCTTTGTAGTTTGATGTATATGGTGACCTCTCCAATGCAAAAGTATGCATTTTTATTCTTTGACTATGTACCAATGAATTGTTTCGAAGTCAACGCAAACTTAATGAAAGCAAAAACCTCCTTTCCCCTCTTACTGCTTTTTATTTCCCAGCAAAAATGAGCGAATTTACGTAGATGGAAATTAACATCGGGAACAGTTACCAAACCTAGGTTATTCTGGAGCACTAGAAGAGAAGGAAGATAGGAATAGTCGTAAAAGATATAAGGGTTAAAACTCTTGCTATATCTAAACATCTAGGTATAATTGTACATGTACACATTATGCTGTGTAATAGGTACATCATATAACCTACAGTTATGTGTCAGCAGGCACCAGACAATATCATAAAGAGCTACAAATGTAACAACAGGTTCACCCTTTTTTCTTACCTTTTGCTTATCATTGGTCCATTTCTGTCTGCAGAGTTGGTCGTGAGAGTGAGATATACTTGGAGTACATCAACCCACAGACTTCTTACAGAGAAGATGAGCTGGTGGTCGGGGAGGCGACAGGAGAGTACACAGTGTTGGACCTCTCCCCTCAGTCTGTCTTCTACATAGGAGGCATGCCTGATGGATTCAAGGTTATTCTCTTTTGCCAGTCAATTTCACGTTGCATTTTCATAGAAGTTGTTAACATTGATTTGTACATCATCATACACAGCTCAGACATATTGTGAGGCATCGCATTTGTCCTTGTGGATGGAGCTGTAAACGCCGGTGGCCTTGTGTTCATGTATGAGGGCAAGACTCAAGAGTCAAACCTCTACACAAAAGAACCACACACTTATTGAGAAGAGTAGGGTTGACCTGTTGTGCTTGGTTAAAAATAGCAAAGCTATGTTACATAGCAAGGTACATGAAAAAAGCATCATGCTTCACCTCAATTGAGGATGATAAAAAAAAGAATATAGAAAAACACCATGTCATTGAGTTATTGTAAAAAAAAGCTGGTAGAAGTATTCCTTAGACTGAGGCACATGTTGGACAGCACATTCTCTTATCAAGATATTATTTTAAGTTAGTGTTGTATGTGCTCAGTTTATGATGACTGTCAATGTTTTCTGTCCAGTCTCCACCCATCATAAAGAACAGACACATGGACGGCTGTGTTGAGAGTGTGAGCTTCGACTCCGAGCCTGTAGGACTGTGGAACTTCCTGTCTGCTGAGAATGTGGACACTGAAGGGGATGACAAACCATGTAAAAACAGGTGAGCAGCTGTGAACAGTTCCATCAGGTTAGCTCATCACTGGATAACAGTTCATTGTAAACAACCAGAGAATTAGCACCTAAATGAGGTTTCAGAGTGAAGTAGAAAAATCAGTAGTGCCCCAAGGAATGTAACATGCAGATAGTCACAAAAATGTCTGCTAAGTTATTATAATAACTCTCTGGTTGTATGCAAAAAAAATTGGTATTCCATGTCAACAGATAGTCAAGAAACTATTCTTTCTGGAGCAGGAAGTCTGTCTAGAAAACTTTGCTGAATCTAAGCATGATTGTTTTGTGGAATTATGTTAGTATATTAAGTTGGGAGTGTGCTTAGATTGACCAACATAGACCAAACAAGAGTATGAAAAATATGAAAATGTGATTGTACAAGTCTGCACAAATATACTGACTGTGGTTTGATACAAATCTTGTGAACTTTTAAATTAATTAAGGATGCTATTATATCACTCAGCACCTCCACAACAAGAGGGTTACGTGAGCAACATAATACACTGTACTATAAAGAAATTCAAAGCCAGAAAATGTCTGTCGATATATACAAAACACAGTGCATCATTCTTATCAACAATACTAATTTCTCATCCCCATTCTCATTCTCATCTCATGTCTCCCCAATGATTTCTCCAGGGATGTCCTGACGGAGAAGACGTACAACTCCTTCTACTTTGATGGGGAGGGCTTTGTCAACATTCCCAAGAAGATTCTTCTGGAACAGTCCAAGTCATGGGTGGACTTCAAGTTCAAGACTGTTGCTGACAATGCCCTGCTGTTCTTTGCCAGTGGCCCTGTAAGTTACTCTATTTGCAGATGGATTGTCATCTAAAGTTTCCTGGACCAGGTGTACATATACTTATATCTCTTAGTACATTTTTATACCTTCATCTTGAACAACACACATCCGATAAATGATGAAATTAACATCTTTAAATTTGTCGTGTTTCTTCAAACCATGTATGTGGCTGGTAATTAATTGAATGCCCAATTTTTCAGACCGCGTATGTCTCCATTGAGATCAAGAATGGATACATTGTGATGCAAGCAGATTTTGGAGATGGCAACCTCATCCTTCAGTCTAAGACCAAGTACAACAATGGCAACCAACACAAGGTATCATCCTTTACAAACTGGTTTTCATACCAACAATTTAACGTTACACATGCTGGACTAGACATTGGTAATACATAGTTCAATAATGTTACTCATGTGATATAGTCTGTTCCTTCATTTTGGATCTTCACACTTTTACATCTGTCTATCACATTGATATACTAATTGCTGCACCAACCACTCGTACACTCTCTTTGAACTGTTTTTCCTTCTCCTCAGTCGTGCAACTATTGCCGTCTTTATAAGCCTGATGCACACGCAGTGTTACATTTTGTATTGACTGCTATATACTAAGTGCTTACTGTAACTGTCTTTCTGCTGTCATTCCTCTCATTTTCATTCTCACATTCACCCATCTTTCATGTGCCCTTCTCCACAGTCCTGGGTCAGGGTATGTACATCTTCTACTTCCTTTCATATGCTCTCTCTTCTGCAAACTGACATTCTGTTATAAGTCCAGTCTCCACAAGGGGATTTATAGAATTACAATATTTGTTTCAAGGGAATAAGCAAAACCAGATAGGAGCATCAGGTCTATACTATAGGTCACTACATTTAACAATTTTACTGTAAAACACACATTTCCATCCATTGCCTTCACTCTACTCCACCATGTCTTTTTTACATCTCACTCTGATATCTGTGACTTTGAAACCTATTGTTTAAGATAGATGAGGCATATTTTGGCAATGCTGTCATGGAGCAAACCCATTCTTATACTATTGTTGAAGTGAGCTACATATGAGAATGTTTAAGTCAATATCCTGTGGAAACTGTGGAATGATTGTCAAATCTTAAAACGTAAGCTGAATTCTCAAATGCAGAATTATATAATGATTTCAAAGCCACTCAGTCTTTCAATTTGACCTGACCAAGCGGAATTTGTTTCCTGCAAACATCACTGTGCAAAATACGCTGCCATCAGTTTTCACATACAACACGTACTGTCCGTACTGACTGTGCTGTGTGTCCCCCCAGGTGACAGTGAGGTTTGATAACTACAACATGGCCCAGCTGAAGGTGCAGGCTGTGCTGGTGGCTGAAGGTACCGTACCCGGCAGTGGAGCCCAGCCATACCTGGGGACCAGGATGTTCATCGGAGGCTACAGTGGGGATCTGCCCGATATGTAAGTCACAGGAAGATTGAATGTGTTTTTTGGAATATCATGCAAAGACTTACTTGTTAAAACCTTAAGATGCATACATTTGAAAAAAAAATGTTTTTGAATTATGAGGTCATTTGTTTATGTTCAAATGCACTACTGTAACAGTATTGGCATTGGATGCAACTTAATGCTTCTCTGATTATGGCTGGAAAATGTTATTTATAAGTGTTAAATCCTAAAAAGAGGCTTTGGCTTTTAAATTAGTAGAGAGAAGTCCATCAACTGAATTTTTGCGCATATTAGATGTTATGGCAAATGAAGGCTAGTTTTCCTATTGACCTTGATAATGGTAACCATTATATAAACACTTCCCACCTCCTGTCTGTAGGGTCCAAGGCAAGGTGATAAGTGAAGGCTTTAAGGGCTGCATCCAGGACTTCTCTATAACTCGTCGCATTCAGAACCTCTTTGGTCGCTACGCACTACAGAAGGGCATCACGGCTGGCTGCCCGGCAACTGTAAGTTTGACATATCTACAAACTCTTAAGACTTAAGGCAGGCAATGTCAATATTAATCTTGAAGGGGACTGGAACAGATACTTTGCCCCTCCATCATTAATGGAAAACTAACAAAATACGTTTCTAACTACATGTACCTGATGTTGATAAGATTCAATATAAATCTATAGAATTTCTGGTCCATATTAGCATAGATACATGTACATTGTACATAATTTAACAGGAATGACATGTTTCCAATCTCCTAGCCTAGGGGCCTGGCCAGCAGAAGGGCTGATAAAACCATATTAGGTTAGGCTAAGACAGTCAGGTACCTTACAAGTTCTGTTATCATCCAGGTGACCAGAGTGGCATCGTTCCGTGAGGAGTCTTACCTGTCCATGCCCATGTTCACTGATGAGGAGTACCGGAACATCGAGATGATCCTGACATTCCGCACAGTCAAGCCTGATGGACTCATCATGTTCACAGCTAACGAAGCTCAGGTTAGATCCAACTGTACTTTGTGTGTTCTTTACAGTATGCACCGATTCATTTTCTGTAATATTTTACCTTAAAATCACTCACTCACTTACTATCCGGGTTGTGTATTTTCATTCTATGTCAAACTTTGCAAAACGCAGGTCCTAGGTTCACGATTTAAGAATCTCTTGATAAATGGGTGACTGTCCATTGTCATTTGCACATGTAGTAGAAATCATGATTCAGGGCATCGCCTTACAGAATGGCCTATATACAGTAACTGCATTGATTTTTGTGGGGTCTTAATTTCCCTGTAGGAGGGGGAGATTTTTGCAGTGTTTTAAGTTCGAAACAATTTCGGTAAGTATAGTTACAGTGAAATACATTGGAAATTCATGTGCACACTGTCAAGAATTTGCAAAGAGGTCACCACAAAAATAAAACCACCAGAAAAATTTACAGTACTGACTTGTATTTCCTGTACAGAGCCAGGCCTTGTCCATCTCCCTGAAGGACGGGGGTGTGGTCATGGGTGTGAAAACCCAGGGTGGCTATGTGGAGGTCCCCAGCAGGGAGAAGAAATACAACGACAGCCGTGATCACAATGTCTGGATCAGGAAAGATGGTGTCAAGTATGTCAGGCTTTTCATTGTTCTGGCTAATTACTCTAATTTAAAGACTTATTGCTTGCATATATTCGACATACACTGTTACAAGTTAGTATATGTCAAAGTCATTTTGATAGTTATATCAAGGCACAAATAGACTTGTAATGTTCATGTTAACTTGAAAGTTAACTGAATGTTGCAAGTCTATTTGTGCCTTAGTCTTCTCAAGAAAATAGACGAATAAGCATGGAGTGTGACTGTCCTATTGATGAAGATGTTTGCTAGTAAAAGGAATTGTAGAACTTTCAAAGAAGAGAATGCACATGATGTACAATCTGTATTTCTGGTGAAATAGGTACATTTATTTCAAATGTCTCCTCTGTAGGCTCACATTGATTGTGGATAACGAGGACCGTAATGAGAAGCGTGTGGACACCAGCTTCAGACAGCTGCTGACTCCCAGACCCATCTACTTTGGCGGTGTGCCCATCACCACCCGCATCAGGACAGGGGTGGCCGCCTTCACGGAAGGGTTCGAGGGATGCATCAGTGACGTGGCACTCAACAGGTAGGGTGATGGGGCACTCAGATGGCCATGTTATACTTGTAGTGTCACTATCAGAGTCATGTTACAGCATAAACTTTGCTGTGACTAGACGTAAACAAAAACTTTGATTCAATAATGGGATATTGTTGTCCACCTTAAACAATATGAAAATACATGTTATGTTTGGTACATGTAAAAATTGTATCAAATGTTGTTTCCCTGTGCACATTGTATGTGATCAAACATTTGAAGCAGAAAGAAGTGGAATGAAATCATAAAGTTTCTTTGGAACTGGCAAATGTGTTATTTTGAATGTGCGTTATCTTTCAGGAAAACTCCTTTATTTTACTTCACTATCAATAGGATGTTTGACCCACCAGTGAAGGAGATGACTGAATGATTAATTTTTTTTGTCTTGAGATTATAGGTCAAGTTTAGGGGACAAAAGGGAGCAAACCAGAGAGAATGTTACCAAACAATTTCTCCAGATTACTTCTTGCAATGAGACCTCTCCTGTGACTTGTTGCCTAATTTTTGTGTAGTAGATTTGTGCTTTTACAACATCCTCGTACTATAGTTAACAAAGACTGACGGATCTTTGTACATGTAACGTTTCCTACATACTTACAAGTAATTCATTTGTAGCAGATATAATAATCAGACTGTATTATTTATTCAAGTAGTCAAACAATGTCCTAAAAACTTTCCCGACTTAATTAAGAATCTTAATGTGTTGAATTTCAGTACTTAACAGATAGACTACATTTGTATGTAAATATGACCATGTTAACATAACTTTGGAAAACAACAGTTAAGGTTGAGTAGGTACTAAGTTCTAATATATTGCCAATGTTCCCATTAAACTGCTCTGCTAAATATCTAATACCAAGCTAGCTGCAACAGGTTTTGATTGGATAAATTGAATGCAAAGAAAGGGGCAGACATCTGTGACCAAGTTTATAAACATGTAGACAACTACATGTCATCTCAAGCAACATTGTACAGCTAATCGGCTCTTTGGTCTATATTCATCACAGTACTAGTGAACTTTCTGCAAAACCTCAAGGATAGTCTTTTCGTCAGCCTGATTTTAGCTATGACCAGTTAAAGAGAAAGAGAGCAGTTGGTCGGGAAGGTTGGTTTTGTCCTTTTATGCTTCCGTTTATGTTTTTGTTTTCTCTTTCCCTGCCGGACAGACCCAGCTCATATCTCTCAGCACTCCAGCCTGAGGAAAAGTAAGCCTTAGTTTAGACCAGTGTAACATGTAACCTGTAACCAACAACAGGTGGTTGGGCTTGGCTCACTAACATTCTAATTTCTCACTACCTCATTAATTCTTCACATTATCACATCACACTATTACAGCTTGAAGATACTTCAGTCTACCTACATTTTAACCTTCTTTAATCCATTATTAACAACTGTCAATGTGTTGTTGGCTTGAAATTGGCTTGAAATTTTTGTCACTGTGTCTTTTCTTTACTTGTTACACATTGTACAATTTAAGATCTTGGCACCTGGAGAAAGCAAATTGACTCAGAGCAAGAGCATTTATATTATATAAGACCTGATATAACGTCCTTGCTCAGAGTTTGTCTTATTTTTCAAAGACAATCATTTAGCCTTTGTTGCAAAATGTTTTACTGCAAAGTGAATCGTTGTTGATTATTGGCGAATTTTCAAATCGTGTTAAAGTCTGTGTACAACAATTGGGATCCCACTTAAACAGTTGTATTGCTGATCACGCATCATACCATTCCATCAACAAACGGATCTTCCAGATGAATTTGACATTCGACTTTGAGTTTGCTTGTGCCAAGTGGCAAAGATCTTCCTGTTGTCTGAGATATGATCATGTATTGTATGTATGCTGTTTATCTGTCTCTACTGTGTACATCTTACTTCAGTTGGCATGACTTATGTCAAACTAGAATTCACCCTGAATGACTTTGAACAGTGTGTGAACATACTGTATCCCTGCATGATGTCTGTTAACCTTCAGCTTGCTAAGTACCCATTTGGCATCAGATTTGGTTATGACTTATGAGTTAGGCAGCAGTAAGAACATGTACATCAAAGCATGCTGTAAGGTGAAGGCCTTAAAATGGGCCTTTTAACATTTCCAGAAAATATTGTTGGATGCCTTCTTAGTAGGCATCTTAAAAAAGGGTGGATTCTAGTTAAAACTCAGTTCAAGAATTTTACAACCACTATACTGATGTCTGTTTTTCAGCTTAGCTTGGCTTATTTTGTGGTCATCTTGGCTGCATAAGCTATGGACTAACACACATGCATGACTCGTGCCAGCTGACACTCACCATGCATGGACACGTGCATGAAAACTGTTCACTTCTTATTGTTCCACATTACACAGCTACAGTATATAGGGGTGGCCTGTTGTCGTATAAACCCTACTAAAGGGAGCAGTCTTCATCTACGTATGCTTTGTTTCACATTAAGATCACAATCTTCCATGTCAAAACTGTCTTTTGCTATCAGAATATTTTGTGTATATTGAGTGTATTGCATATGCCGTATTGCGTATTCTCATGAACAGAAAATTCTCAATGAAGGCTAACACTTTACCTGCTTTTTTCTCTTATCTGTTTACTACAAGGACTTCAATGTTTTTACGGTAATGTTTGGCTGGTTCTGCTTGTTTGTGTTGTTTCCCCTGTGTTCCAAAGGCTGTGGGTCTTAACTCCTTCTCTTCCTCCAGTAAGTTGAAGACCCCAGCCTTTGAGACAGAGTGATGCATGTTTCCTTTCTCAGGGTGTTAAAGGTGAAGGGTTCTTGTCATGCAATGCCATATCTGCAACACTAATGAATGTTAAATGTCTGCCATGTCTGTAAATAGATTAATTAATCATTCATTGACTATTCAGAGAAAATATCAATAATAGTCAAGTTTGTCAAATATCCTGTATATATAATGTCCTACTATCCTCCTAGGGAAGGCATTGTGACTGACATTGAAGACTACTCCAATGCCTTGGAGCTGTATGAAGTGTCCCTTGCTGGATGTTTTGTGGAAGAACCACCGATGCCCACCGCTCGCCCGCGGCCATCTGCCATCATTGACACAGACACAGATAAGCCGGTGAAGACAACGGTACCTGCACCTGCCCCCTCATCTACTGTGGTAAAAACTACCACTGTTGCTCCTGAACAAAAAACAACTACTGCTGTCACGCCATCTTCACGCCAACCAGAGAAAACTTCATCTACAAGGCAGCCTGAGAAAAGACCCACAGTAAAACCTGTCACTAGAGGTTAGCAGCTTTGATAAGTTCAAAGTGAAGCTTGGTAGAATTTCACAACACCATCCAAAGGAACGTAAATCTTTTACTTGCAAACCTAAGGAAAGTTAACAGTATCTGGTCACTTGAATATGAATGAAAAAGACTGAGTGATGATTCAATAAATCTCTCTCCAACAGGTCCAAAGCTAGTCCCTGAGCCGTCCTGTGCACTCAAGCTGCGGCCTGAACTGGGCGACGCGTCTGACGCCTTCCAGTTTGGTGTGACCTCAGCAAGCAGGATGGAATATAACCAGCTGCCTGCATCATTTAGGATCAGGTAGGTTGGGTACTTTATTAGGGAAGAAGAAAGGCAACGTTTAACTTGGACACAAGTGCAGCACTGGGAGGCTTTATTGTTTGTTCGTTTCGCAAAACTGATGAACCACCTTAGCTTCAGGTGTTTTTTTATGTGCTCAAGGTGTGGTTCTGCTCGAAAAGTTGACCTCGGCTTTATGTCACATCCCATAGAACGGAGCTATGTTCTCACTTTCACCTTACCTAAGTTGAGTGAAGATATAAAAGTACAAAGTGCCTTTACAACACATTGGGGCCAGCTAGGGATTCTAATTCAGAACTTTTAGATTCTAAGTTACATGTAACAACTCTAACCATTTGACTAAATGTTACAACGTTTTTGGGCTGCATTTTGATCAACATTATCCAGTGGGATATTTCTGTTGAATCCAGCTTCAAGTGTTGGTCTGATTGGATCTATCAATTTCATTTCCACAGGTACAAGTTCTCCTTGGAGTTCAAGACCTTTGACAAGAGTGGTCTTCTCTTCTTCATGGCTGATGATCTGGAGGCCAACTTTGTCACACTCTTCCTCACCAATGGCAACCTCATCTACATGTTCAACTGTGGCACAGGCAAGCTCAAACTCAAGAGTCGCACCAAGTTTAACGACGGGCAGTGGCACAGAGTGGTGTTCTCCCGCGCTCTGCAGCGGGGTACACTTACCGTGGACGGATTGCTGCTGAAGGAGGGACAATCGCCAGGAAACTCTACTTTCATTGACGCAGCAGAGCCGTACTATGTGGGAGGTTTGCCATCGATGGATATGGCAAAGAAGCTCCCGGTGAGCAACATAAACTGACTTACTCATGTGTACCATCTAATCATGTGTACAGTTTAGTTACAATGCTTAACATTAAATCATGCTTGGAACTTTGTTTAAAAAGTGTCCCAGATAGAAGATAGCAGTATAGCATAACATTGGCTTTAACTGTACTAAATCCATTATTGAGGCAAATGAATGTTGATAATCCACATGATCCTGACAGTACAGTGTTCCCTGTTCAGGATGCTGCCAAGCGTAGCTTCGATGGTTGTATCCGAGACCTGCGCATGAACGACCAGCCGTGGGGCACGCCTACCCGCTCCTACAGCGTGGGGGTGTGTTACCAGAGTGGGGAGGTGGGGACTTTCTTTACAGCTGATGGAGGGTTCCTTGTTGTAGGTGAGTAATGTGTAGCTATGGTAAACTATAATAATTCTCCTCTTTACAGAGAATATGATTCATTGTGTACATGTATTTCTTATCAATGTACTACCAAGGTACATTATACCATCCTAGCTGCGAGTGATATCACCTGGCTCACAGGACACAGCATCATGCAGGATACTCTTTTTATGTTATACTTAACAGTCTGAGATAAAACACACCTTTCAAAATGAAATGGCCTAAGGTTGAGAAATTAGTTGACCTGTTCTCAAACAAAAAACATCAATGTCAACGTCCAAATCTGGTATTTGGAAGTGTGTTTTGATTATTCTGTAATGCTAGCCCATTGAACATGCTCAGAATACCGTACCGAATGTTATCACATTAAGCATGACATAAATCTAAGAAAAGTCTGTTGACTAAGAAACTCGTTTACTGACCCTTATTGTGCTCCTTGGTTTCCATGTGTAGATGAGGAGTTCCAGGTGGGGATGGATATAAAGGTGACTATGGAGGTCCGGCCCAGAACCACCTCAGGTGTGCTGATGGCCGTCATGAGCCAGCGGGGAGACTTCTTCCTCATTCAGCTCATCAATGGAACTGTAAGTCACCTCGTAGATCATGGCTGTCCTTCTAAAGACATATATATTACTCATATGCTGACATTAAAAAAAAAACACTTTGTGGAGACATAGTGAAGGAAAGACTGTTATAGGCCAAGTATAAATGTAAAAACTTAGTTATGTTTTAAATGTTGCTTGACTGACAGAAATTCATACCCAAGTATGGTCATTCTACGATTATATCAATCTCATGAAACATCTTTTGCAGCATTACATCTTTTTTGCATGTCATATACTATCAGTGGAACAGGATTATATACTTTTTTAAAAGTGTTTTTTTCTTCCTTGGCCCAAAATTTATATTTATCAAGGTTTAAGAATCCCTCAGTTGACTAAATTCTTGTAAACCACATTGCATAAAATTTTCAAGTCCACTAAGGTTCAAAGCAAATCCCTGGTGTAATGCTGGTTTGTTGCCTACATCAGGTGATGGCTCATGTCCAGAATGGCGGGGGTGTCTTCGTTATTCAGCCCAATGAAAGACACGAGTTGTGTGATGGACAATGGCACAAGATTGAAGGTAAGCACCATGTCTAAAGGCTTTCATTGTTCATCAGATGAACCTTTTTATGGCTGTCAAAACTGTACAAGGGACAACAGGTCCCTGACAAATCCTCAGTTGAGAAATGTGTTACAGTGCGTCTCTTTTGTCATTAAGTCAACCACTTTGAAGGTGCTTAAGTAAAAGAACAGAATAAACATACCTTCTGTTGCCTACATTATCCCGACAGTGACTAAAGCCAAGAACGTGCTGATGATGAAGGTTGATGAGAAGGATGTGTTCCCGCCTGCCCGTACTGGTGACAGCAGTGACAGCAGCACCGACACAAATGATCCACTCTATTTGGGTGGTGTGCCAGGTATGGACAGTAAGCTGCAATATATAAAGCCTGTATGGCCCGTCTTCTTAGCCTTGTCACACTGAGCTACTCTCCAAGCAGAGGTTAGGCTCCGGCTGTTTTTTAACTTTTTTTTTTAGTCGTTTTTATCGGGCTTTCTATTTTGTCATTTTTTCTTACTGTGTCCGGCCTAACCTCTGCCCGCACTGACCTATAGGCGGAGCAAACCTATTTGATTCCATTGAAGAAAGGTGCCAGAACTCCTCCTATGGAACCATCAAATTGTCATTAGGGGTAAGGATTTTACGGCCCGGGATTATGACACGTCCTGCATCTTCAGCCCGGCTGCGGAAGCCACCCGCCGAGTCTTCTATTCACCTAACACAATGACCTCTAATGACCTCCACCCGTACGCAAACGCACAAATTTCTAAGGCAGAATTACAGTTAAATTCATAGCGTCAAAAGTGCAATATATAAGGCATTCTTTGTGAGCTATTACAAATGAAAAAATAATTCGAAATCAAACCCTCATTTACAAGATTTCACCGCCACCCGCGAGCGTAAAAAGTCGCGATTCCAGCTATGTTTTCTCTTGCCGCTCGCCACCTGCATTACTTTCTATACCTCTTTATTCGAGACGTCAGTATCTAGTAGGTTGTTGTCGTTGTTGTGTCGGCAGCTGTAGTGTCCGCAAGATTTTATAGCTGGTCGCCGGCCGACCAGAGTCGGCGGCCGTCAAGCGTGTTTTGAAGTTACCGCGTAGGTACGCTTGTTTATTATTCAGATTCAGAACCATATGCAACGCCGGCGTGTCTGTTATTTCTATTCATGTATTAATCGGACTTTAAGCCTGTAAACTGCCGAGTCTTATTTTCAGGGGAAGGTGAGGGTCCTTCCTACTGATAATTTTCTTTCAATTTTTAACACATCCGACTGAGAATTAGCGCCTATTTCACATCGGTAAATAAAGTTCCGTGAGCTACTCCATTTTCCCCCAAAAACGCTATAATATCTAACCGTGCGTGAGATTAAATAGATTATAAAGTATGTAGCACAAGCTTCACAACAAGGAAATTTGTAATGGAATTCTGACAGAGGCTTCGAGACCACGACCGGAAACACTGGCACAGCGGGGGGAGGGAAACCCTTGGAAAGGCAGCGCGCACTTCGCACGTCCGTGGTAAACGGCTGTAATCTGCTGAAGTGATTAAGTTTATGGCGCTTTGAAAATTGCGACTGCGGGCAGAGGTTAGGCCGGACACAGTAAGAAAAAATGACAAAATAGAAAGCCCGATAAAAACGACTAAAAATAAAGTTAAAAAACATCCAGTACAGCCGGAGCCTAACCTCTGCTTGGAGAGTAACACTGAGCTTTCCTGGGCTTACCTGCATACTTGCTGTACAGCTGTCACGTAGAATGGCAATGTTCATCATTTTAGATTTAGTGAGACTTTATCAAAAGTCAAATAAATGTACTATTAATATGACTTTGTTTCACAGATGATTATTTTTCAAAGAAATTGAGAGGGTGGCAAGAGATGCACGATTTTTATGGTTGATATATATGTTGGAAAATAAAATCTTCCTTGGTGAATGAAATCTTCAGTTGTAATCAATGGCATCAGCTAATAGAATTTACAAATACGTTGAGTCAAACTTCTTCAGAATTTAACAGCAAAGCCACTGGGCATTTGGAGTAAAACATTTGCCTGTAACGTTAAAGGTTTCAATTCTGACAAAATCCTCTTCCTCTTCCAGATGACATGAAGGCACATGAACTGATAGTCAAGGAGACGTATGTCGGCTGCATGCGCAACGTAAAAGTCAACGACATTGGCCAGGACTTCCGCAAAGCTGCACGGTTCTCTGGAGGAGTCATCATCGATACTTGCCCAACCAATTAACAACCCCTCAAAAATGGATTTGCATGTACATGTAGTTGATGCTGAAATCCACATACAAAATGCAATGTAAGGCAATAACATTACTGCTGCATGCATAAACTTTGAATTCTGTCTTCTACTAGGCTCACAATTAGGGTTCAGACACATGTACTTAATTAAAATTTCAAGTATCTTTTTGCATAGAATACTTGATGCTAGGAATATGTGACGTACACTTGTAGTGCAAAATAATGAAATATTTTAAAGTTTGAAACATTGTCTTGGGTCATTGCTGCACTGCTCGCTTCATACATGTACATGTAGTGTATTAGATAAAGCTGAAAGATGTAGATGAGTTGCTCCTTAGTTGTCAGTGAGACTTTTATGTAACATTCCAGAATACCCAAATTTTGGATGTAACTTGCATAATTCACCCTACTGACTGTAGTACTGTATGGAACATAAACTAGTCAGGCTAGCTGAAATATATAACATTGTACCCTCGGCTGTTAGTTGCCAGTTCACTTTCAAATCAACTGGTAACATTAGTGGCAAGCACGAGGAAATTTATAAGATTTCTTGATAGCGAAGTTCTACCTTTTGCTTTGTACTTATGTGTAGTATACCCACTACTCAACCTTTTCCATGCCTAGCGACCACTTTTTATCACACATTCTCATGTTTTTAAACAGTAATCACAGTGTACCTGGCAATGGCCTACATGTATCTATTCAAGAATCAAACAGGTTTATATATGGGATGTAAAATTTGTTGAAGATATTGTTTTAAAGATTGTGTATCTATGCCTTTTGGTCCTGTAGTATTGTGCAATATTTTACATAGTACTAACTAGATTCAACTGTTGTGTGTAACTGGCAAGTAGAGCAATAGAAAAGCTAATTGAACTGGGTGGGTGTCTCCGGATGTGTTTGACTAACAAATTATGGTATTACTAACATTGTAACAGCTCATGATCAATCATCATCAATGTAGTCTAAAGTGACATGTGCAATCATGCCTTGGGTTGAGTATGACAACAATGACAAAATCTGTTGTTGCTCAAAGAGGAAGTGTGTATCATATTTATCGGAAATAAAATCTCTTCAGCCATAACTGTCTTTGTTTTCTCATGTTTCAGTATGTAATTTTGATGTATATTGTATCTTGTCATCCTGCAAATGGAAGTGTTTTTTCTGTAAACAAGACACAGATAGTATTGATCACAGAATAATACTTTCAACTTTATGCTAAACAAAGTCATGGAACTGCAAGAACAGACCAAATACATTCCTGTCATTTCTGATAGAGGTTTAGTTCTGCCACCTCTGAACTCGTCATACATGTACTTTTACTCCGGCAAGTCTGACATTTGCAGTAACACCGTCTTCCCACTCACTTCCTGTCACTCTAGTGTATTAACATAACTACAGACACACATCACCGCAAACATAAAGACACGCCAAAAACAAATTGTAGTTATACAGAGTCAAGAATAACAAACACAGTGTTTCCTGGAAATACATTGACTTTCAATGTTTTATTTTCAATAACTTTGACGATCAAGTAACACTGGCTGGAAGGAATACGTAATCGTTACGTCTGGAACAAGAGAACATGAGGACACATCACAACAATGGAACCCGCAGGAAATCATATGATTTTGGCTTTCAGTTCAGACAGTACAAAAACGTAGGGGGGGAGTGAAGGGTTATGGTTACTTAGCCTACAAGCTCAGGGCATGTATCATTGTATTGTACATGTTCCAGCAAAACTTACATTACATTATCAACTTTCCTCAACCGAAAAGTCCTGTCATCCATATCGTTAAATTTCAAGCAATTCTCGAGTTAAAAACCAACCTGACGAGAAGGCTTCAGTTTTTTTATCGATTTAAGTTTCATATACAATATACAAAAATATAGATTTCAGCACAATGTACAAAGCCAGTAATATAACAGCGCCACATTCACACAGAACTCACAGAATGAGCCAGAATTGTCTAATACACATGGGTACATCCTATAACGTGTGGGTTGTGGCAGTAGGACAGCTCATCGAGACTTTGGTTTGTGTTAGGTCATTTCCACTGAGAATGGAAGAACTCCAGCAATGCTTGATGTGATAAAAGACTTTTTTCAATGTTCTAATTGACTATGGGCAATTGTTGCATGGAAACATGCCCTGTCCTTCCTCAGGACCTGTCATTTACATATGCAAACTTGTATCTGGTCATACGGAAGTGAGAAGATGTTTTCCACAGTGTAACACACTGCCTACATGTACCAGTGAACCCACACTAGCTACCACTAAGAAACAATGACTGCAGTCATGAAGTGAACCAACATTAACCCTCAAACACCCGAGTGGGGTCTATTTGGACCCCAGGCGTAAATCTTGAAGTACCATTTGAACATTTTTGATCTAAAAAAAAATTCCTTCCGTGACTTTGTCAGCCTATATCTTCTATACCTTCTCCTAAGTTTTTATGAAGATTGGTACAATACTGTGGAAGCTATAAAGAAAGTCCGTGATCAGTCCGTCTGGGGTCCAAACGGACCCCAGCCAAAAAGGGCAGCTTTTGAAACAAACTTTTGAGTCTAACTCCCTAACTACTTATCCTATCACCACTAAACTTTCAGGGGATAATAAACATGTAAAATTAAATTCTCCTAAAACTTCTGTGTCATCACCATATAATATAACGACATTATGACGTCATTTAGCTAATAAGGGCGGCCATCTTGGATTTTGACTAATGACGTCATGAAATTAGCATAAATCATAAATTTTGAATCATGAAAATAGCATTGAACTTCATAGAATTTTATTGTTGTAAGAAAACAAGCATGGTTTACCAAGAAAACCTTGTTTAAATCGAAATTGGAAAATTTTCCCAAAAATATGCCTGTCATAATTCCGTTGCCATGGCAACCCCAAATATCGATAAATTTACTTAATTGCCAAAAAACATTTGCTAACAATATTTTGTGATATATCACGAAGTTTCGTAGCTTTAGCACTAGCCGTTCATGAGTTATGCGACATAAAGTTTGCTGAGAGCCTCAAAATTCCCCTCTCTGGTCAGAATAGGTTTAGTGCAAAACATGGTCCTTCTGATCTTTGCATAAATTATGATAATGAGGTGGAATTAGCAACACCTTAACATGTCAAAATATTCCTCTTACATTGACGAAGCAATGTATGTACAATGATCACCGATAGGAATTGGAACTGAGACGTTATGAACAAAACATTTTGGGGTCCGTTTGGACCCCACTCGGTCATTTTAGTCGCAAAAAAAGGTCGGGTGCTTGAGGGTTAAGTACAAAAATGGAATTCAACATGAACATAAAGTGAACAACATGTCCAAATTCAACATGAATCAAACTCAGGCATTAGAGAAGCACTTCCACAACAAGAATTCTGCAGGTTCATTGTCCAGTTAATACTAATCAACTAACTAACTAACTAAGATCATCTGTACATGTTCTGTTTGTTTCCTTTTCTACTGGTAACTTAAAATGTGGGACAGGCTGGAGCTTTGAAAATCCTGTTTGGATATGAAGATTGCAACACTACCTGCAGAACTACACTTTAACTGTTTGTGTTATACCATCCATCCAGTACTCTCAAAGGAACAGAACTACAAAGAGAAATCAGCCATAGATAAATAATTATAGAAAGTACTAAGCATATAACAGCTATTATTCTCTATGCACTCACTACAGTATAACATATTTTGACCTTTGTATACTACCTTCCTTTTTTACAGAGTAATTCTCTCAAAGAACATATATAATTATAACAAGTAAGTACAATACTAACATTTCATATAAGCTAGATGCTTTCTGTAGAATAGGCAAGTGTAGCTTTCATTACTCTAGGGGATGGAATGTTTTCTGAACAAAATGTATAATCCCCAAAACACAAAAATTCTTTTAACCCTCACAGTATAATGTGCTGATCACAAAGCCTAATTCTAATCAGCCCTGACTCTGAGAGGGTGAAATAGATAATTCTATACAGGGTTTAGCACCCAAAGAGTGCACAGATAGCACTTCATCATCACAGAACGCATCACACAATCAGTCCAATATACAGAAAATCTTTGTTCAGGAGCACAGTTGCTGGGCAAAATGCTGGACAAATTTTAACACTTTAGATTCATCATAGAAACATTCATATTCACAGTCACTCTTGTCTCGAATACAGAAATATCCTTTCCACTACCTTCCACTCACATGCAAAAGTTGTACACAGTACAAAATAGGGAACGGAAACAACTAATGTAGCCCTCCGTCCCATTAAGTGCATGGCACTAAAAGTAGTCTCAATACATGGCACTGGGGTCATTTCCTAGTCTACTAGGAAAGTTTAACAAATGCTGCAGACTGACCAATCAGATCGATTCGTCCCTTCCTGACCAATCAGAATGCTTCCCTGAAGTAAGCATTGCAATCCATTTCCCACCCCAGTGGCATACCCACACGAGGGCGGGAATATCGTCTGTCGCCTTTACACTGGTGCAGTGGATACACAAAATCTGCAGTTCCAGTCACAACACTAGAGTGGTGCTGCTGAAGTAGTCATCGTTCAATAGTCATTTGGAAGTGTCAAACAAAATGTGTACACACTAACACAAGTAGTAGTACATGTTTATAGTTTATAGTCAACATACCTATGATCCAGTGTACAGTATGGTGCAATATCCTTAAAAAGCACCGCTTGAGGAAATTCTACAGGTAAAATTACAGCCACTTGGTGTCCCAAAAATGACTAACTTTACATGGTATACTGGTTTGAATAAATAATAAATATGTCAGTGTCACACTAGTGGTTCTCACCTGGTATAGCCAACGAAAATGGCAAATGAACAGGACAATATGTCTGAACATTTACACCATTCAGCATAATAATTTAAGTTTGGACCCCAGGATGACAACTGTGTATTACCAGCAGCTTCAGATGTTTGTTTAGCCACATGTAGTGTTTCAGTTTCTGAGAAGAGTGGTTTCTGAGAAGAACTTCTAATCCAACATTAACCAAATTAGGGTTGGTCATTTAGGATGGCATGTGCATGGAGCTATTTTTTCTTTTTTTCACGGAAACATTCTGTACAACCTGGTAATATCCACCCAATGTTCTGGCCATAAAAACCTAAAGCTGAAGTACACAGTGCCTCTCCAACATTGCTGATACATCTCACTGCCTATTTATGGTCAGTGAGCTCTGTCAACAAAGGGGAGTTTGAGTCCATTCTTTCAAGGCATATTACAAAGATTCTCAGAAAAAGTTCAGACTGGAATCAAATTAACTTTTTGTGAGGTACAGTGTAAGTAATAAGGTTATGACTAAGTGTTTGTTTCTATTGTTTGCTGTTGTTGAAAGTGGACTAAAATGTGACGGAATAATTTAATGTAGAAATAATTGAAAAACATGTGAAACAAATTTTCATTGTATATGAGGTAAGTAAAAAGGTTGTTTTGTTGTTTGTATACATATGTAAAGCACAGTACGAAAACAAACTTGTACATGTGGCCCAAGATGTTTACAACCATGCCTCTTAAATTTGTGGCATTGGACATGAGTCAATTAGAAATTAAAATTATCTAACCAGTATACTCGTCAGGAGTCATTCCCATCCAGGACTGGATACAGTAGCCTGGAGCCCAGCCTTATTAGCTTTAGTCCACTCCCAAAAGGTCGCTCTCTGTTGCCACAGTTGCGACCTTCGGGAGCGGACTAAAGTGAACAAGGCTGGGCTCCAGGCTAGGATACAGGTGGTCATCATCTCATTAACAGAGGCTTAAATCTGCAGGACATAAATAAGCAGCCTCTTCCTGTAGAATGGGATGAAACCCTCTGTGTGTTTGTCACAAGATTGGCAGAAATTGGGCATCCTAATCTTTGAACTCTGATGAATGCTATGGTTTCATGTAATAGTAAATAAATATAAATGTTGCACACTAACATGTTTGTTGTATCCTGGTATATGGATTCTCTGCATGTTTTGTTTTCCTTACTCTTCTGTTGGCATTTGTCCCATTTCTGCCAATCATGGATTGGAATCAAATCCTGTAACACTGGATAGGCCATTGTCATAAATGAGGTCAGGATGGTAAGAGTGCTAAGTATTGTGACAACAGACAATTGCTATGTATACCCAATACCTCTCCTTGTAAAACCTTTGGGCGCAACTAAGGCCAGTCAAACTCCCTTTGGACCATTTGGTAAAACATTTTGTTATGTTGGCGGAAGTAGTGGTGTAGTTTGGCGACGACCTTGGGGTCCACCTCAGGGTGCTGCCGTCCCTTGCTGTCACTCAAACATTTGTTCATCGTGTCATTCCGCAAACAGTAGAAGCCTCTGGAGGCGTTGTAGTACAGGTTTTTACTGGACAGGTATCTCTCCAACCCTAAAAATGTCTCCACCCGCTGCAACTCTGGCAACGGGTCTTTCACCAGCTTGTCTCCATCCACCACACAGATCTGTTCTAGTGGGAAGTATTTCAACCACTGAGCCATGTGCCTGTGGTACACACTAGTCCTTATTGCCTTATAGTGGGTGTTGACCTCCTTTGTCTCAGGGTCTAGTGCCAGATCCTCAAACCTGTCGTAGTTCTTGTTCTTCTCCTGTTTGTGGGAATAGATCTGGGTGTAGTCGGAGATGGCCCTCTCCGTGGGATCTCGGACGATCAGCAGTAGTTTCATGGTGTTGTTCATCTGGTATATTCTCTGAGGGGTCTCTTCTGTGATGAAGTAGGCCGGGCTTTTCTCGATGGTGATTTGGTCTGGGTAGGAGTACGGCATCTGGTGCCGGTACCAGTCAATTCCTTTCTCGTAGTTCTCGGCGATGTCGAAGTAGTGAACTTCTGAGGAAGCTTTGGCGATTTTGGGGTGGAGGTTGAGCATTTCAAGGAGAGCTCGAGTCCCTGCCTTCCGCACGCCAATGATAATTGCCTTGGGAAGGCGCTTTTTGGTCCTTTTTAGATGCAACATGCCGTCTTCACTCCAGCCGTCAGAGTTGATGATGACCGAGCCGTCAGCACTTCTGCCCTGCGCTGTGGTGCATCCTACTGCCCGTGTGGTGGACACTGACGATGTGGGGCTGGAGTTGGTGTGGCGTGGCTCCGCGGTGAAGCACATGCTGGCACCGATGTGCCCCATGTAGCCCAGAAGTACAATAAGGAAGGTGCTTCCCAGAATGGTCAGGAAGAATGCCTTCTTTTTCACGCTCATGACATTGCACGTCTCAGATTTTGACTCCAACACGGAAGACTTATCCAAAGGTAGCAGGGACACAGAGGGGCACGGGACGCCAAGGACTCGAGACGGAAGCATCCGCGAGGGCGGCATGCGTGTCAACCCATCAGACATCCACTAGAACTGTTTGGACCTGCAGAAACACAAGGAGAAAGCAATGTTAAGACATTACCCAACATACCATCATTGCTTATTTTCCATACAAGTTTGAGCTGGTGTTGAGTTGTAGGATGGCCTCACAGCCAGGGTGGTCCAGCCACAGTACTAATGTTTTCCCTCATCACAGGCAGATCTGGGATCCATTTACCTCCATAGGTGCCCCTCCCCTGTTCTCACCTATTGGGGTCACTGCCAAAGTACCATACACAAGTTGGCATGGCTGTGTCTCTGCTTTCTTTCTACTTGGCTTAGTCTGTTCCCAATTCTGATTGGGCGAGGCCTGCTCCATGACAACTGGTTACGTGAGAAATGTCAGGTTTGTGGGAACAGACTTCCTCTCTGCTCCAAGTGTTCATGTAATGTGTGTCAAAGTCAGTTTACACACTGCACACAGATGTCAAACCCAGTATGTTAAAGGTTTTACCAACAACGTCCAAGTCCAACCGCACTTGCACAATACATTGTATTCTGACACCGAACAATCCATACCCATTCAACCACCATAAAAATATATAGTGTGGGTAAATATTGGACTCACCATAAAATATACAAACATTAAAGGGAACAGATGTTTACAGAGTGCTTCTAGAATCTATTATCATGTCTAAGAACCACTTTCACTATGAAATGATCCTCCCCTGATAATCACCAATGGCAACAGCCTAAGGCAAGTAAAGGCAAATCAGCACTAATTGGGCACATTAGCGCACCGGACAGGTGGCTTCTTGTATACACAGAGTCATTAGTGGCCAGGTGACTGTTCATGTACAGATTTGTATCACTTCTGGGGATTCAGGGTCCCCAACCATGACTGTTCTGTAAACATCCAGCACAAACTTGGCTTTTTTTCCAAGGTTGTAACACAGTGCTGCTTAGCCAGGTGTGTGCAGACCCTGTTATTTAGAACTGTGTGTCTCTCCTTAAGTATAGTCAGAATTGGTCTTGTCAAACTCAACAATATCCCATCAACAACAAGAATTATGTCACATATGGGTCACGAAAAGTTCATACAGTACTAGTAATTCACAACACCTTGTTACACTTTTTCACATGATTGATTTAACCCACAAAGTTTTTTTCCACTGATTAAATAAAAAAGGACTTAAAAAATGTTGCTTGTAGAATATTCCTCTTGACATACCAAACTCCTGTAAATCCCTAAATTTTCTACTCTCCAAGCAGAGGTTTGGCTCTGACTATTTTTGATTTTTTTTTTCATTTTTGTTGGGCTTTCTATCTTAACAATTTTCTTCATTGGCAAACATACACTGTGTACTGGAAATGTGAAACAGCAAAAACCTCCTTTTCTCTCTTACTGTAAAATATACCCACTGTAAAAGGAAACAAATTTACAGTGTGTACAATATAGCACAGGAGCCTCCCACTCAGCACTGCGTGTGGCCTGCCCATCTCCCTCAGGGCCACCTGTCTCAGGCTCAAGCTACTGTTATGGTTTCAGCTACCTGACCTGGTCCCCAGACAGCCGGTCCCAATGTCAGCTACTCTCTCCTGAATCTCCCATAGCTGTAACAGTGCTAGTTTGTAGTACAGCTAAAACACTTTCAGAGGTGGAAGAGAAGAGAGTGCTCACCCTGAGTGGTTTATTTTCTCTACTCCGTTCCCAGTTTGTACATCATGGCCCTGCCTACTGAATGTGGCACTGTTTACAGGGAGCTGTCAGGGGCTGAGAGTGTATCCTATTTACTGCAATTTGGGAAGGGATGAAAGAAACAAAGTGCAGCAGAGCACAAACAGCCCCTGCCCTCCAGCCTATTCCAGGCATCTGTCTGTCTCAAGGTGTAAACACTCCCTTAACAACAGGCACAAGACAAGACCAGCCTGGACCACTAGCTTATAACTAACCAAGTAACATACCTACCACGTAAACCCAGGTACGGCTACATTGAAGGTTTGGCATAGGAAAATGTATGAATGCTGAATGGTACATCTTCCTAGCTGGATTGCAGATCGCAAGGAACCTCTACACCATGACATGACGGACAGCCATAATACATGTATTCCAGCATCTTGGGATTTGCACGAACAGTGTTAGCAGAGGAAGCCTATCCATTTCACATGTATACAACAAAACAATAGACTAACAGTTATTAAAAACATCAAAGATATAAAAGTAAGGCACTTAACTTGAAAACTTGCATTACCACCCCACACTGTACAAAGTTGTGTCAACAGAAGTAGCCACGTACGAAAGGGGAAGTTCTCAGTATATCTCTGCGCACACAAAGGGTACCACTTCCTCAAAACATGCAGCAGTCCTCACACTAGCCAGGCAGTAGCCTCTCCCCTGCCAAACCTGATTACTTGATACGGGGCGGCAAGCTTGAACCACTCAGCTCAGGGTTTCTGACTAATCCCTACCACTGATGAACCTTACACTGCCACTGATCAGCGCTGGCTTTTGTTTGGTACCAAGCTCAAAGTATTTTCCCAGGGCCAGTTACTTGTCATCTAATATGACAGGGTGGAATAGGGGCCCTTACATGTAAACATGTGAGTTACACCCTCCCTGTATGGTCCATGCAGGAGACACTACACCCCATCAAAGGTAACCACACCACTCCATTCACAATGACAACAAATGCCCCTGGCCACCTTATGCTGGTAAGGTGTAAGGTCTGTCTCAGGAAAAACAACTGTTTCAGGAAGGTGGGGAGGATAAGGGGGTAGAGCCCTAATTTAAGACAAACCAGCAAAGAGCCTGGAAGTTAAATTTGCCTTTTGGCACCGGAGATATCAAAGGACATGTTTCGCTATCACAGGAAATTAGAAGCCTTTGCTGGTAACAATTTTCCACTTGTACAAAGTAATTCCACACACAGGATTAGACTGCTGTCTACCAAAACATTTCAGTGTCTATTTGACACAAGAAAAGTTCCAATACCGCCTACACATGTCTCAGTCCCTCCAGTATCCTGTTACCACTTCACTAATACTTCAGACTTTATCGCAGCCAGAATTACGATTGCTGCACAGGATTGGCAAAATGTTTAAAGCCAGGTAAGCCTGTTGCCATGGCGCCGCTAACTATTCACTAAGAGCAGGTGTCTTACCTTGCCTGTCTAATCCGGAACAGATCAGTCCTAAATCCCTGTCATCTTATAAAGGGCTGTACCATTCACAAGTACATGTGGGGGGGGGGGGGGGGGGGGGGCAGGGTCAAACGCTTTCTAGATCCTTCTCGTGTACATTTTTGTACTTGTCTTCAATTTTGTCATTATTCATTGTAGTCGTAATGGCGTTGTATGCGTGTGTAAGGCAATCACCCTCCTCCTACCCACAAAAAAGGACAGTGCAAAAGATTGTGATGAATTCTGATGACACATGCTTATTTTACATATATATATACAAAAATATACGTTGCAGAAAACTTCTCAATAACTGATCTTGCCAAGATAAAAACATCACTTATACAAAAAATGTATAGCTACATAACTAATCATAGCTAGACTAAAAAATCTACTCCTTGTGCACAATTTGCAGATGTCAAACTCACACTCACAGTTGCCAATGTACCCAGAGGCCAGACTTGCAGTAGTGTTGGAGGGGTGAATATTCCCACCACAGATGAACTGTACACCCTTTGGAGACACACCAGGCTAGACAGACTGCCCAAGAGTCCTTTGGCAATAATTCCCTTACACCATCTACATATAACTACTTGACCAGTCCTTCTTGCTGCCAAGAAAACTATGCTGACAAAGGGCAAATCACGCTGCGGTCTGGTAAACAGGACAGTCCAAGGGAGGCACGCTGAGTCGGCAACAGTTTCACGTCCAGTTCCTCCTCTTGAATTACAACCATTGGCGCAACGTGTCCTAGAGTACGACAGCTCCTGCTGTTCCACAGTATTTACTACAGTCCTATAAATGGACACCGCCATAACTTTCACCATCTGACATGGAACATCAAGAACTTTGAACCTGTTTTCAACTATCTTGAATCTATCTATTCTAAAGATATATAACTGTGAGAATGTTCTTGTGTTCTCAAGATGTGGATAGGAATGCCCATGTGTACTGTTCTTATATTACAAGCTTAAACCTTGTATCATTTAACCAAAGGGCATTCAAGTCTAGAGAGATGAAGACTGAAGAAAGAGAGCCTGAAAGGAGTTACCATTGGGTACAATTTCCAGCATCATGCAAGAAAGTGATGAAGTTGAAAATAAAAGTTTATTTTTTGGACAAAAATCACCTCATACCAAGGAGGTTAACTAACCTCCTTGCTCACACCAATGAATTGAGGGGTTAACATCAGAGACCAAAGTAATTAACATTACAGGCACACAAGGCCAAACATGATCTCAAAATCAATTCTCTCAGCACCAATTTCAGTTTAATCTTTGGTCCCCCTAAATGACCACCTTTGCAGGAAACCCAGTCTTTTGCACTTTGAAAGTAGCAAGTAATCATGCAACCTTCCTGAGGTATAAGCCACTAAATCTTCTAAGTCCTTGGCAGAAAATTAATTTCTCAGTTGAATTCCAACAGAAGAAGGCTTCTTGGTGGTTTGGCACTGGTGCCTAAAGCTCCAGCTGGCTGACCTGAAAGGTCGCCTTAGGTTAAGTATGTGACAGACTTGCTGTCTTTCTTATGTAAGTCATCTATAGTGTAATGAAGGCCCTCAGATCAAGGCACCATCACAAAGAAGTACTTCAGCAGTATACCTTTCATTGTCTCAACAACAATCTTCTTCTACGAAGACAACCAAACTTCCTTTTTTTTTCCTCTTTTACTCCATATATTCACATTTGCAAGTTATTACTCGACAAGTCCACGTGTCAGGAGGTCAAAGCTGAGAAATCCTGTGATGTTTGTTTTACTTCTCTTCCTGAGATTACACACAAATTGATGGTTAAAATGGTTACTCTACCGTGACCAGTCTTGCATGTCATGGAACAGTTGTTAAGACATACCCACAGAAAGGAGGATTGGACAACAAAGAGAGGTGTTAGCATAGATGTGGCCCCAAAATAAACATGATGAATAAACGTGTCTGCAAACAAAGCAAGGTGCATGATGACAAAGCAAGGTATTCCCCTGTTATGTAAGGCATGGGTTTCTGGAACCCTCTTCATGCAAGAGTGAGAGTGAGGCATGAGCAAAGGGTTAAAGGTCATCAAAAGAGACAACAGGTTCAGTCACCTAATGGACAACTTTCCATTGGAGCTAAGTGGCTTTTGTTCCAGCAATAATACCTTAAGAGAAGCAATCTACCTTTGCAGGAGTGAACTTGCACTTGGTGAAAGGAGAGCACATTCCTGTTTCTTGTACAGCCATGACTGGGAATAACGTTACATATAGTATTACTCTGATTCTTGGATGAAAGACAGAGAAGAATCTTACTGACTGTGTTTTTCCTGTATCCAAGAAACTGGTATTTCTGGTATCCAATACAGATGGTTCATTCTCCAATTGTTACAGAAAAAAAAATCTTCAAAGAGACTTCAAAGGAATCAAAGGCTCTACCCCAGACCAATTAACTGAATTGCATGATATGCCTACAAGAATGTGAATTACTATTAGCTAAACATGAGGGAAAGATTCTGGCTTCTGTGGCTTCACTTCACCGGTAGCACTCTAACTTCTGGATGTGCCCGTGCAAATTTGTCACCATATGGGATAATGTGCTTAGGGGCTAGGTGTACACCTGGACAACTAGACTAAGTTCTGCAGGTCAGAGAATGTTGTTCTCTCAACCTCACAAGCAGCTGGTTCAGATCTGAGGGCCAGTTCAACAGTTTAAGTGTTCGAAGTCTAACTCCTCCCACATACAATATTAATACAATCATTGACAGTGAACAAAACATCAAAATCCCCTAAAATGGCTTTACAAGTTTGTGGAATGCCAAAACATTACACCAAATCACTGAAATCAAAGCTTACCATTTGGACATAAGACAGTGCTGGTAGAGCTAGGCAAGTCCTGTCAGGAGATGGTGCAGATACCAAAACAGCAGCATACCTGATGTTCCCATGCACCTGCCACTTATGGGTTCACAAACTCTGATTACTGTCAATTTCTGATGTGCTGATATACAAGGTCCTGGGCCCTGGGACGGACCATTACTAAGCTAAGGGGTGATTTGGATATTTTTCAAGGAGACTAATGCCATGAATGTCCATTCACATTGTTTGGAAACTGACTACCGGTACTTCAAGTTACAAACACACTGAGTCCTGGGGCCACGACCACCAGGGATGGTACATTATTGATGAGATGATATCTTGGTTATAGAAAGAAATCACGGCCATTAATCGAACTGAAAACTTGCTATTTGTAGACACAGAGAAATCAATATCTATCAACAACTGCACACATACAGTCAATGGGCTGAAGCCTGGCTATTTCAACACAGCTTTGGATGGAAGGACGGAAACCATGCAAAAAAGATGTTGGCTGTGAAAAACATGCAAGGAGTTGTCTTGTAAGCTACTTATCTCTTCCAGGGTTTGTGATGGGTAAGGTAGTTCATGGTTTTACTACAAGTAAAACACACTAAATCTGTTCACATGTATCTCTACCAAAAGAGATGTTTTCCTTTTAAAACCAGTTACATACCCATTTACTGGAAGGTTGAAAAGACACACCATCAGCTTCCAGGCACCCCTAAGATCAAACATGATAGCGTGAGACGCCAGTTAAAAGCCATTGTCATACTGACCATCAAGTAACCGCCAGTCTTATCGGCAACTCTCCATTAAGTCCAAGAAAGATTTAGTGCTATATACTTCAGACTGGATCAGTACAAAATGCTTCTATCAAGGAATCAAGCCTTGCCATCTAAATGTTTGACAGGTACGAAGTACACTCATGAGGAAAACAGTGCAAGTCCAAAACAAAACCATACTTAGATGAAGGGTAGTTTGGTGCATGAATAATCTCAGAGCGGATATGGGCACATGCTGAGGGTAGTAACGATGTTAATCTGAGAGAGGCACACTTCCTGTAGGGGGACCTTGAATGTTTACACTGGGGCAAAACTGACATAAACAGGTAGATTAATTTATTGGCTAAACAAGTAACCATTCCATAAGAAACCACAAGTGGTAAAATATTGAAACTACCCCCAACTGATGGTGCTTAGCATGCAGTCCCTGGGGTAAACAAGACAAGCAAAGTCAGAGTGTAACAAACAACCCTTCACACAGGTACAATACAAAAAGTAGCCTAAAACACACACCATAACTGACCAAAAGCAACATGACAGCATCATACACCCTGAAGATGTAATCATTCCAGTCCTTTCCTTCACTACATAGCAAACAGGATGTTTGGGATGTCTTTAAAGTGTTACAACAGCATCACATCTACTACAACTACAAGCATCCTCACCTTCTTCAGCAAGAGTTGTGCAGGGTATGACACCCAAACCTCCTGCCAATCCTGGGGGTAAATGGCAGGGAAAGAAAGGGAGGCAGAAACAGGATACCTAGGGGCTGTGATATGCTGTGACCTGTATTGACACTACAGTGTGTTCACAAGGTGCTCTCGCTAACACACCTGTGCAAGGTAAATATTTTGGTTGGGTCACAAAGTACGATAAATGAGAGAGAGAGGCCAGAGGGCTTGTATTGTGTTTTAATCTTTAGGATAAGCAACAGTTACTGCCACTTTGGTTCCAGTGCTGAGACTTTCCCTATAGCATTAGTGTGCACACCTACAGGATCTTTTGCCCTGCTGCACAGGAATCACCTACTTATTCAGGGATTAACTCAGCATACAAACAGTTGCCAACAAACCATTTTTCTCTTAACTTAAGGGATGGAGAGACTTTCTAGCATTTTAGCAAAGCATTCTGTTACAGTATTGAAATCACAAGCACTGCCAAGCAATGTTGAAATGTAGTTATCATACGATGTCAATACCAAGGGTTGCATATCAAAAAAGACCTTGACCTCTATTGATGAAAGGGCATATGTCAAACATGACCTACAATAATGAATTTAGGGTAATATCAATAACTGTAAGACTTTCAGGTCCCCTGACGCTGTCGGATACTGTTCATTCAATAATCTCCAAGTAGATGTGGGAGTAGGCCAAACCATTATTTTTCGTAAAGCTGTTTTTTTAATGTCAATGAAAATGTTTAAGACTTACAAATGCTAGCCATGAAATCAAATGTTGAAGTTGATACAATCCTTCGGTTGCATGTCTCCAAATCTTATTAAAGTAGACCATAAAAGAAATTATTTCTGTACCATAGTCATGCAGAATTTGTCATGCCATTCATGGTAGTCTGTATCCCCACAACTTGTTTCACAAGTGACATTTAAAAAATGAGCAGACCATGTAAAGTGGATTGATCCATTAATACCATATCTGGTGCCTTGTTTCTCCTCTAAGACATCCAACACACCAGGAGTATGGCCGTCTCTGGAATACTCTACATTACCAAAATTGCCAGAACATGCAAAAGGGTTTAATCCATTACTTATCTTGCTAGAGTCCTTACTCTACTTTAAATCAGTAAATGTGCTTGGGAAAATCACTGACATGGTGTTTCAATCAAATAAGGTACCTTGCATAATTGTTTACTGCTTGATTCTGACACCAAGAAACCTGCTTCTTCTAAGCTGTTTACAATATTAATCACCAGATAGGATCTAAGGAAGCTGAAACATCAATTCTATAGGGCAGTATCTACAAATCATGTAATTTATGATGCAGCATTTATTACAAAGTACAAATGCACTGTTTTAGGATTCATCCAAGATATGCTGAAGAAGTCCTATCAAGAAACAAGTATACCTTATGCTTCCCTCTGGACATGGTTGAACTGGTCACTATCTTTGACAGGAGCCTTTTACCATGATATACTGATGTATATACTTATAATTTAGGTCACCTCTCCTCTCCAAAATATGATACAGTAATGCAAGATATAGGCGTCCTTAATGTAGAGTACAGACGTCATACTAGGTGCCTTCAAACATGGATCAAAACCCAGTAATGGTTAGGATGGCAACCTCCAACAGAAAAAGGTCCACCCATGATGAAGCATACTGTCAGGTATAAGTGCACTTCCCCATAAATATGGGAGTTCAAAGTGAACATGGACAGATGGAGGGGTCAGAGGTTACATGTTGGGAACGTGGTGATTACAAATGGTAGATGTGCAAGGTCACCTGATGAAGGTCAGAATATCTGTTGTAAGAACTTGACATGTCTTTCCATACAGAGAAGATTCTATGCTATTCTTCCAACAACCATATTCAACCCTCTTTATTGCAGCTTGTAATTTTCTTAATTTCTTCTCTATATTCACCATAAGAGTTTAGTTGGCATGCATTACAAGTAAGTATATGAAAATATTGCAATGCTAGATTTTGTAAAAGAGAACCAAATGTTGCAAGAATAGGTGTTTAACACTTAGAATATACCAGGTTTTGACATCTGCTTAAACTTTGATACTATATAGCTATACCTTAAGTTGAAAGGAGAAAATAGTGCCTGTTATTTAAATGTGTTAAAAGCTTCATCCCATAAATGTGCTTGCACAACTCAAGCCTGATCCCACGTCCCTCCTTTCAATTTCCTTAGCAGGTGCAAGTTATCCACCTTACATCAACTCCTCCTCCCCTCCAGCTGTGCCATGTGAGACAAATGGTCCAATACACATACATGTACTTTGTGCTCAAATGTGATCTTTGTTTCAACCGTCGCCTTACACTGTTGCAGGGACTTAGTCTTTATTTGAAGATTCAAGTAGGCTAAACTGCTACTAAGTAAGCATGAAGTATGCAGTAGGGTATTATAAGAGCCCTAGTTGATTCAATCACCAAGGTAAAGCAAGAGTAAGGAGAGAATTACTGTTCCAAAGGTAAGATATCTAGATGTGTACACAACTTGGTGAAAGATCTTAATTATCCTGCTGAGGACAATATGAATGAGCTCATAACTCATATGGGGGCAGTCATATACATAGACTTCTATCTACATGTTTTAATGTGTCTAGGAGGGCATCTTAATCTATCATGTGGGAGAGATATTATACACTTGGGATAATACATCTGCATGTTACAGATAGCCTAATTAGGAGCATGATAGTTTGTCCACTTGGCCAAAACATCTGCAGACAAAATGTGCCATTCTGGTAATGCAAAAGCATTGGCAAATACATGACAAGACATATTGGCTTCTTGTACTTAAATGCAGAACACAAAATATCACAACTCACAAAGTATGGTACGAAACTTTTCATTAAACCAAGCTAGACAAGCCATAATAAAAAAAGCCATCCTCCTTACCCACTGATCTAATATCTTTTTGACCCCATCAAAGTCCATGGAATATTTCCTGACCTCCTTTAGAGATGAGCCTGCAGGAGTCAGTGGGATATTGAGGCAATCTAACTACAGTACTGTCAGTGACACCTTGTGAGATGAAGTAGAGCAGGCGATGATGGCCATTTCTTGGATCGCCGACCAAGCAGAATTACTGCAAATGAGCAGCAATAAATCCCCTGCACTAGGTGCTGTGGGAACATGGTAAAAATAGAAGCCCTATTTTTTGAATGACTGGGTACATGTAAGCAGCTAAAACAGAAGCCAGAGGTTTCTCCAGACATCAAAAGGTTCCAGTGCCTGCTAATACACCTGCCTCCCGCTACGCTCAAGAGACTACATTGTGATGTAAAGTGATTTCTCATGCTATAGACTTAGACATTGTTGTCTTACTTGCATATGGAGAAAGACTGCTGTACACACACAACATCAGGGAAAATTGCTCACACATCAATCATTCAATGAAACTGCTGATACCTTCCTTTTTCCTTTGACAAGAAAATTGAATTTTTCAAAACCTGATTGTAGAAGAAGCCTGACGTTTTCAAAACCTGATTATGAAATCACCTGTTTCAGCATATTCTTAAGCTCCTGTTGCTTACTTTGCCCTCTCAGACCATGTTGGTGCTTATGAGGACAATCCATCACCGAGGTGCGACCATCATGGTGCAATACAGTGTTCCTACACGGGTCACCAGGCACAGGCCAGGGGTCACCGTACAGAGGTCACGCAATAACCTGCCCACCATTGTTACAAGGCATTCTACAAGTGGCTGCGATTTACAGTTTCAGCACCCACTGTCAAGCCACAGGGACATTACTATTGATTTTTCTGGCCCAGTTCTTGATGATGGAGTATAATCAATGTATTGAGCTGAAACCATAGGGCTTTCCTGGCCTAGTTAGATAACCATGGCTTCTGTAATGCTGAGATACCGGTATTCCAAAACAACTGTTCAGCTTGATATTGGTGAATGAAAATTATGATAGCATATACATATTTGTAATAATACTCAGGCCACAAAAACTAACTTATCCTAAGATATCCTTTATGTATGATAAGACAATACAAGCATGAAGATGTATATATCAAGTTTTCTTCTGAGCCTCAGTGAGCCTGTTGTCTAGAATGTAGGGTCTAAAAGACCCATATCCATTTATCATTTACCTGTCACACAGCTAAAGCAGTGTCTTAACTGCACTTCAGGGTCCCAGTCCACAAATTACATGTAGGTATAATGCCAGCCAGAGATTTCCTCTTGACGTTGTAAAAACAACTACTGCACAGTTGTTCCTTACCAATTACAACAGTCACCTTCAGTAGTCAGCAGGGTACCAGCAAATACGAAAATGACTTCAAGATGGGTCACTCAACTTTGGTGACCTTCAGTTTATTCTGTTTCCCTCAAGGTGACTAACATCTTTTCTTGAGAGGAAACAATAGACTAGTAAAGAGCTTTCCAAGGACAAGAAAGGAAGAAAGTGAGTAAAGGAATGAGTATGGAAGACAGGATATGACTTGTGAAATTGCTAATGAAGAGAACATATATGTTCAGTACCCATCTCAAAACACTATAGGCAAGATACAATAAATGATCACAACAAACCCATCTAAATACACAAAAAAATGACTTTACAAAAACTGGCACAGCTCAGTCTTACTGTGCCCTTCCTACCAATTAGATACCCTGGAAGCCAAACCTTTTAGTCAGGACCGGCCAAGAATTTGTTCGGTAGGTTTTCCTGAGAACCTTAGATAAGAGCACCGGCCTGGCAAGGCTGGCAAACTCTCACCCTGCATGACACAATGCATGTGCTTATCTAAGGTCCTCCGAAAAACCTGCCTTGGCTGCTGAACAAATTCTCTGCCAGTCTTGGCTAAACATCTGGCTTCCAGGGTACCAATATGATAAATGACGACAGCAAGAAAATGACAGAAAAGGAGGCAGTTAATTGGCAAAGGAGAGAGCCTTGCATTTTCCATACATACACCTACAAATAGATAAACCACCATGCAGACATACCTCTTTAATATGCAGATTCTGTCGGCTTTCCTTAAAGGTTAGAGCATGCAGACTAATTTCCTTGGTTTCAAAACATGTTTGACTTGAAAGGAAGTGAGGAAAACAACATAGGCACAACATTACCCCAGGCAGTTGAACACAATAGTTTCAGAGAGTTGAAATATTTCAGAAATTTCTTTTCATGGTCCAGTTTTCTACAGGATGGCTATACTTCACATGCTGTCTGCTTGAGAATCTATGTCAATCTACACTTATGACCTTGCTTATTAAGTTACTGGCGAAGGGAATGCATCCTACCTTGACCTGGCACTGAAAATCCTGTCCCTTGGTACACACTGTTACTTTTCTTTACTTTTCACAGTCACCTCAGGGTATCCATGTATTTCCCATTAAAACATCCACCATCTATCAAGAAAGAACTAATGAGGGAACCCTGGCAGGCCTCTGCAAACAGTCTTATCAACCTGTTTCCTTTCCCAATCTCAGACACTTCCTGTCATCCCTGAAGATGATGTGTGTTCTTTGCTACTTCCTGCTATCTTCTGATAACAGTCACAAACTGCAGACCAATCAACTTTGATACTGGAGGGCTCAATTGAATTTTAAACTGTAAAACCATCATTTACCTGCGGTAGTCTGGAAGAGATATTTGATGACTTGAGAAGGAAAGACATTCCTCATCATGAAGGTCGTAAATGGTTCATCCAGTACAAAACATTCCAGCAAGTAATATCAGCCATTGTGCCAAAAGATCATTCCAGCAAAAGATAGGACATGAAGAGAAATCGTCATCTACAATGTACGGTTAAACTACCACCATATGAGGAGCATTGAAACCACTTGCGGCATGGCCTCGGTAGATTCACCATAAAATAACACGATCTTGCTCTTTATAAAAGCGGACAAACCATGGATATGACCCTAACCTAGCAGATCAGAACATACTGGGCAGGTAGCCAGCACACACTTGACGCAGCTCCTATACAGCTGCACTGTCTTTTCTGCTGCGTTGTAGGCTACTTTAGCTGTACAAGACACACATTTTCATTACACAAGGGACCACAATATAAACCTATTTCTTAGAATCTTAGAATGTCTTTAAGACACAATCTAACTTCTTTCCATTATCTTAGAATAGCTTTATGAACGACACGATCAAACCTTACACTGGTGCATTATGCCTGAAGTAAAGGTAATTTACTGGTTATGCAAAATAAGACAAACCAGCCTGCAATCACAGACAGCACCATAAGCAACGAATACGAGACACAGGAAAGTATACGCCCAAGAAGGTAGTTAAGAATAACACTCACCTCTCAAAGGAAAAGATACCATTTCAAACTCTTGTAAATCCTGGCTAACTCCCCACTCCAGTCAGTGTTTTGTTCCAGTCAAGTCGGAAAAACAAGATCTTTCCAGAGAAAACAATCTGGTAGTGCAGAAATAACAAAAGCAGATCTCTCAAGATTGGTCCGTCAGAGTGTTTCTAAATCCTCCCTACTCCCTGTTGTACATTACCTACTCTGACGCATTTGTTGTGACTTCCTTCGCCAAAGGCAGACAGCGTTACACACATGCATCTGCTGAGGGGTACTGCAGTGCATCACAACCCCAGGTCTGTACCATTTCTATCTAATGGGGGGTTAGGTTGCAATAAAATAACATTTTCAAAATATCAATACGAAATGATATGGGCAGCTTTAATATTGATATTGGAAAGGGAAACAGCAAGAAAAATAAAAAGAATATCTTCTTCCAATCTTAAAATTTGTCTCTTGTAGTGAACCTGTACTCAAAAACTCAGGTGAGATATTTTGGGGTTTGTGGATTTCTGTGGTAAACCAAGCCAACTAACGAAGTCAACAGTATGAAATTAATATTTAATATATATAACTGTTTGGCAATCATACAGAAAACATGGCCATATCAAAGAAAAATTACAGTTTAAATGGAAACAGATATGGCAACAAAATGTAGAAATGTCATAGGTGATGTGAACAGTTTTGACATAATGAGCTCATGTCCAAAAGATTTGTGCAACATGGCGACACTCAATCATTGCCTACGGATCAAGGTCTGGCACACCTTTCCACTTTAACTGAGTATAAGATATGATCCTTAATTCATCGTGATCAATTTCTTCTCTCTGCCTGAGATTGCCCTGGAGCATATTATGGACGAGGGCGGCCATATAACACAGCATTAGGCTTGCTCCAATGGTTCGAATTAAGCCAAAATTAAAGTGGAGGGCGATAATGGTGTGATAGGAAAGCTGTAGATGGGGGAGGAAGAAATGGCATGGTCAGTTTTGGTCGTACAACTGTATGGGGATGTAAAGCTAGGGTATATATATAGTAATTTCAGACCATAGAAAAAACGTAGTACAGTTTTAAATGGAGAGTACAAACTTTTGCCAAGGGAATTAAAACAACTGAATCCAAAACTGGGTTAAACACTATAAAACATATGCCAAGTTATTTCTCACAAGGTTTTTTTTCAGCAAGGCAAGGACAAAGTTATTACAAGAGCAGGAGCCAGATGTGGGTATATGCTTTATCAAGTTGAAACACCCTGTTTGATTTCCAAATACTTTTACCATGAAAAATTACTTGACAACTATTTCAACTGACTACTGGTATAATAAACAGTGGTTTGGCACCCCAGTTACCAGGGACAGCTTATCCACAGCTGAATTATTCACTTTCATAACTCTCCTCCACTCTAATCTACGGAAATTGTCTGCAGGTGTGCACTTAACAAATTTATGCTATGTAAATTATGTATCACAATTTCGTATAGGACAATTACTCAGCAGCAAGTGTGGAACAACACAGTGGGTGTTCAGTATGAACAGGGTGATTTGTAATCAAGTCAAAAGCTATGTATACCTCTCAAAGTGTAAATATACCTTTTAGTACATATAGATAGATCACATTTTCAAAGCTAGACTAATTTTTGGGGGTTGCAGGAGGTAGGTAATACGCTGACGGGCGGATGTCAATGTTTCCATGCATACCCTATTCTCAACACTCCCTATCACGCCCACTTAGTTTTATCTCGAAGAGGCATTTTCTTACTTTTTCAAAGTTTTTGCACAAGTACTTCTCAAAAATTGGTCCCACGTTATTTTACCTACAGAGCAGCTGACAAATCACCTATTGTAGGATGTAGAATGGAGTCCACCAAAACATTTGAAATAGCACTGATAACACTCCATAAACATAGTTACCAATACATTTAGGTTTAAGGATATTTCATCTACATTGCCGCTAATGTAAATGCACATACAATTTCATGCTTTGGCTTGCACTGCATCTTTAGAAGGATACTTTCAGGTGGGATTATCATCGTCATACAAACTGCCGCCCAGTTTAAACAAATGACCACGTACCTTTACAACCACTCTGATACAAAGCCTTAGAAATAGGACCCATCTCCTGGGCAGATTTATTCCTGCCCCAGCTGTAACTCTCATTACATCGCTGGACTGCAGGTCCTGACTAATAGGTACATATTATGCATTCCTGTACATTTTCACACACAATAGCAGAATAATGCAGCCCTTTCATGGGGAAATGAAAACAAATGTCCCCCATAAAGTCTTAAAACGCTGGGAGCCATCTGTCCCGTGCTCTAAATTCAGCATTGCCCCGACACTAAGGAGCCAAACTGCTCATTTACCTGTGAGTGGCGCCTCGTGGATGTCACAAACGATGAAGAAATATCAGCAAAACAGACAATTCCGCTGGATGGAACAGGGGATAAAGTACCAACAGCCACGCTGCTAGGGTAGTTGGGAAGTTGTAATTTGCCGAAAAGCTCATTTTACAAGAGCTTGTCTATAAAGAGAGCATTCCTTTTGTTGGCATTAAGTGAACTTCTAGACTAGGATTTCAAAGGAAGTCAATTTCTTACTTCAATCAATTTCATGGGGTCAGTTAAGGTAGACTGTAAAAGAAGCATTCATATATTATAAATGGTCATCCTAAATAAGTGCTCAGAACAACATTTTCTGCTACTTATACAATGTCATAAAATCAGCCAAGCATACAAACTGGTAAATATCCAAAATGTACGTCACTCAGGGGCGGATCCAGGATTTTGCAAAGGGGGGGGCGCATATGCTGTTGCATGTCAGGTCGTGGCCGAAGGCCACGAATGCGCAGCGTAGCTGCGCGGGGGGAGAGCACGAGAGGGGGGTTCCCCCCCTCTCGTTGGGGGGGTTTGGGGGGCCTCCCCCGAGAACTTTTTAAAATAAAGAGGCTCTCTGGTGCATTTTAGAGCTATTTCTGTGCAAAAATACCCAACGAATCAACACTGACTTTTAGGGCTGAACAAATATAATAAACGAACGAACACTGATAGTTAGCAATCTCACATTAAACAATCATATTTTTGGCCTGGGGGAACGGCCATCGAAACATGTCTTGAGCCGGGGGGAGGGCTATTGAAAAAAAATTGCCTAAGTGGCCTTAGAAATACAAGCAAAATGTGCTCCTGAAATGCAGGAAATGAAGTTTCAGGTGGTCAAGATTTCAATTTTTTTCTGGGCGTGCCTGGCGACGGCTTGCGCGTCCGGCGCCCACGACGCTCTGGCGCTCGTCGCCATCAAAAATATTTTCCCCTGGCAGAAATGTCATTACATTTAGCATAGTCTACCAGCAAAGTTTATCCCTCAAAGTGCAGAAAATCCTGTTTCAGAGGGTTCAAATTTCAACATTTTTCTCCAGACCTACCTTGCGACAGCTCGTGCGCTCGAAATCGTGAAAATACGTTGGGGGCGTCGTCGCCCTTAATAATATAAGCTAAAAACCCTACTAGAAAGGCTGTTTAACTTAGCTTAGTCTGCCAGCAAATTTGTCCATCAAAAGTTAGGAAAGATCGTTTCAGATAGTCAAGATTTCAAAATTTTCCAGGGAGAGCATGCCCCGGACCCCCTAGGATTACGTTAATATAGTTCGCCCTCCCCATAAGAAATTTGCTGCAGCCGCCTCTGTCGTGTAGTTCCATGTTCGCACGAAGTTTACGAAGACTATAGCAACTAAAATTGGTATCAATATCAATCCTGTGTGCATCGGTTCTTTGTAGACGGAATGGTTCACGGACGGCAACGGGATAAAACATTACGATGTTTACTTTCGTGACAGCGGGCTCTCTGCTGCGTGCATATGACGTAATCATGCATATGATGGCGCGAAAATTTTTCGGCAAGTTTGTTAGTTGGCCGAAATAACTCCCGTTTTGGAATGATTACAGCAGTATTGAAGCGGTTTTCGTCACGATATCGCTAAAATGTACCCAAGTCTCTTCCAAGTAGAACATTAATTTAGTTTCTTTTGTGTAAATATCGTACATGTGTAGTGGAAAAGATCGCCGTTTTTTTACCTGACCCATTTTGCATCAGCCCTCCCCCCGGTAAATAACGTCAAGTCCCTTAGCGGAGACATATCGTAAGTTTGACACATTTTTACTCCTGACATTTACCGTCACAGTATGAATGAATGAATGTTTAATATTATATCTTGCGTCGCTCAGTCCACATGGGCTAATAGGGTACCAAAATAACAAATATAATAACAATATTAGAGTCAGATGGAACATAAGTGAGTTCCGAAGGAGGGCGGGAGTATTGCCAACGTTCTGGTTACGGAACATTCTGGCTATGCCCGCAAAGACCGACGCAATGAGGAAGTAAAAGCGGGAGGAGTGCGCCTTGGCATTGCTGGTTAGCGGCTTTGTATTGTCGCCGCTCCGCTGCAACTTTCGCTGATTTTCTGGATTTCTTTGTGGAATTCCTTTTTTATGGTGGTCCAGCTGAATTTTTTTTGGGGTCCAGCCAAAGGGGGGGGCGCGCGCCGGGTGCGCCCCCCCCTAAATCCGCGCCTGTCACTAACTTGACCAGATGATGATCTAACAATTTATTTGCAAGAACTAAACTTTAAGAGCCCAACTCATCTGATAACAGTCACCACACCTGTCATCTTGCCTTATTAACATATGCAAATAAAGAATAGACAATAAACAGGCATGATAGCCAATAGAACACTGAAACTTAGTAGACACAAAGGCAAAATCTCCCTGAACATGTTCCCTGTAACGGGTTTGGCAATTGTTGAGCGAGCGATGAATAGTTTGTGGAACAAACTGGGTATTCACCTTAAACTTTAGTCAAAGATGTCTGTCTTTACCAGGACTAGAAATGTCCCATGAGTGGACTAACATGAAAAAATTGGTTATTACTTAAGATGTACTGCATGTTTTCTATAGGATAATGTCACAGACATCATATGAGGTCCTTGCCCCATTTATACTGCATATTTGACCCAGGTGAGGTTGGTCGTGGTCGTACCAGATATTGTATCATATGCCACTTGCTTTGCTGTGCTACTATGTAGTATATGATCAAGTTTGCAAATTGAAGTTAGAACCATCACAAAGAAACAATAATATGATTAGGCAGCAACATAAGTACCGTGGTAACTGATTTTCTTGGCACTTCCTGTTTACAGCACTCTTGCATGACTTAGGCATCGAAGTAGTATTACAGGACCAGAAAAAGAGCTTTTCTAAGAACTGAAATAGCATCACCTATTTAGAGCAGCCAATAGCAACATCTTGTACCAAATCTGGGATTGAAGGCAATTAGAAGCAATTTTGCATGGGTTCTCAGTTCATTTGCAGATATCTGTTATTGCTACTTCAGACGACAGTTGATGAGCAATCTTTTATCAACGTAGACAGTACCGTAAGCCTGAAATGATCTCTGTCTGTGTGTTGTATTAGCAATCTTGTTAGAACGTCTATATAATGTTGTTATGCTTGCAAAACAGGCTTGTCTTTTATGCCCTACTCCCTCAATGCTTGTTTTGGCGACAAGAAACAAAGAACATTGGTCTCCTGAAATCAAGTTATCATGCATCCAATATCTGAAATGAGATTTGTAAGGAGGTATGTCTGAATCAGGAAAGAAGCACGTCATAACAAGATTAAGGTCTTATCTTTCTGGCCTTAGTCTAAGAGTTAGTAAGACTATCTTCTGTTTTTCTGTATGTATCAATGATGATTAGCCAAAGGAGAGACTTGTGCCAATGAGTCATTCTTGCTACTATTACAAACACATGAGTGCTACTACTGCCCTAAGGATATCTAATACTATCCATCTATGTTTAAGTGTAGGATAAGTGCAGCAGAAATGAAGTTCAGACATAGCATGCACAATGTTTGATATTAGTCTCCTACAAACCTTTCTGATGACGATTTTTTTATTCAACTGCAGTCAGCAATACAATATACTTTTACATACTGTACCATACTGCAAAGTCCAACAGCTAACTTTTTATAGCATGCAAATTCCTCAGAGTTGGTCCATTACATTATAGTAAAATCAAACTGTTCACAAACTCAAGAAATTGGACTCAAGGAAATTTTGTACTGAATCACTACGTCCCGTTCAGCTATCTGACCCTATTGCCTATATCTGGTAAGTTTGTTCTTTAACTGCTTCATTGGAAGAAGTCTTTGTAGGATACATTTGTACTTTATCTGACATATTACAAATCATAATTTCTAATTCAACCATGGTGTCCTATCAAGGATGTGCATAAAACTATAAAGATGGCATCTTCTGACAAATAACTGATGCTAAACATGAAAAATCAAGTAAACATATCAGCAATTGATTAGGGACTAAACCTTCCAAACAACATGCTAGAGGTACCAGGATGGGAAAAATGACCACCTGTCTCCATAAAGAGAGGCCTGCACTCCATTTTCCAACTGTTACGTGCCCCACCTTCAAAGGGGTGCACCAGTGTCTTTTGTCTTTTCAAAGGGAGATGGATGGAAATGCCAGCAACCATTATTTCCCTTTTTGTGTGTGTGACAGTTTGAACAGTACCCTCCCATGCAGGCATGTTTCTTAAACATCATAATTCACCATCAATTTTGCCCATAACTACTTCAACTACACAGCATGCTATCTATGGGTGCATTCCATTAGGTGTGGGATGACTATACAACCTTCGAACTTTGAAACCTGATGTGGACTAGTCAGATGGAGAGAATACCAAAGTGACATGCCACTACTCTCACCTCTCAAATAGAAGTACCCCCTGGAATAAAAGTACCCCCCGGAGAAATCTTCAAAATCTAATAAAAGTACCCCCTGGAATAAAAGTACCCCCCGGAAAAATACCAAATTGACATGTAAACTGTGCCCATGCTACTTCAGTCCAAGAGAAGATGATAAGCAGGTAGGCTCTTTTTATTTATTTATGCCTCAGTACCATAATTCAGTTAATTGTATAAATAATGAACAGAATAATTCCTATATGTATCAACCTCCTTAACCTCCTTGCACATATTTTCTTTATCTGAGTGTCACACCATCAACAAAGATTAAAATAAAAGTAAAAAAATGAATGAAAATAAAAATTGAAGAAATAAAAAAAGAAGTTTATTTTATAATCATTGTTACAAAATAACATTTTGAAGAAACATTCCAACTTAGAATACCTTATTCACCACTTGTGCTATTTTCAATGTTGCAGAAACCAAGGAGGTCATAGACACTGCCCCCTATTGAGGATTAACGGTACTGCAGAAAATATATAATTCTCTCGCGCATTACCGCGAGATTCGGCGTGAGTTGATGAATCCAACATGGCGGATGTTTTCGAGCCGATTGAACGCTGTGCTTTGTTTAGGAAGGATTTTTTCGTTGCTGGAACATTAAAACAAGTTGACTACGGGTGAAAAATAGTGGAAAAGTATTGGTAACTTTTTAATTTGTTAGGTTGGTGGTTAATTTCTGTGTTTTGATAGAGAATTTACGGAAGTAAGTGACTGTGTGTGTAGCATGTGACCTCGATGTTTTCGTCTTTGTTCAGCGCAAATTTCAAGATTTTTGGAAGGTTAAAGATGGTCTAAAACAAAAAGGATATATTTTTTTACGAGTCCAGTACCGAATCACATGTGTTCCGGTATTTTTGGACCTGAACCGAAACGTTTTTGCAAGTCCAGAACCGGTCCTGCGTACCGGTACGCATCCCTAGTTATGTTTGGGTCATAGCGCTAGCGGCAGGGAAAATTATCCGCGCTGCCTAGTCCGAAAAATATTGAATTTTAAGCAAAAGTACCGCGGAAATATGGGCAGAAAATACCAAACTTTCAATATTTTTGGGGTCCCTGGTTAGTAAAGAAAGCCTCAATTTGAAAAAAAAAATAAACGTACCGTCTAAAATAAGGACGTACCGGGTGGATTTTGAGGCGGAAAAAAATAAACGTACCGGTACGTTTATTTGAGAGGTGAGAGTAATGCTTCAGGCTTCATATACCCAGTTGCTAGTAGCAGTTAATCCAAATATACCATGGCAATGGTTTTCTGGTACTCATACATGTACATTCTTTGAACTTCAAGGATGAAAGAACAACAATGACTGCATCTGACAGGAAATTTTCTCCTCAAAACTGCAAAGGAGTTGTTGCGTCAATACACATGTAGTGCAATCATACACTAGAAGGGAAGAAATTAAAAAGCAGTTCAAATACACAAATGGCAGCAAGAAGGTAATTTGACAATAACCTCCCCAACTCAACTTTCTGTTTCACCAGACTTGTACAGGAGACAGAAGATGTATTACAGCAGAGTAACTGCACCACTCTCCTACAATAATTATTGGAAAGTTTCACAAACTTTCTGGCCACTTAATTGGTACTTCAATATAGTGATAGAGATCTACAGGAGAAAAGGGTAAAAGACTGAAGAAATGTGTGATCAAAGGGAGATGTACTGATAAAATAGGGTCATTCTTCACTGTCCACAGGGAAATGACCGTGTCTAGACACTGACTGCTCCCACTGACCACATCGAGGTGTACATGTAACGTTACTATGTACATGCAAATGTGGTACAATATACATGCAAAAGTAGTACCTAACACACTTTGAAATATCTTTGATCCTGGCTGTGGTGATAAGAAAAATATTCAGCTAGAGAAATTTGTGACACTCACAGAATACACATTTCTAATGTTAATTACCACCCACCTAACAATAAGTAACATGTTGTCCATTATTGTCTTGGAATGACAATGAGAAGATGAATAAATTAACTTTGCTGCTTGGGTGTTGAACATGGTACAATGTGTGAAATACTCTATTGAAACATACAAATGAAATGCAACTGGCTATTGTTAAACAAATCCTGAGGAAATGTCACTTCTTGATGGCAGGGTTTGAAAAAAAACTCAAGGTCAAGCCTCTGGAAAACCTCACCTTGATCATTCAAAGAGAACCGAGCTGGACTGGGACTCATTAAAAGGTACTGAGCTCCACTAATCAGGTGAAAAATAATGAACCTTCTGAGATATCCCAGGCTGTGCTCCACAAATGGACAAATCTGAGCCATTGTTCAAGTGTGAAAAGTGGAATCAGAAATCATTTTCATCTCTTACTACACTACTCATAACTGTAACTATCACCCTGTCCAGTTCAAAGTGTTTTGTTTTTGTTACAAAAATTGCTGAGATAAATTCTTTACATTCGTACAGCTTTGGCGGAGATCTACCCTTTACCACTTACAGACACCTGTTCAGAATACGTGTCTGAACAGTTTCTGTCAAGAAGCAGCTAAATTTCCTCAGAATTGTGTTGAGTTATCCTGATATAATGGGGCATTAAAGAATATCCCTGAAGCTTCTGTCTCCATCTCCAAAGCTTCAGTCCTTCTGTGGAGGTTTTATCAAGATGAAAGCTCCTTGGTCATTCATGGGCATCAACTGGTGATGCATGGTACAGATCCTGGGATCTTCCTCCTCCATTTGTATTTGGACTGGGCCTGACCAACAGTCTATCAAATCCCAATTGGCACTCCCACAAACAAAGGCTGCCTGCAGCTGCTGCCAGCTCAGTTGTTTGGAGTGTCAGTCATCAGGGCCATAACACAGCTACCACTATACTCTATTGTTTCATTTTCACAATGTACACAATACCAGTTGGCAGAGGCAAGAATATTTATACTTATAGTAGAGGCTATAAATTTGGTGTGAATCTAGACAGAGCAACCTGTTAGCTCATACAGAAATAAGGGTTGCTTATTCTATCATCTAACCTCAAACTTTCCAGACAGTCCAAAAAGCTTGTTGCAGAACTTCTAAAGGTATAACTGTAAAAAAGCAAGGCAGTTCCCCATTAAGAAAAGGGCACAAGACGTTCTGTATGTGCTAATCTGTGGATGGCACTCCCACTGCGAGACGTTTTAATGCATCTTTATGGTGACCAGCTGAAAGACCATAAAAATGCAAAGAGCTTGGAAAGGTTAGCTGAGCAGGAGAAAGGGCGCTGCCTCCTCCAGGATTTCCATCTCAAGCAATGGGCAATTTTTCACATCTGTACGGCTCACTTTGGGCACAGATTTATAGTAAAAGGGCATGAGACGACGCATGTGCTCAATGAGCTTGATGCATTGCATTTGAAACCTGTAGCGACTGCTAGAATACAGTGCTGATGATAGGAAAGTGGCAGTAGAGCATATTCAAAGGAAAATGAAGATAAGGGGCACGGCTAGCCTGGCAGAGACAGAGGGGTAATTTCAACTAACCTACAAGAGCAAGTTTTCTTCATGAAATTGAAATTCAAGTGAGAGATCTATGAATGCCATTTTTTATAGATTGTATGCTACCAGGTAACTAGGTCACAGGGAACGCGTACATGCAGCTGGGGAAAGTGTCGCTGAGGAGATCCGCTACAACTTGGAATCTGCTATAAGCAATTTCACAATTTTCACACAAATGAAAGTACTTGAGCCAGAATTATACCATGTCTGTATGATATTGGCATCCTGGTTGTTTTTGTGCACAGCTCAGTAAATTCTGCAGCCCAAAACTACCTGTTCCGTAGTGGAGCTACCCATCAGGGGTGTTAGAGCGTACAAGCCTGTACATGTTACCCTGGAAATATTCAATTACTATTCATTGCATTTGGTCTCTCTACGGGACACCATTCCCTCTGTTCCATCTCCCCACAAGTAGTTACCAAAAGGCTAAAGCATTAGGCTAATTTCCACTACATGGTGCAGCAACAGATCTGTGCAATGGAACAGTGTCAGCATGAAATGGTTTATTAGTTTGGCATGGCTTCATTGCAAAATATTCATCGCATGTGATTCTTGTATCATCTTTTTATACCTGTTTGAGACTAGAGCAGACAACTTTGTAAAGGTAGTTGTAATGACAAAGAGTGTCATTTTTCCAAAGTGCATACAGCACATAGTGCCTATTCATGTAACAGTATGTCCTGAATATGCATGTTCAAAATCAAAACATTTGTATTTTAATTCCTCATGTCACCTATTGATATTTTCATAACTGCTTCAAGGGACTAATTTATTATTTTACCACAAAGGCTCTTCCATGACCCAATTTTTTAAATGTAATTTTTAACATCCATCTCCATGTTTTGAAATGCAGGTCCTGACACTAATTCAGGCTCTAATCCCATTTTTAGTATAACACTTCAGACTATGGGCTCCAGAATCATAAATTGCTTCCAACATTAAAAAGATATAAAAGAGATATAGCATCTACCTAATGATAACTCAAAGGTAAGGAACATATATTGTTATATAAATTCTATAATGAGACAATAATTTGCAAAATTATATACAAGTTACGATTTACTTTATGTGTAATACATGCATGAATCACATTTGTAATTATGAAATTGATCATTATGTAAAAGGTAAGAAATTGAATAAATGAAGCAAATGACATTCTAATAACATAATATTGATGCTACAATATTTGCAGCAACATTATTGTTATGAACATAAACTTTATTATGTTTGAAGCTGTTGAGTTATTGCATTTTCTGGGGAAAATAAAGAATGTCGTAATATGTCTTTAGAATATGTGACATAAATAAAGTAAATTTCAAATTGAACATAGATTAAAATATTCTCTGATTCAAAGCCTAGCTTTACTGTTAGTAGTAGTTATAGCTAAGTATGCATACATAGAGAGAAAATAGACAACATTTTCACCTTCTGTGGTAATCCCAAGACTCAGCCCAGTGTTGTGAAACCCATGTGTTTAATGGTATTTTGTGCACAGTGTAAATTTTTAATGCTTTAATCCATGCTCATCCTAAAGGAATATCATTAACCTCAATTCATACAATCATGTACAGCACTTCTGGGTATGTAACAAGGGAGTCAGTTACTGACTTCAAATTCAATATTTTCCTAGTACTAGTACTTGGTATTTTCTTAGGTTATACAAATTCAGTTTCATTCCTACAGTGACCAGAGTTTACCTCTGGATATGATACAGTTAATACATCTATTTTCTCAGGGTAGGAATGAAAGGGAATTTTTTGTGGCTGATACAATACTGTTGCACGAAACACAAATATCACTTGCCTTGCTATTCACCTGGAGAGGCACTGCAAAAATAAAAGAAATCCAAACATTTCTGGATTTACAATCATTCCCTTGTGATGCCCATATTATACACATGTATATACATTTATGTTACACATGTATGTATGTACAGATACTTATACAGTATATATATACAGAGAGAGAGTAAGAGAGACTGAACACAGCGCTAACAACAGATTGGCAGCAACGTACCTCAGGTCTCCCAATAGACTAACCCACACAAGTTTAATATCATGTGCCTTCTCATGATTGATCTGATTTTCTACCCAAGTCCACCAGAGGAAATGCAATAAGCAGTTTTACTGTCAGCAGTGACATTTATCCTGCTAGCACAAGGAAAGAACCTCTATCAATCTGACTTTCAGCATTCCCAAGCCTCCCATAACAGTCTGGCTTTCCCTTGACATGATTTGTGTCATTGACTGGAGGAGAAACCCCCCTCTCCCTGGGAATGCCTAACTTCTGATGTTACAACAGTACAACATAGAGCAGACAGACATCAAATGTGATCCTGACAACTAGCAGCTGTTACAGTTACTACTGGTTAGGGGGACTGAAAGCAAGCACATATTTCAGTGGGTGGTTCAGGGCTATTTTATCAATGGAGGGTACTGTAAATACTAAAAAGTAGGAGCGGTGTATTGTTAAAATAATCGTGTCCACCGTACGTAATGAAGACGCAGAGGCGACGGCACCAAATTTCGTTTGGGGGGGGCGAACTTTTACTGACACATTTTTGCGACACCAGTAGCGCCAGAGGCGCAACCATCCTAGGGGGAAAATTTGAAATCTTGACCATCCTAGGGGGAAAATTTGAAATCTTGACCCTCTAATTAGTCTAAAACGCCATTTCCTGCGTTTTGATGGGCAGATTTTGCTGCCAGACTAAGCTAACTTTGATGACAATTCTGTTAGAAAGACACATGGTTTTAACGAGGGCGATGCCCCCAACATATATTCACGATTTCGAATGCCGAAGGTGCAAGCTGTCGCAAGGTTGGTCTGGGGAAATTTTAAAATCTGCACCCTCTGAAACGCCATTTTCTGTATTTTGAGGGACAAATTTTGCTGAGGGACTATGCTAAATCTAATGCCATTTTTGTGAAAGAAAGATATGTTTGAGGGAGATGACCCACGCCTCAACAAATTTTTGAAAGAAAGTTTTGAAATCTTGACCGCCTGAAACGTCATTTCCACATTTGCTTGTAAACTAAGCTAAGTACGATAGTAAAATTTCTATTAGTTGAAAAGTTTTTGAGAGCGACGCTCCCGCAACAAATTGTCCTGCGCCGACATGGCCGAAGACGCGAGCCGTCACAAGGGAACACTGGCGAAATTTTTAAATCGGGACTCTCTGAAACGTCATTTCTTGCATTTCAAGCGAAAATGTTGCCGTTAGACTAGCTTGATTTAATGAAATTTCAATCATAAAAAAGGTTTCACAAGGTTTCAGCTTGATTTTCTGGGGGGGCGACGCCCCCCAACATATTTTTCGGGCCGCCACTGAGACGTAAAGTCGTTTTCACCAACACCAAGACCCTGGACCCCTTCACAGCAAGTGATACACATGCACATGTAATTATATTTCAGCCATACCATAGGTATGGTGAAATATATTGTATTCGTAATGTTTCTTCTTTCTCCTGTCAAATCTTCAGAACACGGTATCTCCGTTGTTCCTGAACCGAATGACTTGAAATTTAGCACAAGGGTAGAGTGGGCCAATACCCTCGGACGTTTTTTTTCAATTTTTTCATAACTGTCTCTTAAATGATTTTATTAAGGTTTTTATGTCATCTTAAGACAAAAACTGTATATTTTGGCACTCTGTACCCTGGTATTAGAACCGAATGAGCTGAAACTTGGCACAGATGTGCCTTGATAATTCCCCCATATAAATTCAATATCACTTTTGGTGTACAGCATAACGAAATGCTTATTTTTGCGATTTTTTGGTCATTTTTTGACCAAAAAAGGACACTTTTGGCTCCTGTACCCTGGTTTTAGAACCGGATGACCTGGACTTTGGTATAGGGGTGCCCTAGACATATGCGCACATGAATTCCTTAACACTTGAGGCATGCAGTACAACAAAATGCTTTTTGCGATTATTTGGCCATTTTATGACCAAAAACGTACACTTTTGGCTCCTGTGCTCTGGTTTTTAAACCAAATGACCTAAATTCTGGTAAAAGGGTGCCCTAGATATTTATTCAAATGACACATGCATAATTTTTGGCATAAACCACTTCAAAATGATATATTTGGGGATTTTTTTGTCATTTTCCAATAGCCAGAGGGGTCAATGACCTTAAGGTCGTTGACCCCCACCTGCAGATTGCACCTACTGGCATGTATGTCTATTTAATCTAATTAGATAGGTAACCAATCACTTAGCCTGAATCTATATCCTAAAGGGGGGCAGCCAATCAGCGAGCCCGGTGTTATCTGGAAGAGTCCATTCTTACACGGAGGGGTTCATTTTTTTTAAATTCATCATTGGACTGGTGAAGTGTTTCAGTGGGTGTATTTTTTGGACAGGTCTATTTTGCAATTTTACAGAAGGTGTGCTGGAAGAGTCTATTCTCGCACAGAGAGGGGGGATTTTTAAAAAAATTCATTTTTGGACTTTGGTGACTGCAAGTTTGTCAAAGTCTTTCAGTAGGGTTATTTTTGGACTGGTCTAATTTGCAATTTTACATGGGTGTGCTGGAAGAGTCCATTCTTGCATGGAGGGGGGCTTTTTTAAAAATCCATTTTTTGGACTTTAGTGATTATGTCAAAGTCCTATTTTAGCAGATGTATTTTTGGACTGCTCTACATGGAAAGGTCCGGAACTGGGTTTGCACACGGAAGGGGGATTTTTTCAAATTCAGTTTTGGACGGGTGATGATTCAAAATTCAATTTTTAGTCGAAGTGTTTTTAGACTGGTGTATTATACCTTTTCATGCACTGGGACCTTTTTTTTCTAAATTCAATTTTGGATTTGGTTTCTTATTCAAAAGGCCAAGGTTTCAGTGGGAGTATTTCTGGACTGGTCTATTGTGCAAATTCACATAGGTGCACTGGAGTCCATTCTTGAACGGGGAATTTTGTAAGATTCATTTTTGGGTTAAACCGTCATTACTAAAAGTGATTTTTCAAATGGGTGATTTTGAAATAGTCTATTGTTGCATGGTGAGGGAGATGGCTGAAATATGCTGCATTTGCTCTCAAGCAAATGTCGGCCTTTCTAGTTATATATATAATGATAATGATGGTCAAGCCATCGCTCTAATGCCACCTATATCTAAATCTGCAATGTTTGTTATTTGACTTTATATAGATTTAACTGAGATGATTTTTTTTACAAAAATTTCACTGAATTTGTTGTTTTTAAGTGGTCCATCCTACATGTATATTACATTCTGCCACATGTTCCCAGTTACTAGAGTTAGATTGACAGCTGTTGAGGAAGCCCATCCCACATGCTAATAAATTTTCATCATAATCATCATTATGGCCAGTACTTAATTTGCAAATTTAATTTGCACAAATGGACACTAATAACATTGGGATATGGAGGTCACAGCAACAACCACCAGTCCCCAACAATACTATCAGCCCAGCATGTCCCACTAATTGGTGTGTATGATACAAAGGGGTGTAATTCTGATAAATAACAAGAGCATGAAGGAATAGGTTGATTTGCATACAGGAAAAATAATGTGATGAACGAGTCCTAATCACATGATATCAGCTCAGTACAGCTGGGTTGGGGCAGAGTATAACGACACTTGACAGTGTTGTGACACAAAATACAAACATTGTTAGTGTTGTTACCAAAAAGAAGTGTCAACATTGTCAACTGAGATTATTACATTTTGATTATGAAACATTGATACAAAAACAGCTTACTAACATAGACCATTAAGTCATATTTTTGCAACAGTTTTTTATTGCTGCTGGATTAGGGATAAATTTGTTTGGATACTACTATCAATACAGTACGCCAAACTTGAAGAATGACATTGGGAACTGAACACATGATGGATAATCAACCTATCTTTCCTCTTCTATAAGAATTTATTATATTTTCTCATTAAGTGTCAAAAGGATTTTCTGCTTATATAAAACAAATACCAACCTACACCATGGCTGCTTGCACACATAGGAGGGAACCCAACACAGTTGTGATGATCCTGGGGGAGCACAGAGTGACCAAGAGGGTGCATGCACCTTCCCCTGGTGGAATTCAACTACCTGGATTACATCCCATGATACGCAGCAGCCCAGTCCTACTGTAGTATAGAACTCATGTCGAATTTTACAGTCCAGCGAACTCTGATAGCATAGGAGTCTACTGGGAACAACCTCCCCACAGGGGCTGGAATACCTCCACTTTGAGACATCCCAGCTTGAAGTGTACCTTCCTGACAATCGAAAGTCAACAGCTCAGAAACCAAATGTTATGACACAAAGGAAATGCTATTTGCACATGGGAGTGGCAGAGTTGTCTGCGTATGATCCCTCTTATGTGTGTGAAATGACTTCAGACTGAGTTTATGGAAAACCAATTATTTCTGTCTGATTTATGTTACCAAGGTGAAGTCACCTCTGGAATAATGCATGGATATACAGGCCGACTGCTTTTGACCTATACCTGCCACAGAGACAAACACATTCAAGATTCCATCCTGAGTTTTTCAATTGGTACAATCTACATGTATACTACCCTGGGATATACTACCGTATATTCTCGAATAAAGTACGCACCCCAATTAAAGTACGCACCCCTGATTTTGGACAAGTCTTAGACAGATCTTTGGGACTGAAAGGTAAAATGGAAAAACTCAAATAAAGTACGCACCCCTTCTCCACCAGTTTTGAACAGACCTTTAACTAAATAAATTCGAATTTATGATGTTTTCCCCAGGTCATTTTGCATAAAATAACCTGGGTTTACACTGTCATTGTCTCTATAAACTTGTGAATTGCCTGCTGCAAATTATAAAAATCACTGAGAACTGGTAGAAGAAATCAGGCAAAACCAGTTGTACAAGTCAAAGTCACTAACTCAAAAGGATTGTATGCAAATGCCACTGTTAATATGTAAATCATGTTAAGACAATTCCTTTGTTTCATGTTTAGACAACTTCAAGACAACAACAATGTGTATGTTTTGAAACATTACTAGAAGTGTAGCTCCACCTTGCTTTATTTTAGGCTTTTCTTACCATTTATCTGTGCAGTAACCTCAAATAAAGTACGCACCCCAACTTTGGCAACAACTTGTAGCACCTTTTCAATTTTGAAAAGTTAAAAAAGTGCGTACTTTATTCGAGAATATACGGTAGTAGTCAGCAAACGTGCCATACGCAATAAAAACATAAGAGAATAACAGACACATCTGGATAATCCTAAAAAGACAATGATGATACAATTACATTCTGTTCAATAAAAGCACTCAAGCAATGTTATTCTAGCATCTCAACAATCTTGAGTGCTCACAGATGAAAATGGCTAATAAAACAAACTTCAATACAAAACAAATACTCAGAAAGAAACCCAGAGACCCTGTTTAATAGCATTTCAAACATGACACCTGCATGGGTTATTGATGACTAATAGCACATCAGGTCAGGAACATCTGCTTTTTGTGATACCTATGTCAATAAATGTCTACATTGTACCAAGAATTGAGAGTGGGGTTACAGTATTACACTGCTTTCTCTCTGCACCTTTTGTAAGACAACATACTCAAATGTAAAACACCGGCCAAAGAAGCTATGAAATAATGACTCTATACAGTCATAAATCATATTCTATGTTATTTATTGGTTTGACTGTCATGAATCATATGTTGACTTTGAGGAAGGCTAAGGGCGATGGTCGGTAAGACTTCACACGAAATGAACAAACTTTATTGTTCCTCATATAACCCATAAATTTCAAAATGTACAATCTATGATCTCAAGCGTCAATGTACAAATTAGAAATTTGAAGGAGTGAGGATGGACACAAACTTTTAACGAAGTAAATAGACAAATTAAGACCAGGATAAAAACTGTATGGACAGTTTAATGGCATCATACCAATCATTGAATCCAATGAATGAACCCACCTTGTCAGAATATTTTTGAATGAGGGGTCTATAAAAAGTATTAAGACAATGGGACAGCATGGGTTCCATACAGACTCTATAAAAAGTCTAGAGATAACAGGATAGCATGGGTCTATATGGATGTATGTACTTATTGAGTCAAGTCAACATCTCAATCGAAGTGCTGACTGCACTGCAAACAGCAGATAGCAGAATCATTTCAACAGGCACAGCTGCCCCCATGGGTAGATAAGCAGGGCCTACTTATCATGGTCTACACATGACAGGCCATTGCAGGATTAGGGGGCTGGGCAGCTTTGGAATGTGGCTGATTAGGGTCATCCTGTCCTTCAAACTGCCACTGTACCAAAACCACTGCTTTAATTCAGTCTAAATGTGCCTAAACAAACAAATAAAATAAATTCCCCATTCTGTATTCAACAAAGAAAACCTTATTATTGTAAAGAGCAATCAACATCTATCATGTTTACTTATCTATGGATCTGTAAATATCCTGCATCCTGCTTTCAGGATGCCCTATTCTAGGGGGAGATAGGAGGTATCAGTGTAAACAAATGTCAAACCTTAAGCCTCAAGAAAATCCCAACCTTTATAGCTATTACTGTCAGAAATGAGGGTAAATTACAAGTGGCATTTCTCCGACAATGTAACCTTTTCTTAGTTACACATATAATAAGGCAGAACTCTTGGGAAGGTTAAGTGCCCTTGTGTGCCACATACATGTATATTAACAAATGTCAATACTTACTCTGAAACATAAATATGATTTACATCTTTAGTAAACAAAATCCTTGGCAACAAATCATGGCATAAACCTGTAAATAAAGTCTACTGAATATACTACAATGGATGAAAGTGTTGAGCCTATCCCTAAAATTGAGCCTATCCCTTACAGTTACACACAAACACACACAGGCCTATGTGGACGAATCAGAGAAAACACACTAATCCTACAAGCAGAAAGGCTCACACTTGTATACCTCAATCTGTTATTGGCAGAAAATCCTAGTTTAAAAGTGGGATTAATTCTCAATATGTGTACCAGATCACGTACTGTACATGGTAATAACAAATGTTACACTCCTGGATTAACCCTACAGATGGTAGACATGTGTATGTTCCTATCATTAATTTGTTCAAACACAGCAGTTACAAGCAGAAAAAGCAGTAAAAGCTAGCATAACTCACAACGTTCTACTGTTAGCACAGGAATAATCACAAGCCTTGCTATTTAGCCATTAGTGGTAGGGATGACACATGCATGTACACATGTAACACACATCACTGAAGATAGCAATAATTTCCTACCACAAACAGGACTTGCTCCTTCTGAATATGATGGGAAGACAAACAGCCCAGGGAAATCTAGACCAAGAACCTTGCTGATGACGCCAGTAATCCAGAATGGGAAGGAATTCTTGAGGGGTTCTACTCCACTGACACTGATCATCTGTTGTCCCTGGTGGAAAACACCACTCAAGCTCTGACCTCTGGGGGTCAACCAGGATGACCACAATGTTGGACCAGACCAACCTGACCACGTGAGGGGGTGTATGGGTGTGGGCGTGTTTGAAGGTGGGTAGTAACACAGCCATTCAATAAATCTTGCTAAGATACTTAGAAATAAGAAAAGAAGAAACTGTCACCAAAAAATATTTTGAACTATCATATCAAGGTAGCTTTGAGTTGCTCATGCAAAAAATCATGCAGAGATAAAGATTTGCAGAATAACTAGCAAAGTATTTTTGCGTATTTCGTATCATAAGGAGTTTGAGATCATGGATTAGAAAGAAAACATGCAATAATGACTAAATGAGCTTGGTTTCAATAACAATACAAGTGCCTGTTGGTCTTTGGGAATAAACGATGAGCCAAGATAAAAAGAAAACACCTAACTACTGTGACACCATTTCATATATTGCAGGTTTCCCTTTCTGCATGTACTGTCTCTATACAAATCCCTGGTGCCCAAATGACCCCACCCAAAGGGGTGTGTCCCTTATCAAGACATGATAAAAAAACTCCCCCTTCTCTGGGTTGGTATATTCTGCTGTTTGGACAGTTGTCACTTCCTGTGGCCATCTGACTTTTCAGGGAAGGCCAAGGATATAGTAATATCATACCATTTAAGATCTTGATCTAACAGTACAAATGAATTCAGTCTACATGTATACAGAAATTTAACACACAGAAGTACAGGACCTTTACATGATTTGAGATAGCTGAGGGAACAAATTTCACCACAGCTGAGTATTCAGGAAGCGTGCCACAATTCCACTTGATTTCTAAAGTCAACAGCCTGGACCACAATTGACAAGGCAATTTTAAAGACTATCTTTACATCAGTAATCGTAAAATGCTTGCAAATAGTAATAAACAAAAGACTTTGAATACAGTCAACAACATCTATATTTTTCCTAATTCATAGCAATTGAAATACAAGATTTTTCTTCCCTTCATCACATTTCAGAAGGCCTAAGTCAAAATTTCAAGTAAATTTCTCAATCAGTATCAGCACTAAGAATTTTAATGATTCCTTTAATTTCCTGAACATAATTTTTTTCTTCAAATTCTTGGTATTTGGTTCAAAGTACGTGTATCTCTATACATCCCCTAACACAGCTGTCCGAAAAAGTGCCGTCAAACAAGTTACAAAACTGCCATTGCCTAACCACAAAAACCCACTAGATATAATGAGCTGACACAAACAAACCTAAACAAAAGATTCAATATTTGCAGGGCAAACCTAACATGGCCTTGGAATGCCTGTGGCATATGGGAGAGTCCAGCTGTCTCTCCTACTGGAGGGTGGGGATAGAGTTGAGCAATTTCAAATAAAAAGTGACTTGAGGGCCCAAACCAACACCACTTACTCTTTGATGCAACTAGCAGGGGCAATCTGTCGGTCCACTCTGTTCTAAATTAAAAAAATCATGACCATAGCACATCAAGATATAAAAATCGGACGCTGTCCTGCAGTACTGTGGAAAGTCACTTGGAGGCCCATTACTGAACTTGACATTCAATTTCCTCACCCTTACCCACACGCCAAATATTATCAAGATCCATCAGGAACATTTTATGTTTGATGTCTACACAGTAATTGCACCAAAAACATAATCTTCTTGGCAAATGAAATGAATTATGCGGCATAGATATGAAAATGATATATTTGCCGTCGCAAACCTGTAGTGACTAGGTAATGTACATGTACATTAAGGATTTACACTACAAACACAGCCAGTGAATCTTTTAAGAAGTGTGTTCTGCCATCATTATCCACTGCATTCAGATGCTGTGGCACTTGTTTACAATCTATACTGTATAGCACACACTCTGTGTCTGTCAAAAGTTCACCCAAACTTCCTCAGTGCCATTCAGACATTGACAAACATGACTTCTGGACCCATCTGTCATAAAAGGCATGCAAAGTCCATTATGCTTATCATTTCCTGATTGCAATCTCTGCCAGCAAGGAAGTTGCCGTTCTGAATGGGCCACTTCATAGCAAACCTGCCAGGAGAAAACAGATAAGTACAGAATGGTATATGTATCTTTCTGAACTAAATATGCCTCTTTAACATTCAATGTTACACAAGCTCTTTCTTTTTTTTCTTCAGCATCAACACATTCAGCATTTTGTGGAACAGCTTGAAATGTGTGAAATGTGTCCATTTCTTTCCAACCCTCAATTGATAATATTCAAAATGCCTACATTGTACACTTTTTGTACTACCAGTCAAAAGAAATATATATTCTGTAAAGCCAAAATCGTTTCTCAACAATGTTGCAACAGCTTTCACTTTTCCTTAATCTGAACATGAACTTACTACTTAATAACATTTCCAACAGCAACTCCATTTCAAAGTGAAAGAGGTAGGAAATGAAACTGTTACAAAAGCCTATCGTTGCTATCAACCATAAATAGATAAATATTATAATATATAGATAAGCCATATGCAATAAATGTAAATGCAAGTATTTACATTGAGTCTTGACTGCATATTGATTATACATATAGTGGTTGGCTTTCTTCCATTTTTCTCTTCCACAGCATGACCAAAACACAGGAACAAGTTTGGTACGGCCAGAACGAGGCACTTCACAGTACTAATGGTATTTCCGAAGATGGGCAGAACAGCCAGACTCTCCAAGCTCCACATTCCTTCCCCCCTCTGAAATGTCATGTTGTACTCTGGCTCAAACAACTGCCTGCCTGTGTGGCTTTGATGCCCAACATTCCAGGCTGCCAGTTGGAACAAGTTGTGACAAACCTGACAACATGGACCAGGAATGTGTCCCCTTTGCGGGCTAGGCCTGACCAGGAGACTTCTCCGGTTTTATTCCCTTCATTCAAATAACATAAAAATTAAAGTGAAGGGGAAAATAGCTTTGACAATAATTATACTGATTACACGGCTACATACATACATACATGTACATGTACTAGGATATATTCACCCTCTAGTTATACTTAGAAATATCAGTAGTTCTAAAACTAGCTATGGGCATTTTGTATATTCTCATACATTGTATGTCTATTTGTTTCCTTGCAATCAGCCTTTGGGTATGAGATTGCAATAAAACAAATACATATAATAATCTATATATGACGTACAATACCATAACATTAAATTTCTAGATAAAACTTTACTACACGAAGCTATTGTCTTTTCTTAATACATCTAGTAGTCAAAGTAATTAATTCACACCAAGGAATGGATGGTCTTTGTGGATGTGAAAACAATTGCAAGGAAAACAACGAAATGTTTGGGCAATGCTTTATACATATACATGTCGCGTATACAGAATATGTTCTTCACAGACCTTTCCAACCTTACACAACATTGCACTCAAGCTGTCAATACTCAGGCCAAGCACACACAGAGTAAGATGTTTCTCTCTCAAGAGATCAATAAATATCCTGACTTTTGACTTATGCTTTCTGCAAGGTAGTGGCCATGGGGGATGACTACTCTTGCAAGCACAAGAGAAAATGTTACACTTCTTTTGACAATGTGCTAACACTTCATTTCTCAAATTTCCACAAAGGAATATAAAATGTTTCATATTCCCCATGTTTTTCTGAAATTCATTCTTATTTCTGATATTTTGAAGACTATTAGTATTACTACTATGTAATACTTAATATATAACACCTCAAGCAACAGTTGAATTGCATTTAACTGTGACCTACAGCAACATTATTCAATTTTACATGCAAGGTCAGATTTCTACTACACAGCGATCTCTGAGAGAAATTGGATTTGTGTCTTACCCTTGCTTTATAATTCAAATTTGATGCACGAGGCAAAATCACGATTTAAAAGACAACAAAAAACATAGAATTAGAAGATGAAAAAAAATTAGTCTATGAAATTTGCTGAGAGCTGTTTTATCTTTAGTCACTCTTTGGTTGCTCAGCGGGAGCAGTCTGTAGTGGAAAGGGTGTGTATCTCTCACTTCTGCTGATTACCCTGGCAGCGCTAGCCCAACTTGGGGACACCAATCTATCAGTTACCAGTAATCCTCTGCAATATCATTACATTGTTAGACAAACATTAAGGTTCCAACCTCGTTCTCCATCAAATTCCCAAGCAAATCTTGCGGCAGGGTTATCGATGTTGCTGTGCCAAAGAAGTCTCCTTCATTGGTAGGTATGCAGGAGATGTGAAAGGTTACATATCTGATATCCTGACCATGACATCAGATCCTGTGTGTTATGCGGTTGTCACCTTGGATATGATGCATGCCTCCCCTGCAGCGCTAAACATTGTCTATATTTTCCTCTGCCATCAGAAAATGTTTACATTCCACCGTTTGGACGTGCGGACAGGGCAGAAACATGTGGGGGAACTGTGGGAAAGTTGGCAATAGATTCTTAGAATTCAAGACATGATTATGTACAATTCACTCACAAGGGAGCGAAAATTCAATATTGATTCTCAAAATTCAAGAGAGGGACTTGATTATATATCTATCTGTACACAATATTGATGGTACATGAAATCGTGAGCTGCATTTTATTTTCAAATCTAAAAGTAACTGTTACATAAAAGATAGCTTTCCTTGTACAAATCTTCCATTAGCTTTATATAAACAGCTTTTCCTAACCAATTTCAGTAAAAACTTTGAAACACCCTTTAGATTGTAAGAATAACAAAACAAAACAATTGTTATTATGCTTAATCCCATGACAATACATGTATATAACACCTTCACTGATAAACCAACATTTATCCTGTTTTATGGAGTTACTTGCACATTAATTGCAAATTAATAACATGTCAATACTCTGCGTGCAGGTCTCCCACAGTCAATCATATCAGTTATTGTGTAACTGACAGAGGGAAGTCAATTTAAAAAGGTCATCCAGACGATCCACACAAGGGCATTTACCACACTATAGGGTACTGTGAAATTTGGCTGGGAAGCAGCACTGCGGACAGTCAGGACTATGTATGATCTATTGCAGTCTGCAATAGAAATTGCACCAATATTGCCATGTCTTCAATATCCTCCAATGACCTGTTATGACCTTTAATAACGTTTTCAGTGCAACCTGGGAAGGAGGAAGAGCGAACCTGATTGCGAGCTGAGGGCTGCAGTTCTCTACTCTGCCACATTATCACATACATCTGTAATTGATGTGTGTTTGCAACTGCAGTGAGTGTAGTCTGATCTTAGCAATCCAAAATCATGATCATAAAAAAACATTGTACATTGTGTTTGTGATTTGTTATCTTGATTACACTTCAGCCTCCTACAAGTGCAAGAGCCATTTGGTACCACATTTGTATTGGTTATAGGGCTAGTAGGCAGCAGGGAGAAGTAAAACATGGAGAAAGGACACATTTCAATTTGGGTATTTTCACAGACCAGAACAAAGCAGCTCACTACAACAAATTAGCATTACTCTTAAACCTCCACTTCATTGCAACAATTGTGAAAAAAGATTATTATCAGGTTTCCATAAATTCTGCAACGTTACAATTATTACAAAATTTCCTCAAAGCATCCCTGCGTTCAGATGATGCAAAGCAATTTCTCACCCTGAACACATCACATGTACACTCAGCATTCTGCAATAACCTTTGAATAATTACCTGATCTTTGATCTCATAACCTTTAGAGAAATTTCTCCATAATCTGTATTCCAAAATCTATATTAAGATTACAAACAGGATGGATGTGTGGGGGACATTTCAAACTTCTGCTGGGTATTTTATCTGGTAAGCCATCAGCGATTTGGGGGGAAAATGACAAATATTCAATAATATGCTCAAATTAACATGACCTTTGAAAGTAACCTTCACAACATGGAAAGTAATAACTTCAGCCAATTCAACATACACTTTTATTTGTCTTTGAGGAATACTACCAGCTAAGGGATACTGATATTAACTGATATTTGGGACTTGTGACATATGGATCAAATGCTAAACTTCAAACTTCAGTGAACTTCAAAAATTATACAATAAATCATCAACTAGATGTAGGGAACAACCTAACGACGATTGTAGCCAAAAATAAGTAGCTAATGTCAGGAACATAGCAGCCACCAAACATGACTGTGGTTCACCCAGCCACTGAAATGTAGCTTAACTTGTGTAATTTACCCATCATCAAAACGTTTGAAATGAAATCAATCAAAAGACTGCCCAATCCCAGCTTGACCTGTGAAACATAGGTTATCTATGAAATTACTGACAGGAGTGGGGAGAAATTGAATTTTTCTACCTTGAAAAGGGATAAGAATGTCATCAATCTCCCTGTAACGACTGCCTGCCCAAGCAAACCCCCTGATGCCTCGATGTCGGATCCAAATTACAGAGCTTAAAATGAGATGAAATATTCTACCCTTTGGGCAGAGTAATTTGCTGAAGTTAGATCAATCACATTTGGTGTTTCCCTGTGGCTACTGGAGCATCACAGCTTGGAGGAACATGAACATGCATGGACAGCCTTCCTTCCTTGAGCCATGAACTGTGGCAGGAAGAAGCCAAAGGAGTACAATCAACTGGCAAGCGGGCTAGGTGACATTCTCACAACCTCTCTACTGAGTACATAGAGCGATTTACAAACTATATAGAGCCCTTTCGTTGCTGATGCGGATGGTTTGGTAGAAAAAATGACATCAATAAAAAAGTATTACCCATTGACATGAAAAGATTAACACACATTGGGAAAACTTAATGATGGCTACAATTTCTGCTAGTTATTTCTTTACAAAATCTGGGAAATTCAAACCACCACAAGCATTAACAGTGCTCTTTCTAAAGCTTTCATGATACAAATGAAGATGTTTTTACACATGCAGAAGCTCAGACATGCAAAGTGCAAGTCACACTTGGTTGCGATGGGATGGCAAGCCCACCAAGCTGGGACCCATGTGTGCTTGGAAGAAGTGGCAACATTGTGCCAAACATCTCAACCAAATGTTTGGCTTCTAGTACTACACAGACAGGTCAGGGATCAAGTACATACAAGTTTCCTGTTATGTTAATCTTGACCAAGTGTTATGGTTTCACCATGGTGGTATGTACTAAGTATGTTTGTAATGTGAAGCAACTTTTCAGAGTCAAGAAATGTCTAATGAATACAAAAGCTTTCACTTCAGGATCAAGCAACATTAAATTGCGTCATGCAGGATCTGATGCTAGTTCAATCTGACATAATGTAAAGGACATCTAACCACAGTCAAAACTGTCCTATGTGGACAGGTGGTCACTATGCTATAGACAAGATTCTATACTTAGGTGTCAATGGGAAAACTACAAAATGTATATCTAAGGGACAACCAAAAAGTGTCCACATTGGCTAGGTGGTCCATATGTTGTACAGGTTTGACTGTTGTGTTTGAGACAATGTCATACAAGGTTTGAATCTATTCCAATAGGCTATAACAAAAACTGCTTATTTTTTAACAAAACCTACATCATCAAAATGCAGGACCAAAATGAGGACAGCTACAAGTTTACATGAAAGCAAGCAAAGTTTATTAGGAAGGTGAGAAAAAACAATTTCAGCTTTAGATACTTTGGATGTGCAGGTTTGATTGATGCACATTCAATGGACATATAAATATATGATATTATACAAAGTTAAATTTGCAGCATATCCAGAGATTCATGGGTTTAGATCTGACCACCCAAACTGTCACAATCCCAGTTGAAAAATCCTCTCTGCCAAATTCTCGTACAGGGCCTAGGGGCATTAAGCCTGCCAGCAGTTGCTTGAGCAATTGCTGCGTGGGGCAGTTTGGTCAGCTCAAAATGTGGCTTAACATTCACTTTTACACATTTCTTACATCCAGCAAACCCTCTGATGTGGAAAATGTCGGAAACAAAGTGCCCATAAATTGTTGGAAAACCATCCAGCCGAAAAAGATAGCATGGTTATCGAGGTCTGACTACAGTAAAAGTTTGTGATGAATGTGTGCCATTATGACACTATCCTTGCTTTTGAACAAGTAATAAAGTAAGTATAGGCAAATGCGATGCTTTATCTTTCATGACACGAGATTGGCAGGGATGCAGAAGCAAAGACAACATTCAGCTGACTTATTCAATTTGGTAGAAAAGGTAAAGTCCTACATAAGCAAAACACAATTTTAATCTATCTGCCTCTTTCTAATGCAATAACTGACACCTATGTGAACTACATGTATGTACTGGTAGCATCTTTCTGGATTTATTCCAGATGCAGAGCATAGTCTGGCATCTGCCATACCAGGCTGCTCCGTCCATAATACTAAATCTTGATGGCTGTAGCATCTATAAGGGCTTCTATTGAAGATTCTCATGTCCCTACATGTACATCACAGCAACTACTACACTAAACTAACCTGATCCCAAAATATGTTAAATGCACCAAAACACAGGTGTAAAAAAAGTACTGGGGGCCAAACAGCCTGTCCTATAGTTGTACAGACTCTTTCATACATCAAAACATGGCTACATCTGAATCACAGTGAAAGGTAAAACCCTGTTGCAGCCAGGGGAAAAGAAATACCGGTTAGGTCAAGCAAGTGAAGAAAAACCAAGACCATATTGGTGCTTTAGCAATATGCTGATTTACAGCATAATCGTATTAGGAACTTGAGTCTGAAATTCAAGCAATTGTTTGGCACGGCCAACACATGTAATAAGCCATTAGCAACCAGGTCTGTACAGTACCAGGAGAATTCGCCATAGGAAAAGTCATTATGGGCAAATTAAGACGTCCTCCCTTGGGCGGAGGCTCTGAGCCGATGACTGGCAGCATGGATTAACTGTTATCACTGAAACAGAATTTAATTTGCAAATTCATTACCATACAGTTCCATCCCTAAGATAAACGGTAATGTGTGGTCCCAAGGGATCCAGGGAAGACCCAAAAGGATTGGTTGGCTGGATGAAGTCTGGGTAACATATTCCTTTACTAACAATATTAGTTCCTTTGGCACACTGTGAGGCATGGCGGGCAGAGATATGGATAGTTGGTCATAACAAAGTTGGCGCCGACAAGCTGCAACATCTAAATTGAAACAGTCTACAAGTCTTGGAAATCCTACTAACATTGAAGTGCTTTTGACAGTGTTAAGTGATCCCCCCACACATATTACCAGACAATGTGTCTTCCTACAGGGAAGGAAGTAAACTGACTATGCTTGTTCTAAAGTTTGATTGATGGAGAAAGTTGATTGATATGCATGATACATCGAGTAATTATCAACTCATGTTGATTATGATTAATAGAATGGCGTACAAGTTATGTTATTACAGATAAGGTAAAGTTTTGATGCAACAGTAAAATTGATGTTCACAACTTCCAAAACAACTTGAAAAAACTTTGAAATGTACAGTAAATAAAAGTTTGAAATTTTCAGAAAACTTGTTAAGGTTATGTTAACTACTTAACAGAAAAGATGCGCTCTTTCACAGAAAATCTGAATGAATGAAGCGGTTATGCTACACAACTTTACGGGCAAATTTGAAAATTTTCACAGTCAGTTTCAATCATGGAACATACTTTAAGACCAAACATTACATCCTTTGTCCTATCAACTTCATACAATGACATCTGTGTAGTTTCTTCTCTCATACATGCTACGAAGAAAATAATCATGAAAACATCTACAAGTTATTCTGTTTTTAGCAAAACTGGACAAAGAACGATTTCTTATTAACAGGTTGACTGAGGAAGCAAATATTGCTGTTCACTTTTAAAGTGTATTTAGCATACTGCAATTCAGCCCAAGGGGGCTGCCACAGTCTGTTGCCGTATGGTGCTCTACATAACAAATCACTCATCTTTATTCTATAGAGATAATACCAAGAAAAAAAATTCAAATGTGCTAAAGATGACACTGAGGTACACATGAATCTTACCCGGTTGTCTATGTTAATCTGCATCAGAATGACAATAAATGTCTCTATGGCATGAAATAGACCTGAGTTGTTGGAGGTGGGCTCACCTTTTGACAGGTTGATGGTGATTCAGCACCAAGGCTATGAAGGGGATCCGCTGGTGCGCTGCACTCACAGGTCCTGCAGCAAAGACAGAGAAAACTCGTGTATTCATTTCCAAATAAAAGTATGCTGAAGATACTACTGGTGATGTATTAACAGTCATAACTTTCTACTCACAGCCTGGTGGCATATGTCATACAGTCATCATACTTGTGCATGTGTCATACACAATCCTGCTGTCCTGTTACTGAAAAAGTTGACTTGTAAATCTTGTCGTGGTTGGCTCTGTCACGGTGTGCCTGAGAATTCTACCACACCAATGTCATACGTCAACCGATGATGAATCTGACCATGACGTGACAAAAGTATGCACTGGGACTAGTGGGAGATTCCAGCTGACTTTTTCTCCAGATCAGATGGCAAATAAGCCGAGAGTTATATTCAGGAGAACATTCTGACAAAAGCTCATTTGGCATAGTCACTCACCTGTGGTTTAAACTACCCAACTGGAGGGATTAAGTCACAGGATTAAAGTGCTACATAGTGACGAAGTGTTGCCATGACTGGAGGTGTGCCACTTTGTATGCAAACTCAAGAAGTAATCTAGCAGGATCACGAACTCAATAACTAATCACCGTCAGAGGAAGCACACTATTTATGGTAGGAATAATCCATTGGAGGAAGCTGGGCTGTCAGATATCATCCTGTACAACCGTCCATCAAGCCCCAGCTGCTAATGGATGAGGGTGAAATGCCAACTAACATTTGCGTTTCAGAAAAAATCTGGGATCAACAGGGCTTTGCAAAATGTGACAATAGACATTGAGGGAGAAACTTTAAATTGAGGACAACATTGTTTAATGTCACAGATAAAAATGTCAATTTTACAAAGTTAACTTGGCATAAAAGGGGAAGAACTTTCTCTGACTACATTTTTTAAAATTTTCCATTGCAGATTTTGCCACAAAAAGGGGATCTTCATGACACAAATATCTATAAGATGAGTCTTTTATAACTTGTAGGTGTCTCTGATGGTGTCTCAAAAATACTTGAGGACAAGGCAAACATATTCATCATAGTTGAACAATTGTATAATTTACTCCAACAACTGGCACGGCTATCATTAGTCAGGATGGTGTATAATCCCCACAGACAGACCACAAGAATGGTTCTGCAGACTGTGAAAGATGACAACGTTCTGCCTGACATTTCTCTCAGCCACACATCCTCAAGTGCTGACACCCCCCCATCTGCACATGATCACTCAAACCCTGCCTGCAGACCTTCCTGGTCTTTAGTTACTCACGAAGTTCTATTAATCATGCCTCAGGATTGATGAGCCATTCGGGCTAACTGCCACCAGAAAAGTGAGAAAAATCATCGGGACATCTAAGTTCACAAGCTGCACAGGTATCATGTAGGATTCACAATTGGACTTGCTGGTTACCAAAAATACAGAAATCCTGCTATGTCAAAAAAAGTTAGTGATATTACTGCATTGGTAAGACTTGAGGCATGGTCACATTTGTCGCTGAAAGTTGTACAATTTTGATGTCAAAGGATCCTCAAGCAAGTCGTGACAGAACCATCAACAATGAATCTTACATTCTTAGATGTCCCTTTTAAGAACATGACAGTTGAATTTTGTGCGACTCTTCTCATAACACCCTCAATTTGTGATCATAAGATGATTATGACATCAACATGACCAGGCCCTTACTCTTACATATGTCAAACCTGAAATGTTCCCACAGAAATACATTACATTACATTGCGAATAACGAACTTAGTATGCAGAACAAGTGTTTCATTAAGCTGTGGGCTTAGAGTAGATCAAATACTCATTACAGGCTTCATTGCATCAGAAGAAGACTACTGTCAAACCCAAGGATGTTCATCATGTGGAAGGATTTCAGTCTTATTTCGGTCAGATCACACAAAACTTGCACCAAAGGAAATTCTCAAATTTTTAATCATACATTAAAGCTGGCAAGTCCAACAACAATGGGGATCTAAGAAACCAGTCAGATGGTACTGCACAATCTGGAATCTGCCCCCAAAAGAGTTATAGCTTGAGTTTGCCTTCCAGGGAAGATGGGGATTTCTTTCGCAGAGGATTTACCCTATTTTCCCCCAGGCAGCCCGCTCATGCAAGCGTAGAAAATTAGTTTTAAATGGGTGGGAGTGATGGATCGCGGATGTTTATCATGTATAGTTCTACTTACATGTGGGCACATGCATATAGCTTGGATACATATTCGACATCAAAACACATGTGACAGTATGGGTTACTGTCTGTCAGCACTGGAGCAGACAAGAAAAATTGCAAGTCAGACCTACATCTAAATACATATATCACACAAGTTCTCAGCATACCCTCAATAAATCAAGAATTTTAAAAATCTCATGCCATTGTGATATATCAAAATGATTTTGTGACTTTCTTTTACTCATAACTGTAACTTTCTCACTGATTCTGTTTATGCATTTTCCAATTGGCTTCCATACAGCTGACATGAATACAACAGGAAATAAGATAACCTTTGATAACCTATTCTGGGACCTTTGACCTAACTTCATGTCAAAGTACTAATGTGCTTGGCATGTGGAAACATATGGAAACACTGACAAACAGACACACAAAAAAACAATACGATAGTCATACTAATTGCTCGTTAGAAAGTCATAAAATACAACAAAACATTAGAAGGTGATGGAATACAAGCTCCAGCAACCCTCACGAGGTTCTGACCAGAAAGTTTCAAAACTAAGCCAGAGTAGTCATCATTGCAAATTCCTCCATTTATAATTTCTGGCTCTTGAGGCATGTGATCTACTCAGTCAACTGCTGTAAAAGGTGTATGCATCAGTAATAGAAGCAGTGATGCAGCTCCTGTCTGGTATACAGGGAGACGGCAGGAGGGGAAACAAGTGTGTATAATTTGAAACACAGCCGGATGGCAGCACAATCTTCCCCAGGTAATTGTATATAATGAATCCTTCCAGCACTGTAACAGTGTGGAAAATAAGGCTCAGTAAGGTGTCAACCAGAGAATGTACCTGTCGAATTCAAGATTAGCTGACGTTTGACGTGGCTTGGCATTTGAAGTAGATGCATGTATGATAACTCAAATAGCTCCCTTAAAGTTTTCTCGGTTATACAGGTATGTTAATATATTTCAAAAAGTAATCGCATCACTCATTTTATATTCTCTGAATTAACACATGTCACAGCCAACAATGAATTCAGGGTTTTGTTGTTTTTTAACAATTTTACAACAATAATAATTATTGATACAAATGTACTTTCCATTTTGAGCCTGGATATAAAATAAGGATAAGTAAAAAGCAAAGAGTTGAACGGCATTGAGGTCACACAATTTTCTGCAGGTAACACTGGATAATGAATCCTTCCAGCACAGTAATAATGTAGACAGTAAGGCTCAGGGAGGTGTCAGGAGGAGATATTGCCTTTATATTCAAGGTTTGAACCCGGACGTCCGGACTGAGACAGAATGATGCCTGATGTTATTATAGCGCTTTCATACAAACTGGAGGAAAAAGGACTGTTACATTCCCAATTCTGTTTAGTGTCCCTTTTCACTAAATGGAGAGAGCTGAGCAATCAAAACTGAATTTGTTTGACATATAATTCATACAACCAAACAAACAAAGCAGAAAAATTATTCTTTTTCTAAAAAAAATGTGGAGCTATCTGTCAAATCTTAGATGGCTCTAAGCCTCTAGTGGAAAGCAGGTTAATGATCCATCTTCTCCAAAAAAAGTATATAAATTCTGGTCGATCACACCTAATGATTCCAGGTTTCCTGTCTAAATCTTGTTCCAGATCAGTCTGAAAACTGTAGTCTCCTTAACCTCCCATTCTTACACCCACACAAAAGGTCTCCTTGCCAGAGCTAAAAATCAAATTGGCAACTTGGCCATCTGCACAGTAGTTTAAGTAATCTATAGCATAGGAACAAAAATACTTCGCTCTCATGTAATATTAACATGCAATAAAGAACCTTTAACTGCATACTTTTGGGGAGTAATCCCTTACTTTACATATCCTTCCTCCTTCAAATGGACAGCAGTAAAAACATTTGCATTTACTCCTTTGATGGGCCATAAATGGCAGCTTTAGTTACAAAGCCAGCCAGAGTCATTAGCAAAATGAGCTTGGAAAGAGGCCTTTTTGGCAGATGAACATCAAAGAATGATAAGGGCCCACCCACATAAAATGGGAGGCTGCCCCATGGTTTAAGGAGTTACCCGATGTGTAATGGGGCCAGGGTTTACAACCACCTTTATGACCTCAACATTCCTCACATATGTAAGAGTTCTGTGTATACAACTAGCGCTTTCTTTTAATACCATTAAATATCATCTTTCTTAATGGCCAGTGATATCAGTGCACACAAGCTTCCAGCAATAATTCTAGGCATCCCCTTTACAACACCCAAAAGGGCTCTTCTCACGGTTTTCAGCACCTCGGACAGCACCTTCCATTCTACAGTTAGGGCCCTAAAGCCTTAACGCCCTAAGTTAACATCAAACTACAGAAGCAAGGCAGTAAACCCGAAACTGAACCTAATAAGGCATCCATTTGTAGCTTTTCCTGCCTCAAAACTCTCCTTTTGAAGATTATCTTTCAAAGTATATTACTTCCATTAGTACCATCTGTTACAGCCATTATATGGGCAAAGGCTCCTTTTTTAAAGGTTATTTCCACTCATAAATATTGATGCACAACCATAAACACTTCTTTACCATTTGAAATTCAATTGCAGTCTTTTAATAAAGGGTTAGTGTCACCTGCGCAAGAATAACTAAGCAAACTTTCTGACTGCCATTTAAAGTTTCTCACAGCACAAAGGATGTCTTTTGATAAAAAAAGGGTGTCTATAATGTACTACTGTAAACGAGAAATTTTTGAGGTGGTTTCATGTTTCCGGTTTTTGCGTTGCCAAATCACCTCGAACTTTAAACAACCGCGAACATTTTTCCATAGCAGTAAGAGGCTACAGTGCATGGTACTACCATGATCTTAAAAGCCACTGCGAACAGTTCTTTTTCAGGCTATCGGGAAATTAAATCCCCGCAAACTTAAATGCATCTACAGTAGTTGTTAGTGACATGCTCTAATGGTTCCTCTTATAAACATATATCACATGAGGACTTCTCAAGTCTCAGTAAAGCACAGCTACATGTACATGTACATGTTATAGACAAAGCGTACCTAAAAATGTGACATAGCGTACTGTAAATTTATTTACTTTTGCAGTGGTCTTATTTTATGGTGGCAAGTAAAAGGGTGTTTGCATAGCATCTCAATTCACAGTTGAGACGAATCATGTAGTAAGTTAGTCATACATGGCAGCTACATGTACATGTATATTCACGGTGCCATGATCTTGCAGTAGAGATATCCGAGAAATCTCCATGAAATCCCAGAAAATAAAACCATTTGCAAAGCTTACAGTAGGTCCTGCAATAGTTATAGGATATATAAAAAATGTAAACTTTCAGTTAGCACCTATGAGTTTGCACATAGTACCTGCACCAGAGTGGTCTATAGACAATATGCAACGTCTTCTACAGAACGAAACGCAAGCTGCCATTGGGACAACAGAAAAGAAATGCCAAGGCCTTTGCTTAATGTAGGCAGCCAAGATGAATGTTGCTGGGAATTAGAGATCACTTCTGAAATAGATTGTAGGGTAAAGTCGTGACAAGACATGATGCATGGTTCTGAATTGAATGGGGTATCCATACCCAATAAAAGAAATTGGAAAGCAAGGCTTGAATAGGGCTTAATATAGAGACAGAGACATGCTGGTTGTGTGTGGGAAGACACAACAATAAAGATAACCACAAGGGTGTGATTGACTCAGACAAAACCCAAAAGTACCAGACACAACAGCCTACAATATCCGAGGATGTGCTGTATCATAACATTGTCGGTTATTTAGTCTTACATGCCAGAAAAACGATGGATGAGAAAACCAAATAATTACAAGGTAAAAAATATCATATCATTAATGTAACAACTCCTAGGATTGCTATAAAACAGCATGGTGCTGGTAGAAAGTAACCTTCAGTAGTGAATCTTACCTGACACGTTCTGTTCCGCTGTATCTAGGCAGGTATGCAGGTGGTACCCTTAGAGACCTGGCTGTCAAACAAGCAACACTTCCGACTAATGACAGATTAATGCATCAGAGCCATGCGAGAAGTGGACGGGCAACAATCAAAGAGTATGACCTCACCAGTACATGTCCAGTTTTTCAAAAATATCTACTAAGGTTTACCATCTGGAGTTTAAGTTGAGCTGCTGCTACAATTATCAATACTTTTGGTAAGGACGTTTTTTTTTAAATCATCAACACTGACACGCACACACACAAAAGATATTAGATACAAGATGATCTCCTACTCACTCAAGTTCTAGTTCTACTGATACACCTGTATGTAATGATGTATGCATCTGCACTGCACTGCATACACATTCTATTGTATACATGTAAACAGAATTCTGTTATCAAATCAAGCTTTTGATACTTAAAATGTTGAGAGTTGTGATAACAGATTGGTGTCACCTAACTAACCTTTATTAAGACTCAAATTTAGGCTTAAGTTATAAGACTCAAAATGTCTACAATTCTGTTACTATCACTTTGTGATGTATTTGTATAAAACGGATGCAGAAAGGCATAAAGTACAGGACTGACTAGTTAGAGTTTACAGGAAGACCACTAACCATGCAACATGGCTAATATTGACAGGGGTGTGACACTGTCCAATAAATCTTCAGAGATGGTCATGAATATTACATTGAAAACTTCACAGCTCACTCAGTCAATGTCACACAGCAAAGGAGGAAAGATGTTCCGCTTGTAAACGATGGCCCGAGTAGAATTATGAAAACACGGCCAGCAAATCACTGAACCACATCCTCTGCAAGGGGAAGGACAGCTTTTAATAAATATTGCAAAGGGACATTTTGCTGGTTTACCTGTCAGGACACCCAGGAGAAAAGCACTGAGGAGAGACATAGTCCAGACCACATAATCCTTAAAACAATTTTGAATTTTTCATGGGTGGTTCCATGAATTACTAAAATTACCATAAATGATGTTTCATAAATAGAGATTTAAATGTTACCTATATTTTTATGCTCCCCTTTTGAATCTCAAAACGCTTCTTTCCCTCCTACATCTGTCTTTTTCTTCCATCATCTTTCCCCTTTGAGATCTGCTATAGACTTGATCTTCGTTTTTATTATTCTATTGATTGCAAACTTGTTTTACAAAATCCAATCCTTCGGAACTGAACTTTCATCCCTGGAGACCTACAGGTCAGTAAATCTACACATGAAAGTATCTCAACATCATGTTCATCAGGATATCAAACTTTCCCATTTTCCTGATGAATATTTTAGCAAGGCAGATTAAGTTTCACGAGAATGCATACATCTCCCTCCAAGGATATGGCCATTAGTCATATCTTTGAATCTAAAATGTAGACCCTGGAATTTTATGGCGGCGAACTTTGTGAACGGAGAGATTAAAATTTTACACGAGCAAATTTCGCAGGCATGGTTTTACAGTGGTACAGGTGTACCCCTGGGGCTCCTGGCTGCTCAAAGATGCATGTCATGCCACAGTCTTTACAACTGCAAAAAGGGGAGCACAGATCTCATCAATAAGTAACAAGCCTTCAGGTCCCGCAGGCTTTAAACTCACAATAGATGAAAGCATAACCAAGAGATCAAAGCTTTTAATGAGACAGTATCACATGCTTTTGATGTGAATGCTTGCCTACTTGGGACCTAAACTTGAGTCAAGATAAGGTGGTTACTACTAAAAGCTTTTATCTGATGGATACGGCTTGTCTTCCCTATTGTTGAGAGATGGGTATTGCAAATCTTTGTGTAAACCTGGGGAACGTAAACAACATAAAGCACTTCAGCAATAAATATCTGATTCTAAGAGCATTTTTAGAAAGTTGATGCATTAGCGCACGAAGCTTTATGCTATCTTGTCAGTTAAAGTAATAACCATGTATTCCCAAGACTGCATGGTGGCTCATGCATAGAAGACGGGCATGCCTCATGTTTTGCACTTTGCAGACTTCAAATAAGCCTATTGCAAGCCATAAGAAAACTAGTAAAACTCCTTACACAAATAAGGTAATGTGGATTATTATCATTAAACAGTAAAGAATCAAAGCAGAATTTTTATACATCATGCAAATGACTTCTTATTCTGTCTCCTTTTTGATATCTTACCAACCAATATTACATACATGTTGGCTGTAGTTATTTCATAATTCTGAAAACTCTCATTGTTCAAGTCAGTGGAATTGTGGTAAATTGTCACTGATCAGGTAAAATAAGATTTATTCATTTCTTCTTATATTTGCTATTGAACAAAGGTGAACTTATAAACGCTGTTTGTCATTGGTAACTACAGAATCACTGAATGTAAGAGAATGCAAGTATTTGTTTTATTTGAAAATTACTCACGAAAGAGTTTCTTTCTAGAGAAGAGCATGAATTAACAAAGTACAGGACCTTGTTCAGCATATGGAAATATGGTTATCTGCTATCACGCTCGTGAAAAATTGATGTTTGACAACTCAGTTGTTCAAGGGTGGATGTTAGTTGTATTTTCTCTGTAAACATCCTGTCCGGTCATCTCAACAACTGCACATGTTGATCTCACCGGTCAGCTTCCCCCTCTCCATCTCTAGTGTACACCAATAGTTAAAACTTCCCAGACAGACCATCAAACTGTTTCCAGTCCAAAAGTACCAGATCCACTTTGTACTAACAGCAGCATCTTCCACACGAGCGTCACACTTACCAGTGACAACATGATCCACCTTTCGTTTATCCCTGCGCCATGGTTATAAGATGGATTTGTACGGGATGAGACACCGTAACAAGTTCAAACCCCTGCCACAGTCTCTGACTGACAGTGTGATTACAGATTCTTCAGCTTGCATTCTGCGCTTAAATCTGGGCTCAGCTTGTCAGGATTCGGAGGTCTGATCTCTGAAAGGTCTCGGGAGTCCAGGCAAGTTCAGGGATTAACCTGTCAACTTGATTTGCGTGTAAAATGCAGATAGATTTAACCCCTTGGCTGTGGCTAAAACGAAGGCAAAGCACTAAGAGCATTACGCAATTTCGACAGAGCTGAATGAATAATTATTGTTTGTCTTGTTAACCTTCAGCCTGTTAAGATAGCTTTTTGGAATCAACTTTGCTCTGGTTACGGGGCAAGGCAGCAGGAGGAAGGTTAAGGTTACTGGACAAGAAAATTCAGGTCTAGGTATGATCCAGGTCCAGTTCCATTTTTAAATCATGACAGAGGAACCTATCCCATCTTCATGTAAACAATGCTATCTGGCTAACTTTATTTTAACTTAGACCAAGATTGACTGTAGAAACTTGGTAAAAATGACTAACATCTCTTCTCTACTTCACTCTTGTGTAGTCCCCAAAACACGTAAACGCCTACCGCCGCATTGCCGGTATAATCTGTTCATTTTCTAAACAGTCCCGAAATCCGGTCTACTGATTTTTTTAAGGTCCGTTTTTCCGGACCGGTCCAACAAGGAAAAATAGTTTTGTACCCACCACTATTAAAGGAGGCAAAAAGTTGCTTCCTACCCATGTTCAAACGGATTTCTCAGCATTGCTTAGGTTGTTACTTTGTGTATTCAACCACCTCTGAAGCAAGGTAAAACAAACAACTATGGAAAACCTACTTTTTCAAGTGTCAAAACCAGGGCTAGCGTTAAAGGGATAAAATGGAGTGCTTTATATGTAAAAAGCCCCGTCTTAGACCTGATTGATAAAGATATGGAATATTTTCCAACAATACAACAGGTACAATGTTGTTCCCAGTAATTAGCGCATCATGCTTCCTGTATGCATACAACAACAATGGATATCCTTATGAAACATGTAAGCTTGCACAGACAGTGTTGACACATTTGTCGACATTACCAAATGTTTCCAAAACCTTGCACACCTGATTTCCCACCTCCTTCACATTCCCCAGATGGTCAGAGCAGTTTTCGCTGGGTTCCAAAATTAACTATACATAACAACAGTAAGGCTTTTAGTAATCCACACTCCCTTAGACACATGACATGATCAAAGTACTTCTCAAGTTTCTGGGAACACAATATCCCCAAGTGCCAGGAGGAGTTACAACTGTAGCAAGTAGCAATGAAATAATGTATAGAAATAGAATTTAACTGTCAGGGGACTGCAATAATTGCTCTCGTTTTGTAAATGAAAAATTCAGCAGGTGCCTTCAGGGAGAAGTACACTGTAAGTAGCTGTAGGGCTGTTCACTTTCCACTAGCATCCTTCCATGCATTCTGTGTAAAACCTTGAGGAAATGACAAAGTCCTTGAAGTCTTCTAACTGCAATAGCTTCAATACCCTTTTCCCCTAAATGTCAGCTATCTCTGAGCGACCAATGAGCGACCAAGTTGGCATTTGTGTTTCCCTTGATTCTAGAGTGAAATATGGAGCAAGATGCAAGACTACAATTTCAAAATTTGTTCTTTGTCTATAAAACTCTTATGTGGTCATTCAGCAGCTACAGCCTCCAGTGGAAAAGGAGTGTAACCAACGACATACACTCAGTGTCTTCACATGTCACTACCTTTAGATAAATGTCTTTTCTTTACACAACCATTCATTGACTTCTTACAGATATTTTGACAAAAGAAACCACTGACTGCACACTTTGATCAACGTCCTAAAAAATTCAAACATAGGAGAGGGGTTTAAGATGACTTACTTTTACAACGTACGCTACCATACATCTTCTTCCTACGGTACAATACAGGATTTCTGTAGATTTTATGGAATGGTTAGATGAAGTGACACTTGGTTGCAATTTCCTTGGAATAAGCCTCAGCTTCAGTAAAGAGCTAACGTTAATAGTCTCAGGTGGTATGAATCCTGGGGAAAAATGGCCCGTCTATCCCCACCATCACTAATGCCCATGTATATCTTCATCTTAATGCTGGCGTTGATAAGACAGGCACATTTGTCTCGGCAACATTAAGTGCATTTAAAAACGAAAGTCTTACGAACGGTCCTTTAACTTCAATTTCGGGAAAGCTGGACATAAATAAAGGCTTACTGAAATACACACTTCAATTGCTTGATGTGATGGGCTTATATTGCTCAAATTTTGTATATAGAGAACAATTTTTTAACGTTAACGGTTCTGTGTATTTTGCTTTCTTTTCAATAGTAAAATCATGCTTTTACAATGTATATCCTGCATAATATTTGGAATATTAAGTCAAGGGTCACACAAATCAAATTTTGGTTGCTCAACAGTGGCTCAGCAATCACTGTCTAGTGGAAAAGATGCGGGCTTAAACAACAGAAGTTTCTAATCTAATACAATTAAACATATACATTGTATTCGACATTGAGTTATCTCTTTCATTACGAAACCGATGGCACTGACTGACAGGAAAATCTACCTCGCATTACCCATCTACGTCGAGCCCCAAATGTCTCAAGTCATGCATACAAAGATGCACATTAAGTCTCAATCCAAGTAATCTTTAACCTTTAAAGTGCTTCAAGCCACTAGTCTACTGCTCGCTGGACAGGATTTACGCAGGTAAATATCACTGCACGCGTCATGGCTGCCAAAGTCTCCATCTTCCTGTCTAAATGTCACGGAGGCTTTTATCAAAATCCATCACCGCACATATTGTGCGTAAACTCCGACTTGAGCATCTCCGGATACGAAGCACTAAAGGGAAATAAACTGAGGATTCTCCGGTGCTTTGACTTTGGCAGCCAAGCGGGTATCGAAATGAAAAGACACATGAGAAGGGCATTTTTTTTAGTTTGCAACAAAGTATCTGAGTATCAAAGTAACTATCGGCTGATTTTGGGCTGTATATGGTTACTTCGGTACCGTTAACAAGAAAATATGCCCTTACAGGAATGCACTTACATTTGAGGCAGAAACAGTGATGAAGACTGCTGTTGATACAATTTTCCTTATGAATATATTATGTACTCCAGACACAGTTATTGCAAACACAATATTTAAGTATAGAATCAGGGATGGAATGATAAAAAATGGCAAATTTGCAAACTTTGATACTGTACAGATCAACAAGCGGGTTGCATCTTCAGCAGAACTCCTAAACTAATTTTCTTCCAACACAATTAGAACTTTTTATTACAGTTAGCGTTTAAATCATTTAGCCTAGCACTCTAATTGAATTTTCTGAGAATAAAGCTCTTTACTCCAGACATCTAATGGGAGATTTCCAGTTCAATTAGGAGGGCCACCGCAGAGTTCAATTATCACAGCACACGTGGTAATGCCTCGATCACTTCAATTAAAGGCAATTCCACTACCCTAAGAGAAGTAATTGTTCTACCTAAGATAGCCGCAGAGCTTGCCAAGAAAAAGAGTTGAAATCTATAGAAGGTCAAAACTGTATCACTTCTTAACCATTTCATGTACACGAATATCCTTCTCCCTACTAAAGTACCCATTTGGCACAGAATTTGTGTTAGTTAGAGGGTTAGATAGCAAGGAAAAGGATTTGTATGGATGCACCAATGTACACATTTACATTATGTCTCAATATGTAGTTAAGTGTTGACTGGCATTCTTGCATGAGAAGGAAGTATTTGCAATCAAATAAGACTGTAGAGTATTTGTAGAAGAGCCCAACTGTCCAGGGACTGCAGGAGCATTTTGTTGCACTGTCTTAAAGAAGAAGCATAAATAATACGTAAACGGAACAGCTAAGTCAATATCACTTATGTGCTAACACCTTGACCTATAGATCAACCTCTCTAATTAGCCGTCCATTGAGGACCTTCCACCCTTGATTGGGATGAATCAGGAAAACAATGTCGCGCTTAGTATGTGTAATTAACATACATTAAGGGCAATCACCTACCACTGCTATGCAATGCTCTACAAATTTGTCAAGCTATTTCAACAGGATTTTATAACGTTCCAAGGAATTGTTGGGAATACATGTACTTACTGGTACAAATGAAAGCAAGATTTTGCATAATCTTCGCTGATTGAGGGTGAAAATGATAGTTGATACATGATCTTAAATAGTTTGAAACAATACTCTAAGGAAGCCTTTAGTTGGGATAAGTTGATGCAAATAAAACTATTTTGTAATTACTTTAAAAGTTTGTCACTGCCACTTGGTTTCAGCATACATTTCTGCAAAACTCTCAAGGGGCACTGTTGAATTTTTTTTCTTCTCTCAAACCAATGGCCATTTCCCCAGCCCATCTGCTCCAGGTAATTACCTGGGATTACCCCATCCCCACTGACCGGTAATTACCTCCCAAGAAATAAGATCTCGGGCAGAGACTTGATCGACACCGATGCTTGTCCGACCAAGGGTGGTAATCTACTGCATATCCCTGGATAATCAACTCGATAATGGCTTTTTACTCGGGGAAACGCAGTTGACATTTTTGCTAACAAGGCAATTTCCCTGGCTTTGCAAGGTCCAGCGACCGCCATCAATATTGATAGGGAAGTTGACAGTCCTGATGTTTAACATACACATACAAATGACATCATCCCAGAGAAACATGTACATGAAGGTGGCAAGGTGATGAAGGTGAGTCTAAGGTCACACCAGATCCTTAACATGGTGCAAAATTATAAGATCTCTACTTAACTTGTCCATATCCATTTTACTTATAACAATATAAGAGAGCGCAAGCTACCAATGCCATACCAAAAGACAGTATCTGGTTTCTAGGCTTCTGCTTGATCTCTTTCTCAAAGTTGCTGTGCCCCCCTTTGTCAAGGATATTCCAACACAATTGAAGCACCTCTACCTCTCCATAACCACTGTCATATCATGTCCTACTGTGCATCTTAAGCTTATTGCACTAAGGAGCATAACACCAATAATGTTGGTACAAGATATGCTTGGGTCACAATTCCAAACAAGGGGCTACCCTGGTTGTTTGTATGAATAAAAAGTGTAATCATAATATCACTTGAACCTGGTTCCGAAATTTGAGTCTAGCATTATCTTTATTGTACCCTCTACCTGTATGCTGTTCCACATTGACTGCTGAAAAAAGAGTGACATATATTGAAAAATATAAAACTTGCACACTGGAATGGGAACTGCAAAGTTATGATGGCTTGGAATCAACCTTTTCAATTGTGTAGTAAATTCAACTTACAAGTTAAAGAGAGAGTGAAAACTGAAAAACAGTCAATTCCATGTCCAATGTTATTGGCAGTAGACTTCTGAGTTCAAGAAGTTATCACATGGCAGTTAAATTCAAAGTTCAGTTGAATTGCCCTCCATGTTCCGTGGTAGCTGTTTTAGTGCTCTTTTTCATTCCCTTTGACCTTTCCTTTATAGTACAAGCTAACTAAAGTGAGGGTACTTCCTCGTAACACAGCACCAGTTACGACCACAGATTAATGACCCTCTCCTTGGTGCTGAAACTGCGGCTATGATGTTGTTTATGAATGTCATCGGATATTGGCCTTGCATTTTGTGAGGTTTTGACTAAAAATCTCATCAATGTATGGGAATTTCTTTGGCAACAACAGTAGAGGCCACATTAACAACAGGTTGTTAGAAAATTACTCAAGTCAAAGTTTTACAAAGTTTAAATTAAGATTACTGCATCCCTATAAAATTGGCTTTTATGTGTTATGGGAGATTGCCGCCATTTAAAGGTTCTATATGGAACTATCCCTTTTGTGGTAGATTACACTGAATACAATAGTAAACAATAGCAGAAAGAAAGTTTATACTTGTCTATTAGCTTTCAGGTGGTACCCTCTTTAACACTGTTTAAGTCCCTTTGACAATAAAGAAGCCAACTTTTTGTGTCTGAGCCACTGAGTATGGGCTATTGACCAATTCAATATCCTCATAAAGTCCTGTTATATCACTGCACAGTCTAAAACATTCATAGAATTACTTCCATAAGTTCTCCTGATTGACTGACAGACTAGCATTTACCCTCATGCTGATCCTCTCTAGATAAGGATATGCCCCCAGTTCAGAGGCCATTACCACACACTGCCCTTTGGAGTTGGCCTTTTCCATAAGAGCCTCTATTCCCCAGACAACTTCTGGATTACTTTATAACTGCTGTCTGTGCACGATAAAAGGGAAGGGTTTTTCAGTCATGAAGGTCACCTTGCCGGGTAATCTGGGAAAATCGGCAATCTGTGACTGTCGGATTAGGCCATAATGCTCGATGAACGCCCTGACTGGACGCTCACAACTTTTGGGGGGACTTCTTCATGGCTGGACACACCCATATCATTTCAAGATGTTCAACATGTACAAGCAAGGATGACCAGTGGGGAATACCTGGTACATACTGTAACTGTAAGACAATGTTGAATTGTAAACAATTCTGCATTGTGTTGTAAAGGAAAGTCATCCACAGGTCTGCTATCATGTACATTTATATGCAAACCTACAAATATACAAGAAACCTTTTGGTTTTTGCATGAAGCTACAGAGTGTAACAATTCATAATGTATAATGGCAGTTACACTGTGGGGGAACAAGTTACAATGTAGCAATCAGCCAAGTATCAAGTGATCATTAAACAGCGTGTCCTCCTTTCTCAAGCCAGCCAAAACAAATACACTTACTGTTCTTTTATCCAAATAACAGTAAATATACATCAATCAATCGATAAAGAAGTATGTAATTTTTCTTTACAATTCCTCTGGAAAATACACGTCCATCAAACACATGATTTACCCTTTATACATCAATAGCTCAACTGCCCATACTACCGAGCGAATCTAACATCCAATATCACCTGAGCATCCCTAATCATTTTTCCAATGTTGAAAATTAATGTGACCGAAGGGTCAGGCTAATAGCAACGAAGCGTTCATGTTTCCCATCAGAAGTATTGTAGGGTAGAGACGTACCTTCTCCCTGTAGCAGACTGTGTGTGGCTGGTGACACTGGCTGACTCAGGACGGCTGGCAGCTCCAATCCTCTGACAAACACCTGCACAATATGATCCGCTTACGCTCCCACCTGGAAATAAAACCGGAGAAGCTCTTTAGAAATCTAACCCTGCCATTGGGTGAATCTAAAATCTCTTCTCATGAATAATTTGAGACGGTAAATCCAACCTTAGTGAGATAAAGCAGTGGTGACCCAATACAAGTGAAAGAAAAATAGGCGAGCTTCTCAATCTTTGATCTCGTCTAACGGTAATGGCTCTCTATTCCCACGAAAGAAAATAGTTTGCCCGTATCTTCAGTTATCTTCGGGGAGTAATTCTGTCAGTACTGGTGTGCCACCCCGGTACAGCAGAAGAAAAACGTTACATTATTGAAGTGATCATTACCAGTGATAATAGGCTCCCGTCTCCCAGCCGAGGAAACCAATTTACTGCCCCATTTTGGCAGTAACAGGAACAAGAAACTTGGCAGACAATGTGATAACATCATTTAGTGCCTGACTTGGAACATTTAACAGACATCTAGATCCTTCAAGTCACGAGGCGATTTGCGCCACTGCGTTCAGATCTGATGTAATTTGGAGGTTCAAGGCTGACTTCCCTCACTTTGATCTTTCTTTAGAAAGCCTGTCAAAATTGTAGAACCTGATTCATACATTTAACATTTTCAAAATACATTGCACTAAATATTTCAGCCTGTTTCACACTTATTCAAGAGATATGTTTTTTGTCATGTTTTTGTAACTATGAGCAAATCTGAATACAGGCCTTCCAACAAATCTATTGAAATAAACAATATTCAGTATAAAAATGAGCTGCTATTCAACCACATTGAGTAGCAGTCAGTACTCAAAAAGAATTAACTTTTGTCCATTTAATAAACTTAACATTAGGCTGCTTAAAACTTTGTCTCGTCCCAACTTTTACTGAAAATGGTACTTTTAAAAATGGATTGAAGGCAGGCCAAAAATGGTGGCTCCCAAGACCACTTAGGCCATTATCCACCTTTCCTGAGTGATCAATAACCTAACGATCATTAGAGAAAATTGAATAGGCCTTCCTGGGCATTACACTAATTGAAATTGGTTTCCCCAAAATAGGTGCCTACCCAAAATGCTGCTTTGTTATTGCCATCTTGATAGGCAGTCCTGTCCCATCACCGTGTTTAAAGCAGAGTGGTGATTATGGAGCACGATGAATGGAACGTTGGGATTTCACTTGGGCAGGTTACAGTTTCCTTCCACAAAAAAATGAGCCTTGTTAGCTGCTGAGGACAGGGTGAATTTCCTGTGCAGGGCTGGGGCACAATTACTGTTGGCACAAGCATGTGAACCAATGTCACATACAGTATACAGAGTACATTGAAAATTCAATTTTGTTCATAGGAACCATACTATAATTATAAACTTAGTTCTTCTTCTGTATTTATCTAGGCTCTATAAAGACCCTTCTTCCTGGAATCAATGAAATACATAAATTTAATGGCCAGACAAAGTAAGCTTACATACACATTTGTACAGTTGCAATACCCTATATAGCATACCTAACATTGCAACTTTGTTTTTTTGTGTGCATATTTTCCTTTTCTATGCAAAAATTTTCTTTTCATATACTTTTCATATATCAAGTATGTGCTGAGTCTGGTTTTCCATGCTAATTACCTACAAGTGTATGCCCACTAGTACTGTACTTCGAACAGAGTGGATGGTTGAACTTCCTTTCAACTGTAACTACTGATTACCTGACTACTTTACGGAAATTGATATCTACAGTGGGGATTTGGTACATGTATACATTTCCTAACATTGAAACACTTGTGATGATGATGAATGGAATGAGGAAGTGAATCATGACTGTAATTCTGGTTATGTCAAAAACCACTTCCAATAGGACTCATCAGTTCATACTCTACTAAGGCAGTTGGACCAACTCTCATATTTTCTATGGTAATATATGCAAGGATTTTCAATCCAGGGGCTTAGCAGTAACATGCAGTATCGTCTAGAATTGCCTACTGCTAGATCCGATTATTTTGCAAAGGATTTCATGTACAGTAAGATCAAAATTTCATATTTTGGCATAGGCTTTGCATCCAGGCGATGTTTGAGATTTAGCACGACTTACTCCCAAGTTATCCCCAACCAAAGCTGGCGTTGGGTTGGGAGTAGACTAGAGTCCTATCATAGTATTATAGCTCTTCTTCATTTCTCTGATTGTATCCAATCAGAATATGACTTTCTTGCTGATGATTTTGAAAATTTGTAGTCAGCTGGCACATATGACTTTTAAAGTCTAGTGGGCAACCTCACGACCAACTCCCAACCACAGATGACCTTTCTCTGGAGAAGGTCAGGAGGCCATGGTCAGCTATTTGTGACAAGGGTTTAAAGAACAGGCCATCATGTGTGTCAGCTCTTGTTTTTTTAGTGGTTTTGAATTGTATCCTTTTACTGCTCCTTTACATGTTCAATCTTCTCCCATTGCTGCTGATGCACAACTTCTGTTGAACTGAAACAAACATGTGCACTCAGCTCTTTTTCAAGACAGCTCTTCCAATAATGTGCAGTTGCTATAACTCACTGCAAGCTTAGCCTGCAATAAAATCTACCCCTGTGACTGCGAAGACACTTTGTCTTATCTGCTGACCAAAGAATTTCCTTGGACGATTCTTCCACCGAAGCTACAGCTGTGAAAAACACATTTTTGTTGCATGAGCAATTTTGGACAGAGTTTGTGCTGTGAAAGGCCAAGGACCTCAGAACTCTGTGGGGGCAACACCTAATGAATATACTTTGCAGAAACTCATGCAATATTCCTGTCAATCCTCTTAGTCCAAGATAGGAATGCTATCCAGTAAAATCTGGTGTGGACTGCCTTGCAGAAAAAGGCCTGACTATGGTCTTGAGAGATCTCATGTCCATACTGGCACCAAACTCTAGATTAAATCTTGCCCAAAGCCAATTTTGCATTGTAAAATCCTTTATCCAATTCCAACAGTCTGTAGACAATATCTGACAAAACAGAGCCCTGGTGCTTGATTCTGAAATGATAACCCAGTCCAGGACAAATACTAAATGAACGCCGAAAAGTTAACCATTCTGCACATACTCCTAAATATTGCGACTCCAATTTTCCAGATATTTTGTATTTCTAGATGACATATGGGATATGGAAATGGACAGTTTGAGGCAGTCATAAGTACCACTATAAATTCTACCATCAAATACACATTTTCTATACCATACATGTGTTTGAAGCAAGAATTGCCTCTGGACAGCCTGCAAACAAGCATTAATGTACTTGGAAATCATACTGCCTATTTAGAAAATGCCACCGCCCCAAACCAGTCATTACCGCAACCCACGTAGCTCCAGAACAGAACACTGTCTGCAGGCTAAGTCCTCCTCTAAGTATCATATTCATAATTAGAGATTTGGCAATGGAAGCACCAATGCTGACCAGAAGGATGTACATGTACATGTAATGAGAAACTGCAGAAGTATGCATTTGTGTAGATACTGGTTAGAATTTTCCTACTGCAATCTCAACATTTCTACAAAGAAATTTCAAAGATTTCTATAAATCTTGATATGCTCAGCTGTGTGGTGGTTCTATTTTCACATTTTTGGGGGTCACCCAGGTCCCCTCCACAGCAAATACCTGGCACTGTGTGGCCTTTCTGACATATTGTTATTGCACTACAGAATTGTTTTAACCATAGATTTAGAATCAGAATGAATTTACAGTACACACAGTACACAACTTCAGTTATAATTTTGCTTTCCCAACTTTCTGCAAGCAGAGAGAAGTTAAAAGCCAAAGTCAACTTGTTCTACTTGCCATGGCGGGGTGTGATATAGCGGAAGAGGCCTAAAGATTTCTTGGCATGAAATATGCATGGCAAGGTTTCCTCCACTCTCCATCCATCTTCTGCCGTGGTACTAATGGCTAAGATAGAGTTTCCATCTAGCCTGAAATTACTTGGGATGGGAGTCTTCAATTTTCCTGTGGAAAGCATTGGAGCTCAGCCATTGATTGGAATAACCACTACTTTACTTAGAGTTATCTGGATTCATGGTTCATTTGAGTTAAGAATAATCTTCACTGTGTAATCATTTACGCCACTGAGAAAGCACCAGACCAAGCAATGAGGGAATTTTGCCACTAGTAGTCGTCAGAAAAGGTTATAACATGCTCAAAATGTACACAAGCCATATTGCAGCTAAGAAATCAAACACTCTCAGTTGAAATCCACCAAAAAATGTACACGTATGTCAATATCTTACATGCACATGTGTGCTGATGTCGATTCTAAAAATTCAAGTGACACGTTTGCCACCCAGCCATTCAATTATGCAAAAATTAACATTGTTAATGACTAAAAAGAAGTACAAGTGTCTTTAAGAGAGATGCTCATCTACACATGTACTATACTTCCAACAGTTTTGTCATGAACATAAAGCTAGCATGAGTTATGGCCACTTTTCAGGCATGGCAGCAACATTGAAAACAAAGCATAAGGCAGTGAAATCCTTTCTAACAAGTTCATCATGTTGCACTTAAGATGAAAGTGCAACATGACAACATATTGACAGATTCCGCCATTAGACAACATGGCAGTTCTGGAGTGGATACAGTAATGCTGCTACCTACATGTTGTCCTGTACCTGTGAATCCCTATATATATATATCAATCATATAGACCAAAAATTGCTTTGATTTGTCCATTATCCTCAAGGAAACACTAAATAAGGGAAGATGTCAGCATTAGAAGAAAATCTTTATTGCACTTGGGTGTTCCAAATGACAGTTTGTTTGTTTGTTGAGAAATTGTTGAGAAATCCTCTGGTGCTTCACTAAGTTGGCACCTGCGTAAAAAAAAATGGTACAGCCAGCAAAGGACATTCAAGTTCAACCAGGTAAAGACGTAAACAAGCAGAGGCAGACTAGCATGGAACTTCCTTTGTTGCCCGTGGCTCTGTCACTCATATTAACACAGCGTAAAGTCTCTGCACACCTGTGAGCAACATCCAACTCATCTAAAGTGACACCTGATAGATAGCTGGGATTTCCTGGCAGGTGGGGGGAGGATCACACTTAAGCTGTCCTGGAGCCATCTCCCTTGTCAAACTCTCCACGAAAAGGTTGGAGGAACTGTATTTTAATCAGAAGACATGCAATGAAAATGCAGGCAGTGTAGCTGAAGGATCTGGCTAATATTTCATGGTGGAGTAAACTTTCTCACCTGCAATCAGTAAAAACTGTCCACCATCTTCCTCCAAGCAGTACGTCTAAACGTGTTGTGCTGAACACCTTCAATATTCTATAGATTGCAAGGCTAAAAATACTAGGTGTTTATCACACTTTTGTACACGGAAAATAAGAATCGTGCACCTTAATCTTTGATCGTGGGTGCACCAGCGCACATGGATATCTGTGAGGTGTATAGGGATGTGTGCAAATTTCAAGCTCTTGATTGCTGTTTGTACTTGCAAATGCAAGTATAAACACAAATTATACAATCAACACTGTCCAAGAAGACCACTGGGGGACCAATTAAATTTGGTCTATACGGACAAGTTTTAGTTTTATGAATGCACGAGTTGCATGAAACCAAAATATTTTTCTAATTTAATAGATTTCTAATAAAACATCACACATAAAATAGTCACTATAGTCTATTATCTATAGACAGAATTCTCAACATTTGTGTCAATGGGAAAAACTAACTAAGGGACCCACAGAAGTGGTCCTAACATAGAAGTGGTCACTTTTACAGGTTTTCAAGCATATAACAGCCCATGACTATTTTTCTAATGACTGACAAGTCTTGGCAAGAAATATCTTATACCTGTTGTCATCTCTTCATCCATACTCTTCATTTTAAACCCTGGTCTAGTCTTGTGACATTACATATTTATGACTAATCCCAATGCAGATGTGAAATTGTCGTATATTACATCAAATAATTTGCAATCAATACGCATGATTGTATTTCCTGGTCTTTATGCTGAACCTTGGTCGGGACATACAATCTCATATTGTAGGCTGGATAATTGGCCACCATTGCTGCTGGCTACAATTATTCATAGTTAGACTATACCAACTGCAAATAATCCAAGAAGGGCGATGTTCAGGTACAGAAGATCTAACTACACAATGTACCTCTCCAGTAGTGAGATTTTATGTTAGAGATTACAAACAAGCATTAGGACAACGCAACTTTTCACAACTGATGTTAATCTTTGCAACAGTTTTTAATACCCCACGAAAACCTTTTTCCCTCTGCAGGGAGCCCCCACAAAAATAAACAAATTTACAGTACGCATCCAAGAAACAGTACTTAATCGCTTTTAACACACCAGCTATTCCGACATGTAGCTCTCACAACTCATGTGATTTCTCCAAGGAACAGCAAGTTTCCTGACAATATCCTGTTCAAATTAACAACCTCCATCGAAGTAATTTCCAAACATATTGTTGTATGGTACATTGTAAGTCATGGCGCAAACATTTTCTTGAAAACATTCTTGACATAACATACAAATGTTGCTCAGCTAAAATCAAGAGCTTCATCTTGCTTATCATACTAGTATAAGTTGTATTTAATTAAAAAGTTATGGGAATATGGATAAAGATAATGAACCGGAAATGAAAAATGTTCCTGACAACATCTTTATACAAGTTATGTTCGTGTTCTCTTCAAATTGCTTTTCATAGCTTCTGTGCACGTTTGAAATGGGAAATACAAGATAAAGCATCTATCCATCCTTCCCCACGCACAATAGTTGATGGAAATCCGTGTTGGCGCCAGGCATGAAATTTCAGCGTACCTATATGAGAGATAACCCCCCTGACCCTCTGGTGGGGAGAGCAATAAAATGGAGGTGCAGGCTGCTATATAAATGTCCCTCTTGATCTGCAGAATGAAGCTATACCTACCACGATTACCATATTTACATCGTGTGTGCCGTGATCTTTGCTACTCCGCATAAAGCACCAAAGGGCGAAAATCCAAAAGTTTCATCGGGAACATGAAATGGGATCGGCCTCATGACATACAATATATTGGCACTCCTTCAGTGATTTACTGCACCGACTCTCAACATGCTTCCCAAGTCATAAACAAGGCTTTTCATATGGTGTGCCTCCTAGCAAGATGGGGCGGTTTAGAAAGCAATAAAGCCGGCATACATCTAAGTGAACGTCGCAGCTGCGTTATATAGGATTATCTTACTTTTACTCACCTTTTTACAGACATAAATAGGACCCATTTCTGTTGAGCCCATTTCATTTGATAAGGAACGGTTGTCGACTTTTATGGCTCTTTTTCCAATAAAGGGAGGATCGGATACATCAAATGTCGTTGGACCGTCCCACCAAAGGGGTAGGTTGTCAACCTAAGATAAAGAAGGTAAAAATTCTAAAAAGGAAAGACAATTCTCATATTAAAGATAACTATAGTTGGTAACAGGTTATCTTAACTTTTTAAAACTATTTTCATTGAAGCGAGACATTAAGAATATAATAAATCATCTATCAAGCCAAAAGTTTGACCTTTTTCAAGCCATGACCTTATACTATTATAGTATCCCCGAAATGGATGCAAGAGTATGTTTTCAATGGCAACAAAGTAGTTTTGCAGCTCAAAAACTTTATACATACTGGTACTTTAGTACAGTAAGGACATGTACGTATTAACATCCCTGAAAAAGATGTTACTTTGATACAAAACTATAGATACAATCTGCCTTCTTTGCCTTTAAAATGGGTAAAGCAATAGACCTTTACTTCCCTACTTCATAGATAGTAATCCAACAGATGTGAGGGGGAAAATATCACTTCTTGTAATCAAAAAGATATGATAATGAGGCAATAATTAGTGGACAGAAAATCAATTTTGCATCATTGCCGGAGTCTTCATAAAGAATGGATGATGTTCTGAGTATCCCCTGGGATGGCACATCTTCCAAATTGATTTACAGGTAGAGAAATTAACAGGTTCGTATCCTGTGACCACCAAGACTGTTCACAGGGGAAATGGGGAAATAATCACTCCTTGGATAGTAATGTACACACACTTGCAAAGGGCCTCTCCACAGTGACAAAAAATGTTTTACCAACCTTATAACTAATATATTAATTAGTTACTGTATCAAATACCATTGGCATGGTTTTGTTTCTTCCTCGCTTCTTGTTTTTTTGTTTTGTACAGGTATGACCAGAAAAGATCACCTTTACTACGTACATACGGCAAGCATAGGTAGACCACACAAAACATATCTGCATCAACTTTGTGAAGATACTGGCTGCTCGGCTGAAGATTTGCCCAAGGCTAAGGAGGATAGGGAAGGATGGAGGGAGAGAGTCATGTCCATCCGTGCAACCAGCACACCCGGATGCTGATGATGACTACGGCTTTAGCTTTTAGGCATAACACACTATAGCTAGTTATGTACGTACAGAAGGTACACGCTGTACATAAGACCAGACTGTAAGGTTCTATCCACTCGTATCAGGATGGGTCCCTTCTCTTTTTAACAAGTGTACATGTGGTGGGATCTTTACTGTGGTTGAGGTGTGGCTCTGCTCAAACACAGGACCTCCAGCTTTACATGTATGTCCCATCTGAGAGCACAATCATGAGACCTGCATATGTGCAGCTGCTATGTTTGGTTTGCTGCACCACCTGGAGACATCTGGGAGGCAATGCAACATGCTGCGCATTAAAAACTTCTGGATGTGATCCCCAGGCCTTCATAACCCTTGGAATGGGTGCTTTGGACTGGTCTGGGGTTTCCATAGAACAACTTTGAATTCCATCAAACATTTCAAATATGGTTGCTCCATTTACAATGCATGTTGGCCAGGCGAGATTCAATAAAGGATGGTCAAGTAATGTTAGATGTTTGTGCTAAAAACATTGGAATCAATATTCGCAGTTGTTTTTGTTGGAGAACAAAGTTGTTTCTTAAGTTATGGCCTTTTCCCTACCCAACATTGAATTACTAGGGCAGGTATAGTAGACATGTTGGGCTGGTGCTACAGGAATCCCCGCACTCCACCGGGGTGATGTTATTTTCACTTCCATCCAATCAAGGTAACAGTTGCAAATGTTCACTAGTTTCAGTGTATCACTGGGCACATTTCTTGCAAATTGTAATCCCATACACCCGAACCAGTCCTAGATATACTCTTGTATCAAAGCTACTAGCATGTAACAAGATTGCAGAGGTACATGTACTGTTAACTTGATGTAAATACATATAGGCTATAAACAGCCATTTCATCTACTAGACAAATCCATTTAATACAAGCATAAAATTAAAATAACATTAGCAGTCATTAGTCATAATACAATAATACATGTTAACAATAATTACTCTTTCTTCATCATATTTTGGATTTTCCAATTTGTACCTATGAAATGTGATACGCCTGTTATAGCTCGTTTCACCACTTCTCCCTTAGTTACACACAGCAACAACATGCACCCATCACCCCAATCTTACTGTAGATAGTCACTTATCAGCACAATCATCATGCATACCTAACTCTCATTATGTGGCCAGAAAAGATTATTTGAAATTGCATTATTCAACAGATACAGCTATGAATTTTTGATAGCAAAAAAATAGATTGAAACTGTTTCCAATAAACAGGATACGAGTCTATGACTATATATACTGAATACTTCAAAGCTTTGGGTGCTATATAGTATATAACAACAGAAATTCTCTTACAAATAATTGGCAGTGAATATAGAGACTGAGGGAAAGAAGTTAATTCCTACATGTATATTTTTCCAAAGGAATTTCAGTTTGAACTGAACATACATGGTAGATGAAAAGACAGAACAAATTATATTTCTAATATGAAAAAAACACAACTTTGGTCCAACCACTGCCTTATCAACAGGATGATTTTTAATTTTAGAAGCTTAGCTTCATCTTTTATCATCCAATTCACGACGATTATGCTGCACGTAAGTTTCACCTGAGCGCTATAGGTATGTACATTGAAGAAGCATTAACACTTGCACCATAAACATGAAGCACCTGAAAGAGACCATCTAAAACATATCAATATTCTCATACCTCAGTTGTGGCAGTTTACTGCTTGTTCTCCGCTAAGAGTGAACTGGCGTCGTGAAAAAGCAAAAGGGAAGAAAGATCTCTTATATATCATTACAGCGATAAAGGCCATTGGCTAATGTTGTGGACTAGTCCATTCAGTAAGAGGGGAAAAGATGTCCTGATTAACTTTTTGGGGTTGGTTATCTACTGTATTATAAATCATATGGGCATAACAACAATAAGAACATCCTTAGAAATTTCCTCAAAATCCTTTTTAAAAAAAAAGCTTGGATGTTAGCTTAGTTACAAAATGGCAATGCAATCTAGTGCCAGCACACAAAAGGAATGCTAAGTACTTGAACTTGCCACTTGTGGTGTTGTTGGTAGCGTTTACTCTGTTACCACATAGTTTGCACAGTTTCCCAAAACACACTCTAAAACATCCTGTAAGTAATGAACACTTTCTGCCCATTTATGTGACATTTCACGATGTAGCACAAAATTGATAATGATAAACTGCTGCAGCTACTTACTGTATGTATAAAGAGTACAACCACATGTAGTCGAGCCTCAATTACGATGTTCAAAAAAATGTGTAAAATGTTCATTCTAAATTTCATTGTACTCAACTTCAGTGACAGTGGAATATTTTCCTATAGCCAAGGCAATACTGGCAATACATGAGGACACCATAAAGTGAATCGTAATATTTGAACCATGTTTCCAGCATACTCTTCTGACAACAGCTTCTTTTATCATTTTGTAAAATAAAAGTAAATAAAAAATATAGATTAAATCAGAAGGTACAAGTCATCCATTAGTCTGTTAGGGAGTAACAAATGAAAAGCTGGGAAATAGAGTCTAGTCATTTATCAGTTACATCTACAATATCTATTGTTCCCAATTTTTACCATGAGTTTTACTTTCTTTTACAACAGAAGACAGATCAGGGCAAACATGTCAGAATGATTTACGATCATTGTTGTCTGGTGGCGTCGTTAGAATACTGGCTTCAAGTTCAGACAAAAGAGCCTGCCAACAACCAGGGAAGCTTTCAATGAGATAATCCAGTATCTCTGCTTCTTCACAATTCTGTCATTAATCTTTTGGATTTCTTTAGCGGCAAAGAGAATTACCGAAATAAATACTATTGGCATGGTTATATATAATATATTGTAAGTGTAACTTTACTTTTTTTTCTAGCTGACTAAAGCTTTTTGGCACAATTTATATTGGTTGCAGAGTTAGGCAGCTTGGGGAAGTTTTTTTTAAACTTGGCAAGTAACTAAGTTCATAGAAGATTTGTCCATTTCATTTTTGAGCTGGTTTAGCCTAGTATGAGGGCTGTTTCACGAGGCTATTCTTTCACATTTGGCAACTCATGTAATAACCTCAATATGATATGACTGCCAGACAAGTTGATTCTAACTGTCACACTTCACTGCCAATTGGTGAAACATGTACTGTGACTGTGAGACCTTGTACTAAGTTTTTGATAAAGATATTAGTTTATTACTGTAAGAAATGTAACTGAGTGGTGGACTTCACGTATATTGTATTTCTTTTACAACAGCCCCATCCAAACTTTTTAGAGAAATATCTTTTTAAACAAGAAAAATTTCTCTTATCTGTATAATCTTACCCTTAATCTTAAGTCCTTGTTGACATTAACTTCAGGTCACCTGTTCAATGTTTAAAAGACAATTCTTGATACCACAGGCTAATGTTCCATTATTGTCCATTATTCATAGGCAACATTAACAATTATGACTTATACTTCAATCATTCTGATGAAATATTGATGTATTTAGACAGGCACAGAGACAGTAGAATAGAAGCAGGGTGTGGCTCCAAACAGACCAGCTCAGTTGACAGAAACCAGACCCTTTCGTGATATCTGGCAATTACCCCAGGTAAAACAATCAATTAGCGGATCTATTGTTACCGAATCATGAAATGAAAGAGAATGAAATAAGTGCATGTTGTCATCTTCAACTCAGACAGTAGACAGTAATGATTCATGGGAAATGAAAACTGGTCCATATTCAAGGTCAACGTTGGAGTAAAACACACTGTTATTGGTCCCAATAAATGCATTCATCTGGAAAGGACTGATGGTACTAGTTACTGACAGGTGCATTAATGCTAAGTTAACTTAATTTTTTTTACAAGCCTTTGGAAAAGATATTGTACTCATATGACTAGTGTAAAGTTTGCAGCAATTTAAATGTTGCAAAAGGGAAAAATGGAGTGTTTATTATGATTTTAAGCTCTTGGCTGAAACAAGGGGCTAGGCGGGAAGAAAATTATTTTCGTGGTGGCCTTACATTTGCAGTTTTTGAGGTGACCTCTTCACCATGACAGAAGAAACAGGACTTTTCATTCTTCAACTTATTTTTCCATTCTTTATTTTTTATGTAGGGCAATGTGTGTTCTCAATGGCTTGTACTTTCTACTGCAAAAACTACAACATTTACAGAGACACCATTCTGTCATTTTTTGTCTTGGTCTTCTAGAAGTCAAGTATAAAAAGTCATTGCTCAATTCATGAGGATTGCATAGTAGTTATATGCATATGTGACCTTGTTGCAAGGCAACTGCTGCCACGTGACTGACAATCATTCCCTGCCAATCAGAGAGCATGTAGCCATGTGGCACAGTGGGTGGTCTGCTTGCCACACAGGCAAAGGTCAACAAGGGGGTCAAGTATGGAAGCCAGAAATTAAAATACTTATAACCAAAACACAGCTTCCAAGACACCAGGCAGGGTGCAAGTAGTTCAGTTCACACTGTCCCTACAGCTACAAACAGAATTCAATGTTTACAAATTTAGATTCAGGACAGAAACATCATCATCCAGACATCCACTGTTTTCTACCTCTACACTGACTACAGAATATCATCATTGAATTAGTATTTAAATTAAAGATACCACCTTATACATGTTAGACTAGTAAGTAATATGGCTTTGATTTGGAAGGGAAAATGTTTTTGAAGAACCTGAAGAAACTTTTCAAGGTTCAGCTTAGGATATTCGGGCCAATACAACATTACTGTCATGACCTGGTAGATTTGCCAAGTCAAGAAACCAATTTAGACAAAACTAGTATAGATTTGTTTTCTTTTGCAGTGGTTTTATTCTTGCCTCTTAACTCTCCACTGCAAATTAATGACACCTTTAATATGCATTTCTGCTGTATTACTATCTTAATACAGAACTGCTTCAACTGTTTGTTTTTTCAACTGCTTAAAACCTCCTTTTTCTCCTACTGCGAAATAAAACTGAATACCTGGTCCAGACCTATAACTTTCAATGCTAGACAGGAGACACATAATCTTCAGAAACTCCTATATTGTACTTCACCTCTTCAGGTTCACCTGACACATGGAGATGGAACTGATATAGTTTCAATCTTCTTCGGGCACATTGGGATAAGACTAATATATTTTCAATCTACCTGTGGCAACTCTTAACTTACTATCTTTTCACAACCTTAGAAATATGTCAGGAACTGACAGCTTTGAACAATAGCTGTGGGCAACCTTGGTCACCTTTCAGATAGAACAGACAACCAGTCTGTCAATCTTTTGTAATCTCCACCTTCATAATCTTCCCCCCAAACACCTCTTGGATCTTCTTTGTAACTTAGAGGTGAAGAGCAACCTTCCTTCCTATTGATATAGCACTCTTGACATACATACTAACACCCTTTCTTGCCTCTGGCTTGCTTTAGAGATTGGTACAGGGCTAAAACTCAGGAGAGAATTTACTCCCCTTCCTGGCTACCATGTTTTATTGCTTGGTAAATCAATACATGACTGTATATATAACACTGAACGTGCGGAACAAAAGGAAAATGTGTAAATCAATGACTGTAAAGTTCAAACTTAAGAATAAAGAAATTACATATAAGTACATGAACAAATCAATGTACAAGTGTTATTGACTGTTATATTGTGGGAGCTCGTGAAGTCCATGACACTCTAACTGTAAGAATAGAAGAAAATTAATGCATTGCCTTGTAGTTGTACAAGAACATTAGCCCTATAGGCCTAGGCTTATGCCCTTTGTGTAGTTGTCAGTATTCTTAATAATAATAATAATAATAATCATCTGGTGTATTTTGCCAGCCAGTAGGTACCCAGTATGAGTAATGAGGCTTAATCTGTTATAATATATCAGACAAGCTAACCCTTAAGGCTGACTGAAAAAAATGAACTAGAAGCTCAAACAAGGACAGAATCACAATGACATGTCAAGTAGCTAATATCTAAATATGCAATCTACGCATATCACCATGTGTGGGATTCCAATTCTACACCTTTAGCCCTAGGCAGTGGTAATAGTAATACTATACTTTGACTTGTGCTTGTTTGACAGAGTACTAAGGCAATACATTTTAGCAGTAATAACACTGTATGCTCTTGTACAAAACTTAGCGCAAAACTTTGAAATGAATGTAGTCAGATAAGACTGATCCATGAACTTTATTGAAACCAATCTGACTTTTTCATGACATCACATGATGCTATTCACCAGCCATTTATATTCTGATCATATCATCACTGAAGCTCATCTGTGTTGGAAGTATTCATAGTGCTAAACTTTCTTTCAAAATGTCACTTTTGACATTTAGGAGTTTGATATGCATCATCAATGAAAAACTAGATCAAATGTACACGATCCGTGTATCTTTGTGTTGGAAGAAAGTTTAGCATTGAACTATATTCTGATCATGCCTTTTAAAAGTGGGCTGAGATTCAAAATCTGTGACCTTCTCTCTGTACTTTGTATATTTAGTTTTTCATTAATCATGATGCATATCAAAATCCTAAATTCAAAAAGCAAATAACATAAACAGCATCATCAACACTTAAGAGTTAGTTTTAACAGAAATCTAACTGTATTACCAATATGATTCGAAACAGTTCTGATAAAACATACAAACTCGCAATTGAAAAAAACAAACACTTGTAGATCTAAGCATCATGAATACCACATTGTGCACCTGTATTCTCACAAATATGTCTCTTGTCGAACACTAAACACCAGTTTTAGCACTTCGACGAGATGCACCAGTGCATACCAAGATGGGACTTTATTGTACAGTAGGGTGTATGTATGCAGCACTTTATATTCCACAGGCACTACTTCTCCTATTGCAGGGTAGAGCAACATCTGAAGCTAACCACTGCATTAGCTATGGTAGGAATAAGAAGAAATCTATGATGTAATAGAGCTGTCTTCATGAGGTAATCCGTGAATGCACATTCTGACCAACTGTTTTGCTAATAATTTTCCGTGAACTACCATATGTACCAGAATTGTTTTCAAAATACTTGATGTCTGCCTTTTATGCTATTCTTGGGAGCAGTAAGTTACTCAGCAGTAACTTACTGTACTGTGTACTGTGCTACAGTCTTGATCTTGAACTGGTGTATACATGTACCTGAACAAAATACATATTCAGAAAAAGAAGTTTGATTGATAAGTCAAGGTCTGCTTTAGACCTACAACAATTACATAGTCATGCAAGTTGGTTATTGTCTACTGTGTGGGCGACGGTTGTCTTAAGACACATGGTCAGAGTATGATGGGACACCAGCAGCGCAGGATTCCATTGCAGTGCGCACGTGACCCACAGTGACATTGAAAATAGCAGGAGAATTGCCTCTTTTGTCATAAAGTAGATTATTTTTTGTGTGTTAGCAACAAGCGTTACCCTGTCGATGAGACGAGGAGTGCATCCTCAAAAAAGGATAAGATTGACAAGCCCGTACAGAGATGAGAAAAGCTGTGAACCTAAAGTTTGTGGCCGCCGGCGGTAATTCATATCAAGGAGTTGGGGCATACCAAGGATGTAGCCACTGGTGGCAGGGCATAGCACTGGAACAGGCAGTTTCTGATGAAAAAAAAAATGTTTCCATTGCTGACTACATATATATTTACATAGTTTTTCTTTCTGGACAGAAAAGAACACGGCTGGTGATGTTACACTCCTGCTTATCAGCACATTTCATTCGCTGACGGTGATTCGGCTTTAGACATGTGAGGAATAATCGCGAGCCCCCACTGAAGAGTCGCATGACCAGGTCCAAGGTGGCCGCACGATGATTTGATTAGAAGAAAAACTGCTGCACTTGCAGTCTTTACTTTATACGAACTAGAACACCATCTGACTGGAGATGTTTTGAATAATAACGAAAAGTCGCATGACTGCTATCTCTCTAAAGTTGTCCCGGCTGTACCATTCTAGGTTGTCCCCTTCTTGTTCTTCACAGTTTGACCTTTTGTCTAATCTAAGCCAAATGCTGACATGATTACATCCATTTCTTTGCTAATAAAATTTATACACTCTCAAATTCTACACCAAAATCTGAATATTGAAACACCTTTATTGCCAGAAAGAAATTAAAATCATTAATTCATCTACTTATACTTTTATGGAGAATGAAAATGTAACCATCAGGCACATCGCCCAGTGCCAAAGGACAGCCAAAAGGGTCAGAGGTCAAATCAAATCGTGGCAATGACTATCCACATTTGTTCCAGGTCAACAGATATGAAAAGACCTGATGCCAGGAGTTGTTCCTGCCAGGACACCTACAGAATAGACCTAAAATAAGGCCAGAAAGTAAATAAAAGGTAACAATACGAGCCAGAAATCAATTACCATGGATGGTATAGAGAGAGAGCCAGAGATTCAGTATGTTACCTGATGCTATTGTGACACCCTATCTTTATACCAGACCATGACATTCATGAATACAATCCACATCTGTTGGGAAAGTAGAACCTAACATTTTACTTCAATCACATGCCATCCAAAATAAATCATTTACTATCTAGACATATTATGAAATATGAGCAACCTTCAACAAATCTATCAATGTGAACTTCACACAATCAAATACATGTATGTTGGTTCAATATTCATGTTCACTTCTTAATAATAATCCATTATATGCTACTATGGTGATTACTCAAATGAGCACACATTTACTCACGGTGTAAATGTTAGTGTGCCATTGTCTAAATATCACTACTCAACATGCTGTCTCTACTGTACTGTAATACATATATGGTTTAACTTCAAGCATACTGTGCCATGGGCATTAGTAACTTCCGAGGGGAAATCCTTCAATAAAGGTGCCTGTAGGTATTTCACAAATTGCATATTGATTCCATACTTTCACTGATTTTCGTTTTTCCAGAACTCTGCCGCCTTTAGGCTATTCTACAACACTTACGACATGTAATCAACTGAAACATTGTGTCTTTAAAAAAACTTGGACATATACCAGAGCACAATACTTATTGAGCATGCTGTCCTCGGGCAAGAAGGAGAGTAACGGTTGAATATTGATCTCTTCTGCGGAACATCAGTCACTTCCACCACATATGTATTCAAACATTGAAGGCGAAAAAGGTAATATTACCCAGGAGCATTCTTCTTACAGTCCGCTAAGGCACCTTGAACAGTTACAAGAATACCAATATAAGCTTGCTTTCATTTGACTTAACTTAAACTTAGTCTAGGTTTTCATCTTCCAAGTCATAAGGAAGAGTCAAGAAGTTGACCAAAAATGGCATTCATATGGTATTTGAATAGTTATTCAGTTTTAGAAAACTCCACGTTTCACTTGGGCATTCTTCCACTACAAATGGCCGACTGCTTGACAAATACATTATATGAAGCAAGAGGCATAAATGACACATAAATCCATAGCAAAATTGCAAGTGGCTTTGTAGTCTATAATACTGTGTAACAGGGCTTAAATTACTTTATTTTCATACTCAATTATGTTCATTTAAGTTCATCCATGACGGTAATGGACACTATATAAAGAATTTGAACTCTATTTCCCTAGACATAGTAATGTACTTACCAACAAGCTTTCAAAGTGACATAGGCTTTGGGTCATTTCAACTTGAATTAAGGGGACTGATCGAAAGCTCGTTTGTAAGCATTTCACTTTGCATATGAAAATAGCAAACAAAATCTTTAAATAATATGCTATTTCTGTTTTCTGAAATATGAATATTTTCAAATTTCTCCTCAAACTGCAGGGTGGGTATTTGGAGGCCTGATTGACATTATTATGGTCTCCCCACAGAGAATCATCTGTCCTCAGCAGACAATAGAAATAAGGTCAATAGTTTGCCAACTGTCAACAATGACGTATTGAAGCTTAACCACAAAAGGTCAAAGACTCAAAGGAGGGATTTTTCTGAGCTGCTTGAAATACAGTTCACTGAAGTGTGTAAATAATGTTAACTAATACTGAAGTTCACGGTTTGATACAATATTTGTATCATTTTTTCTTTGCACCCACACGTACATTTCTCTTACATGTACATGTACATGTATGTTGCATGGAATTTGTTAACACTGATTATTAACAATAAGTTTCATGTGATTTCAATGCATTTTCACTTCATGTTTTGACATTACAACAAATCTCCGCCTTGCTGTTATTCAAGCCCAAGACCAACCTCAACACTGGGTACAAGGTGTCTGTGCTATGCCTGGCATACAACTTTGATTAACAAATATGATATATGTATGCAGGTAAGCTGCGATACAGGGACACCTAATCCTCATAATCAATCTTAGATTTTGTTTTGCTTTGCTTTGCTAATTTTGTTCTAGTGAATTTACCAGCCAACTTCAGGTTCTATGTTGGCAGGCAGGGATGGAAAACCATTTCAAGAAGTGATCATTAACGTTGATACTGCAAACAATAGTACTACCTCCGTGTGAACCACAATGGATTACACACTTCAGATATGAGACTTATCAACCACCAAGTTGCTGACACCTCTACTTGGCATCACAAGTGCTTGCACAAAGTATAAATCTGTCTAACTAATCATACACAATACAGACACGTACCAGGCAAACTCTATTGTTACCAGCCTGGCCAGTATCAAATTAAGTGTACAAAATGATGGATATTCATGACTCGACAGGCATAGTTTGCAGGTCACTATCCCAACCTCAATCATAAATTTCCTACCACAAGACAAACCACACCTCAACCCCATGCACCATACTCCTCCATCTTAGCTATCATACCAGTGCTTCATTTTCCCAGGCTTCCCACAAGTGCAGAGGTGAGTCCCACAACGACGTCGGGCCTACAATACCAATCAACCGCAAAACAGCCAAGTGCTGTCCTCGCAATACCTGGAGACTTACCCGTCATCAAATCAATTGTGTTGTGCACACCCACAGTTGGCTGAGCAAACTACTGGTTATTTGTTATGATCAATATATAGTAATAGGTCCATGCCAAGTGGTTCAAGCTTGTGGGTTGGATTATTGATTCTGGTATGTATCAAAGTAAGCAGGAGCACAGACATTTGTTACAGACCCCACGAACATCAAAACTGAGGGAAGTGAACAATGAATAGACCTTTTGAAAAATGGCAAAAAGCTGTTGTGCCCAAAGTCAGGCTAAGTATAATAATAAATCAAACTTGGAGAAAAAAGAAATTAGCATACAAACCAATGTTGAACACATAGCTGTATTTGTCCATGATCCCATGCATACAGGATCACCAGTAATGTTCACCTGCATTGGATTGTCAAAGTTAAAGTCTCCAAATGCTCCTTTTTGGTTTATTTATTTCTATTTAGATACACAACCTATCATAGCTGATAACATAATATAAACCCAAAATATGTAGTTATCTACACAATATTACAGAAGGATAACTAGTGGGCTATAGCAAGAAATTCCAGCGATTTCGCACTGGTACATGATGGTACTAGCTGGTGCTCACCCCTTGTGCCTGTACTAACTGGTATGCATTATAGTAACTTATCACTCAAAATCAATGAGAATCTACATTCAAATAGATGTTGGTAATGGTTGACAATGATAAGAAATCTGCAGCCTTGCCTGTTAGAGTGATTGTATCAATTCTTTTGTGTCAATTAACACATGTACATATACAATGGCATTCTAGATGAGAACCCCCCCTCCCTCCATATAGAAATGGTTTACCGTTGGTAATGATGAGTAAATTTGTGGCGGTCGCACCCTGAGCAGAATTCAATTTTCAGCAATGATATGGACTAACAAGATGGAACTGTTGGACATCGCTGCAGGACAGGCTTGACTTTTGGTGATTGAATTGTCAATACCAGGGCAGACTGGACCCAATCAAGTGGTATAGCCTATAGGGCTTTTCAGAGTATCCTGGAGCAGGATATTTGGCCTTCTGGAACATATTAGTTAAAACACAAAGGAAAGTCAAACTCATGGAAAGAGCTACAGTAGACAGTTTTGCAAGTGTATGTGTAACTGTTGCAGAGTACGAAAAACATACTACCACTAGCCAATATACATGATGTACATGTATGATACTAGAAGTCATATTAGGTCACACATCCCAGTTCTTCTGTAGAGTCCTTGGTGATAACTGACTACATGTTCATTTTGGAGTAAGGGGTTTGGGGCCGTTCTATGCCCAGTTACTTAGTTACCTTGCATAGACTGATGGATGCAGGTTGATGTTAAGTTCAACCCCTCTAGGTTGTTTATGGTAAGTTCTTATCAGTCAATCTTTGCTTCGGGGTATTTTTCTAAGGTAGCAAACTGAACATTCCAACATCAGATATCATCATGTTTATGGATTATAGACCTTATCATGTTTTATCCTTATAATAGGCTTCAATAACAATAATACAGTACTATTAATAGTGATAGATATACAGATACGTTTTTTTCTTACAGAATATCTTCAAAAATAATTTTGCTATCCTTGAGGTCTTCTCTCCTTATACAGGAAAAAAAGGAAAATAGCCTTATGCTGGAAAACAGTTCCAAACAAATAGACAATGGGATACAGTCTATTTTTAACTTGTGTACAGTGTACTTCACAACAATACACAAATGTTTACTTACAGGGCTTGAAATTCATTTTTTTTAATAAGGTGCATTGGTGCTACCAGCCAAAAACTTGGGTGTACTAGAAAAGATTTTGGTGCAACAAATAGAATAAAGTAGAATGTCAGGAAAACTTAATTACTGCTAGTACTTCCTTTTGTTCATAACTAAGAAAACTAGATTTTTTTCAGCCAAAAAAATGGCAGAAAAGCTGTAAATTGAATATGAAAGGAAAATTACAATAATAATAATAATAGAGATCTACAATTTCTATTATTATATCATAATGCTACAGTTTTGCAGTATTGAAAATTTTGATGAACCCAAATATCAACTTCAAATTCTCAAACAAATACTATGAGTATGACGAAAAACTTTTTAGCACTTCTTTTTAGCACTTCTTTTTAGCACTCAGATGTCAAGAATATGGTTTATAAGGGTAACATATAGTATACTTTGATATCTTGGGTGCACAGCTCCAACTTTGTTGGTGCAAACGCACCCAGTATCTTCAGGCTACTGAATATTATTAAACAGGGCTATCATTAAACTATTTCTGCTAAACATTAACGTAATACATGTAGGCTTGGCAGAAACTGACTTCTAAGACTGATTGACAATTCTCTAACTTCCAAGGAATATTGCCTATGCTGTCATCCTTAACCCTTGACTTTGACTTTATTACTAAGCCTTACTAGCCTGGGTACCATCCGGATAGTAGTTCGCTCCTACGTTCGCTTCTGCTATCCGTCTGGAGACGTGCGCATTCAAACCGTTTGGTGGTGACGGCAGTTGATGAGCGAATCAAGGAATGGGTTCTAGAGCACTCGTTCGATGACAACAGGCCGGCGCCCACATGCGCTAGGGGACGTGGGGCTTTTCCGGTGTTGGAACACCGGTTCGAACGATCACATGAACCCATTCCATAATTCGCTCATATGTGGGGACCAATCAGCGCCTGCGTCCAAAATTTGGACGATTCCAGACGTTGAGATGGTCCGCGTTCCCAGACGGAAACACAGAGAAGCGACTGTATATAGTGTATAATGAACGTCAGAGCTAGAAGCGACTGTATATAGTATATAATGAACGTCGGAGCGAACTACTTTCCGGATGGTACCCAGGCTAAAGCCTTACATCATTGATTGAAATCAAGCAAACTTGTTATTGCTTCATAAAGAAAATATTTGTGATTTGCTGACTGCAAAGTCTTAAAATCAATTTTACTACGGAAATCATATGTTCTAGATAATTGTTACTATGCATACATATTATGAATTAGATTTGAAGTTCTTATGATATCATTTGATATCTGCTCTATATTTGTTGTATTAGTTAGATGGTGTTTCTTGTGAAATCGCAGTGTCAGACTTCTTTCTGCACTGAATTACAGCCAATTTACAAATGATACAAATTATCTGGATACAAAAAAAATTACAGTCATATACAAACTATGTAACATAGTTTGTTATTACAAACAATGGCATGTTTGTGTTTAAATTAATTTGCATATAATCTATGATAAATTCAGACCAATAAAAACTGTAAATCACTGCCAGGCTAAGTAGAATTAATGTCCTAAAGGTTCTGTCTGCTACACAACTTAATCAAATTGATCACAGGCGCACAGTCATTGGTGCAAGACTCTTATTGGCAAAAATGCTCAGGAAATGTGACATCACACTCCCCACTGGAATCCCCAGGGGTTCCCTAATGACGTCTGTATTCAATTTCAGCCCCACCTTCAAAGTCCGTGTGTGTTCAACTTCTCAAGTTCTTGTAAATTACTAGCCTCTACCAGGCTCCGTGGATCGGTAGAATCATTATCCTCACCACGAAGCCTGTGCGGGGTCGCTAAGAACAAACGACAGAGAATTAATCCCCCCGTTATTTGTACAAAGGAAGTAGCTTAGCGCTGGAGATAATTTAAGTCATAAATCGGCCAGCGCCCAGTGGGAAACAGCTCGGTTTGGGACAAGGTCAAACTGGGATCGACAACAAAACGCGGCAAAAATGATGTTTTGGACGGCGTTTTTTTGCTAAAATATAAATGCTTTTGAAACAATGTAGGCTAGAGTGAGGTTAATTTTGCGATGAAATGTAACATGATAACAGTTTACGCTATAGGTAAATTCCTGTGCGGTCAATCTGCAGCAATCGGTCGCGAAAAGAGATCGCATTTTTTCCCTGTTGAGTGTGGCCAAGCTGTACCTTTTTGGTGAAGTTTGGAAGCAAAAAGGACTCATTTTGGGATGCAATGGATGACCCGAGGGCTTATGACGATAACAAACGTTTGATGCAGGACGGGATGGCTTGAAAATAAAATGTTTTGCAGGTCCCCGTGAGAAGTCCCGGCCGCTGCAGTCAAGACCCGTCACGGGCGAGTCGGAAAGCAATAAACCACTTCGCACCTATTAGATAGCGATTAGTGGACTTCAAAGAACATAGCGACCCCGCACAGTCTTCGTGGTGAGGAAACGTACTCTTCTGGCCGGCTAACTCCCCTAGCGTACTATAGATTCTATTTGTCCAATTTCTACAATTAGACCACCGATCCACGAAGCCTGGTAGAGTCTAGTAAATTACACTTCCTGTGTAGTCATCTTCCTCACAACTTCCAAACAAACCAGGCAAACGTCAAGCTTCCTTAAAAAAATGTCACAGCAATATGCTGATGCCACAAGTTTACCTAACTCACCACAAAATACAGTGAAAGTGTATATCTCTGAAATTACAAATTTGGCATGTAGAGATAGGTAGTTTGGGTTCACAGTGGGGGGCGGGCTGGTTGGTGTTCAAATCACAGCAAGTATCACAAATTATTCCATTTATTCCCTGTTATTCTAGCCATTCAGGACAACTCAGCCTTCATGAGATGATGGCAGACTAAAGTATGAAGACATATGTCAGGCTGCCAAAGTGTCAAAGAAGCCAGCGCCTTTGGGAGTGTCAAAAATCCTAGCGCGAATATAAGCGTGTTCGTCCAACCATAATCTCCATGCTGGCACTCAGGGACATACAACTATTCACACAAACAACACCAGTTTCACACTTGTTGGAGGCTCAAAATGACCCGTTCTCTTACCTTGGAAGACCTTGCGAGCTGGGTTTGGTTTGGCGAAGCTTGCTGGAAGACTTGCGAAGCCAGTCAAGGCCGAAACTCGACTTAAATCGCCGCTTGAGTTCGGTTTTCCGGCCTTTTTGTTGTTCACCCTCAGCCGTCAATTTCCAAAATGGCGGATGTATGAATAGTAAGCAAGTTGCCTAATATGGAGTTCCTTCTCATAAATATTCATCAGTATTAGGAAGTGGACGTTTCCGGGAACATCTTATCTCCAAGCAGATGTTGGGTGGAAGATTCATGAGATGATGATGGTAGTGATTGTAGTCTTGTAGGGCTTGTCTGATAGAATACATGTTCGGTTGCATTAGATACTAGAAGTAATACTAGTCACCTGGTGTTTAGATCCAGTCAGCTCAGAGAATCCCAGATGTCAGAAAGTTTATTCTCTCCAAGCAGAGATTCAGCTCCACCTGTAATATCTCCATTAAAACTGGAGATATTGTTTTGGGTGCGTCTTTGTGTGCGTGTGTCTGTTTGCGTGTGTATGTGTGTGTGTGTGTGTGCCTGTCTGTGTGTTTGTATTTACAGATTTTTGTGGTCACCATAACTTAAGAACCTCTGGATGGGTTGCAATGATATTTGGCATGAGTGGGTCATGAGTGGATAGGGACTGGGAAGGTAAATGTCAAGGTCGATTTTGGGTCCCTGGTATGTGACCTTGGTACTGCAGGAGAACCTCCGGTTTTGTAGGTTTTGGCCTGGCCGTGCTATGGTCTTGATATTTTGGTGGCAGATACTAGATAGCTTGGAACTTGCTCTGGAACTGTTGCGACTCTTTTGTCAAAATCTTTCGAGGGGAATAAGTGAAGAAAGGAACGGCGGAATTCCATAATATTTAGTATGCAGTTAGCTTAGACAGAGATGTACAGTATGAAGTGTAGCTTGTGCAAATTAAGATTTAATTTTCATAATGAAGGAAATCTATACGTGTTAGATGGCTATAATGTGCCGCGTAGCACAGTGGGAGTGTGTTCGGCCCGTGACCGAGAGGTCGCCGGTTCGAATCCGCCTGCCGTGTTGCCGGTCTTGTGCCCTTGGGAAAGGCACTTTACACGACTCTCCGCACTTTACTCAAGTGAAATATGAGTCGTCCCTCGGATAGGACGTTAAATGGAGGTCCCGTGTATGGGGAGAGCCACACCCCATGCACGTTAATTTATATAAAGAACCCCCACACGTGCGATAGTGCGGTGTGAGATGGTGCAAATTCTTCCGAAGTGTCTGGAGTTGGTGATTCACTTCAAATCGCCCTGGATGGTTTGCCCCAACACAAATTAGGGGTGTTATCCAGTAACCGAACAAGAACAAGAACAAGAAGTGGTTAGGTTTATAAGTCATTGATGCTTGCGTCACGGTCTGCCGGCAGAGCTTTGGCCGCGAGATATAAAGCAACAACAACAACAAAATAGAAACCCCGAGAAAAACTGCTAAAAACACGTGTCTGAGCCGTTGCTTGGAAAGTAAGAAAGTCATTTCCGTTGGGGTCCTAAAATCTGCTTGCCTACATTATAAGATTTTATCATAGTGGGGAGTAAAAAACGCCTTTGGTCAGATGCTTTGGATGCTTTAGATGCTTTATTAGTCCTCCGCTGTCTAGCCTTCCATGCAACAACATCAACATTGCGTCGGTTGCAATTGGTAGACTTTCTATATACATTGGTTGAACAAAAATAAGTGAACATATTAACGTTATAATTTGACTTCATCGTTATTGCTTGGCGGTAACCTATACAAATATACATTAACTTCTTTTGAGACACAAAGAAAGCATGTCGATACATGTAATATGTACTTAGCAATTTAGTAGAAAACTTTTATCAGTTTCGCTCTAACTGTCGATCTGTTCCTACTCGAGTTAATGTTAGAAGTCTAGATCTAGATCCTAGTTCTTCTCCTGTCTTTCCAGCTTTCACAAAGACAAGTAAAAACGAGTTTATGAATTAAAGTAATGCGGATTGAATGTAGTCACGATGATCGCTTCAAAGCTGAATCCGGGAGTCATGGAGCCATGACCAGCGTTCACTCGTATTGTTGGCCGTCTGACCATTGGCCAGAATGATAATGGATGGCCACCGTCATACTTTTACGTCCACTGACGTCCAGCCTTTAATACTTGGAGACTATCGGTTCCTCTCGGACCGCGCCGGCGTTCAGAATCAATGCGTTCCCAACGTCAGTGGAGTCATGACGCTACGAATGATAGACAATCTCCGGTTTGATGAATAGGACAATATTATTTCGATGAACAGTAATAGCAAAGGTAGAAGATGCTGGGGAAATGTTAAAGAATTGGTAGGGACCAACGAGGTTGAAGATTGCGTGAAAGATATGAAAAAAGTACATAACTGTATCTAACTCCGTCAAGAAAGTCCTTCACCGTTACGTTGGTAGGTGGCTGCCATTTTCCAGCATCCCAAGTCGCTTCTTATTTCCCGGCGGCCAACTTGGCCGTGACGCAAGTGGCACCCAGTCACTCCCACTCGTCAGTGACGTAGTGCAAACTGAGAGACTCAGAGAGCGCAAAGCAGCAGCTTTCTCCCCATGAATGTCACAATAATGACATTTAACAGAATGGCTAATTAATCGACTTGGAGTTTAAAAGGTTTGCTGGACAGACATTCTACAGCTATTCTGCGCCACTCCAAGATCATTCCATGAATTACTAAATGCATTTAAGTTCGCGGGGATGTAATTTCGCAGCAGCGGGAACAAGGACTTTTCGCGGTGGTTTTAAGTTCGCGGTAGCACCATGCACTGTAGTCTCTTACTGCCATGGAAAATGTTCGCGGTGGATTTAAGTTCGCGGTCAAGCGGTCATCGCGAAAACCGCGAACATTAAAGACATTAAAACACCGCGAAAGTTTCTGCATTTACAGCAATCAACGTTGCATATATAGAAAACAAAAAGGTTGTTTTACTGCCAGGCATCACTATGACATGACCTGAAGACAGGTAAACTGAGTTGCTTTTTTTTCAGTTAGCTAATTCTTAAAAATCTTTTATAATTGATATTCCTTACGATCTTTAGTGACTACTTGAGCAGGATATGACTGGAAGTGCCAATGATATACTAGTATTTTTTGTGGTACAGATATCTGCCTGAAGTCAGATATGGCCCTAAAATAGGGAATGCAAGTTTGTATTATCACCCAGGAAAAATAGCAATGATATCATCCGTATACAATGAACTTGAAAATAGCAGTAGACGAACACAAAGAAAAGCGCACAACTCGCCTGCGTGACGGTACCGGGTAGAGCTGCTAGCGGGACCTATTTTTGAAACTAATTGACAACGAAGTGTTTTTAAAACGCATGTAATATAAACTGGTTAATTAAGGGGATCGTAAAACAATCCAAAACCGGGCGCAAATTACAAGCACTTGGCGATTTATTCCTAAGAGCGGAAGTCTACGAAGTTATGATGTCTTTCGTGCTTTTGTGAAAGATTCATAATTTTATTCACTGAATATTTTGAAGAAAAGCATATGATAAAACTCTACTTAACTTGGTATTTTTCGACAACAGTTTCGAAACACATACTCTGCTGAAGTTTCTTCACAAGTCAAATTGGTTGCGTGCCTGACAAGTTGCAGCATGATTTATTTTGAATGTTACATACAGACAAACTTGGGCGTAATCTGGACCTATACAATGTAATTAAACTGGACCTATACAATGTTTTACTTTGAGAGTGCACTACGTAAAATAATTCTGAACTTTCAAACTAACTAACGCAATTAACTAAAAATTTGAGTGCATATAACAGCACATCATTTTATTCGGTCACTTTTCAGCGTTTCTACAATAGAATCACCGGTTCAGCAACAAGCGGGTTGTTGAACTTCCCTTGAGATTATTACGTAGAGTGTTTTCCCTAGCTGCCATCACTACGCGTGTGTGCAGTAAACACTCTACAAATCTCTACGCTATCGAGGCAAACAGAAGTTTGAAATATGAGAACGTAAAAGTAAATCTGAGGAAAATTATGTTCAAAGTTACATTTCATTCAATTTATGTTTTGAAGAAAAGCATATGATGAAATTCTACGATTTACTTGGTATTCTTTTTACCGCAGTTTCCTTTTCGGAAACTTTCCGAGTACCCTGCTTTAGTTTCTTCATAGATCTTCATCTGAAGTTACACCATGCCTTGCGGTTTGCGCCCCTCATGCCATGAGTTGCTTTACAGCAGTAACTTAGCCTGGTATCCAGCCGTAATATAGCTCCCAAGTCTCTTCTCTCCTCTTCGTAATTGCGAAGAGGAGAGAAGAGACTCGGGAGCTATATTACGGCTGGATACCAGGCTAGCAGTAACTTACATGTACTTTTCATTTTGAATGATACAGATAAAAAATTGAATGTGATCAACTATATTATTTCACATTAAGGGTGCACTAAGCAACATTATTCTGAACTTTCAAACTAACTAACGCAAAAGTTAAGAGTGCAATCGTGCGGTATAATGTTACAATGATTTGTAGGATTAATTTCATTTCATTCTATTTATTTTACCAGGGGATTTAAACCTTGCATTTTATTCTACAGAGAATCTATGAACAATTCTCAATTTGCTAGCATTTTTTTCTTTCTAAATCATATTCCTAGGCTTTGACTTGAGGTCTCGTTCCGGTATTACTCCGCCGGTGGACACTCAAACGTAGATCCTTCCAAAATATAAATGGGGCCCAAAATCGTGTGTTTATGTAGGTGATAAATTGCCTTTTATCGCCCCCATGTCATATCGAAGGATTTGAGATGAAAGGTTGTGTATTTCTGACAGGATCAGTTGGAAAAGTTTCGGCATTCGGGCGATTCTCGGACGTGTACGTTTGTTTGTCCTGAGTAATGCGGTAAGCGGGTCACTGCATATGAAGGAAAGCCCCACTTTCTGGATAGTTTTTCTGTGCAGTTATAGATATTATAAAAATTGATCCATCGGTCAGATTTTGAGGGTATTTTTTTATTGATTACTGGATAAGTGCTCTTGTAATAGAAATTAAAACATCTCCAGCAGAACGGTTTCTTTATTGGATTTTCGCCCATTAAAGTTGCATAATAATACGTTGTTTTCAATGAGAGAGCAAAAGTCCGGAATGAGACCTTGACTTCTTTGCCGGCAGTCCGGCACTTTTGCATTGGACAAGCCCTGTTTCCATTTCTTCCCATCATTCTTAGCGCGATGACCTAACACGACCTCTTTCACGCTGATATTTCGCGGAAGGCTCATCGTAAGTGTGCCATCGCTGACAATCCCCTCTGTTTCTCTCGATTTTTTCAGCATCAGTGTCCAAAAGTTGTACCAAGTTGATGTATGAATATCAAGCAATAAACTGATGCGGCGATTTTATGTTTATTTTTTCAGGAGGACGTCTGCTGAAGTGTTAAAATGGCAGAAGGGTGAGTGGATGGTGTGGCGACCATGAACCATGTTGGATGTTGGTGCCGTAAAAGTCTATGATTTTTAACACTGTGACCACATAACGTTATATGATCAAAGAAATAGTGTTGAATACCACTTGTAAAACAAAAACTACCGAAGTCACGGGTTCCTCTCTCAGCACTCGGTGTCTAGTGCGGAAGGGGCCTTCCGCACTAGACGTCTAGTGCCGAAGATACGTCCGCACTAGGTGCCCAGTGGTGAGATGGCTTCAGCACTCGAAAAACCCGAATCACCACTAGAAACCGAGTGCTGAGACTACCTTCAGCACTAGAAAACGAGTGACGACAAACGTTCCGCACTAGAAAACGAGTGACGACAAACGTTCCGCACTAGAAAACGAGTGACGACAAATACTCCGCACAGGAAACCGAGTTCTGACAGCTAGCCTCCGTTACGTTATTTACAGTTACGGCCAAAGGGTAAAATTGAATATGGCATTGGTCGATACCATTGTGGTCGAAAGAAGGGGTACCTTATACATTTTATCTTCATACAACGTAATGAAGATGACGATATGTTGTAATTCCTAGTAATGTTATTGTATTCTATAAGTATTTCTGTAGAACTATGTTCATCGCCTTGTCAATGAGAGGTAACGTTACAGTTCCGGGTCAAAGGTACACATCAGTGGTTGCCATGATACGATCGCCGTCGAAAGAAGGGGACATGCCTTATCTTCGTATGTCAGTATATAACGTCCTTGGTCAGATACAACAATATTGAAGTCGACGATATTTGTAATTTCTTGAAACATTCTTTATTAAAGTATTACTGTAGAACGTAAGTGCCTTAAATGAAACCATTGTTGCACAAGTTGTCTTACTATTGCAACCAACCCAACAACATTTAATCTACAAGCGTCTAAAGGACATTCATTTCCAGAGCTTTCTAATCAACACTTATAACGATAACAATGGCGCAACTGTAAAAAGCAAACTCAGAACGCACATGCTATTAAAATCATACAAAGAAAAGTATTTCAAAACAAAAAATACAGTCGCCAAACCAATCGTATTTTCAATCTCGAGAAACGTCTGAAGGACATTCATTTTCAGAGCTTTCTAATCAACATTTATTACCGATAACAATGGCGCAACTGTAAAAAGCAAACTCAGAACGCACATGCTATTTAAAGTCAGACAATGAAGAAACGGCAAGGCAACGGCAGGTTCTTATTCTCGGGGCGATAGTTTGCAGATAACATTACGTATTAAAGGTGGTACAAAACTACTCCAAAAAGGGCTATATCTATCACAAATCTTGAAGAAATAAACATTGAAAAAAGTTGTCATTGTGGTTTATTTTTAATGGATTTGAAAGCTGGAAGTATTTCTGTAACAACGAATGATTCGCAACGGCAGGTTCTTATTCTCGGGGCGATAGTTTGCAGATAACATTACGTATTAAAGGTGGTACAAAACTACTCCAAAAAGGGCTATATATATCACAAATGGGAGGACACGAGCACAGGAAACCCAGTGCTGACGGTCTTAAAATGATAGTAGCACTCGGCTTCTAGTGCCGAAGTGGTCTTAGCACTCGGCCTCTAGTGCCGAAAAGTCACCGAGCACTAGAAATCCCAGTGCGGAACCCGTGACTTAGGTAGATCGGCACTCGGTTATCCAGTGCTCAATGACCTCCGCACTGGGTAACCAGTGCTGAACGACCTTTCAACCACCCTTCCGCACTAGAAACCGAGTGCTGAGCGGAGATCGGCACTAGAAACCGAGTGCTGGGCGGAGTTCGGCACTAGAAACCGAGTGCTGGGCGGAGTTCGGCACTAGAAACCGAGTGCTGGGCGGAGTTCGGCACTGGAATTCCAGTGCTGACGGGTCTTCAGCACTCGAATAACGCCGTTCCGCACTGGAATTCCTGTGCGGAAGTTTCTTCCGCACTGGGCCCCGAGTGCCGACGCCATTTTCTCCACGAATTCCGCACTGGGCGCCCAGTGCGGAACCCGTGACTTCGGTATACTTGCCTTGTAAAAGGTACATCAGCATGATAGACAATAATTTATGATTGACACCGAAGCCGATATAATATCTATCAGAACTTTATATACTAGTAGTTTTATATGTGGGGGGGGGGGGGGGGGCGCAAGTAGGACGGTCGTAAAGGGAGTCATCATTATAGTTGGAGGATGTAGTGGAAATCATATTCTTATCACTAATGTCAATAACTGATTAACACAAACCCAGGAAAACTTTGACAGAGACAAATCATGTTGCCATCACTACATCAGTTATGATGCACATCTTCATAAATCATAAGTGCATTCAAACTTTGTCTGCCATGTGTACAATATATTGTCAACATGATTTCCTCACAATCCCATAACATTTATGCTTAATTTAGTAGTAACACTAACAGTGACAATCTGATGATGACAATAGAGCTCCCTCTTCTCATGTAAAACTGAGGAAATGCTCTATACCGAACCCAATACACTTTCTGAGGATTGTACAAATGTACCACAGAAGTCAATAGGCAACTAACTAGAAATAAAATGCACAGAACTAACACAGTGTACTGTGTAGACCAAGGTTGGACAATTCCACTAGCCCTGTTGTCCAGGGCAAGTGAAAGTGCTGATTGGGCAAGTGCCTGACCTACCCCACTTGCCTGATCAGTGATCGGGCAAGATTTTTCCATTGAGTGAGATTTTAATTTACAAATGTACTTGTTACTTTTTACAGTCATGACATTGGGCAATGGTTAACATAGAAAAATAGTCAATAATAAGAATTCCATTTCTGGAAGTGAAAATACATATAAAAGTGACATTTGAATATTGGGCGAGTGACAAATTGGTTCGCGCAAGTTTTTTATGTGCTTGCCCGATAAGAAGGGAATTTTAGAAAACTTGTCTAACCCTGGTGTAGACAGAAGATATTTTAAACTGTGATCTCTCTCTCTATATGTGTATGTTGTCCTGTAGAGGTGAAGCATCCGGAGGTCCTATGGACATCAACACAGCCCTGCAAGAGGTGCTGAAGAATGCTCTCATCCATGATGGACTGGCACGGGGGCTGCACGAGGCTGCCAAAGCTCTCGACAAGTAGGCTTATCATTCTGCTGTGGTTACCCATTGAGCAATTATCCAGTGGATCCACTTTAATCAAAGACAATCATATTGTTCACTATGTTTCATTTAGTCTCACAAAAGAAACATACAGAAGTAAAGAAATGTGTAAAAGAAAACAGTGTGCAAGAGGCAGAAAGGTGCCTGAAATGCATGTGCTAAGCCTTCAAACTTGACTGATATTATTATTAACCATGATACAAATATTGATTTTGTTGCAATGGCAACGTGATAGAGGCTATACCAGTTTATTTTCTTGGCTCTCAGACTCTGACCTCACCGGTCCCATAGCCTCACCGGCCATAGGGGCAGCACTTCCATCAACATAAGTTTTCCACCTTTGTCTGTCCTCAGCCAAGGTTGCCAGATGGTGGACTGTTCTCAAACATCTTAGAATAAAAGAAATTCAATCAAGAGAATCAGAGAAAAAACAATACAAAGTGTTAAAATTTGAGTCTATCAATTCCTAGAAATCGGGTGTGCCAAGGTACATATTATTCTGCATCATCATTTTTAATAAGAAGGAACAAAATATGTTTGGCTTAAAACATTTTGCACTAAGAGGGGAGTAGACAAAGAGTCATTGATATGAAAGTGACCAGTTGGATTCACCAGTGCTGTGCAAATGTTCCAGAGTCGCAGCTATCACATTGTCAAAAGCAGCTTTGTAACCAACATGCCTGTAGAGTATTTGCAGTCAGGTTATTTCGTATATGGTATAGTGTTCACCAAGGACCCATTTGTAACAAAAAGCAATGCATTTGGTTGCTTTGATCATGAAGTTATAATTTCTGTTCTTTTCACAGGCGCCAAGCCCATTTATGTGTCCTGGCAAATAACTGTGACGAGCCCATGTATGTCAAGCTGGTGGAAGCTCTCTGTGCGGAACACGGAATCAACCTTATCAAGGTATGTTCAGTTATATACATGAATCATATTATAGGCTTTTATTATTCTGAATACTGAGTCTGTATGCTGTATTTGGAATGCAGAAGGCCATGTAATGTGACCATTGGCAAAACTTATGAATGAGTTAGATCATTTGTCAAATAGAAAAATGCTACAAAGTGTGATGCAGTTCAAAGGGCAACACTGTTTGAAGGCTCTGAAGTACAGCCTATCAGCTAATGAGGTTATTTGGGTTTCCTACACTCCCTAGAAACCTGTTTGCCCATGCATTTACGCTATCAGCATCAGCCAATAACTTGAGTGTTCAAAGCAGAAGTAGCTAAGAAGAATTCAAACATCAGTTCAGGTCACCTGTTTTATTAAAAGTTCCATCAAGTATGGAATATTGCACTTGACTATTGGGTAAGATTAGAGAGTGCTCACTTCAAATGATGTTTTTAACTTTTGACAACTAGTGTATTAATAACATACAGAACATTCCCAGTATGAAAGGAATAATAATTGCCTGTACTCCCTAGATGTTGCATGTGATTGGTAAGGCCATACCAATTTAATTTGTTGGTTCTCGGATTTTTTCAGAAAAAAGTTGGAGCGACAGGGCGAAAAAAAAAAAAAAAAAAAACAAGTCTGGATTCAGGTCCAGAGTTTCAGGTTGGTAATTCCAGACCTGAAACCATGGTATATGTGTGGCAAAATACTTATCCAGTTACAATTACATGAAAAATTTGCATGTAAGCATACATTTTATATTTAATTTCAACAATACAAATGCAAAATAATGTGCAGTATTACAGAAGTACACACAGTAATAAAGCTTAACAGTTGTAATAAATCATCATAGTAAATCATTAACAACATTAAAAAACTTTTAAAAAGGTTGAAAAACTTTTTCAGCATAGTATAATGTATGTTAGCAACAACAACAAGAAAATGACTTCATTTCACCCAAAAAATAAGAGTGCCTGAAACATCTGATTCATTATTCGCTTTGTGAAAGCTGCAGTTTAAGCAAAAAACGCTAGAGGCGTGCTCATTTGCATGAAATTGCATCTCATTTACATACTTGTGACTGGCTACATGGCGGCCATTTTGGTTTGCCGAATCGTCATTTTCAGCACAAATTTCACGATCTATTGGTGGTTTTCGATGATTTACAACACAAAGGAAAACATAAGCAGGTGATAGTTGCTTTTGCATGTCCAGTATTTGTTTCAGAAGTTTTGTTTAAAGTAACTGAGCCGAAGTTTGTCCAGCAACAGTAAAGGACCATGTAACTCTCACGAACATGCAAATGAGTTCTCATGAACATGCAAATAACCTCATGGATTTTTTTTTTTTTTTTGAAATTGGGAAAAATAGAAGCGGCGATTCCGAGAACCAACAAATTAAATTGGTATGGCCTAAAGCATGCATTAACTTGACAGTAGGCCTGCTGTCAGAAGGACACTGAAATATTGCCTAGGCACAGAGATGTTAATGCCTTATACATCACTGTTGGGTTCTACCTGTTCAAGTAATGCACAGTTCAAATAATGTATGGATGAACGAGCAAATGATGAAGAGATTCTGATATTAATCACCTTACAACCACATTAAGGCTCAGTGCAGTGCTGCTGTGCTCAACAGAGAAGTACTATTTTTCACAGTCAGATAGGAGAAAGCGCGCACAGTACAGGGTCTTAACATTGTGGGATGACTTTGGAAAGGGATTGCTGACATTTTAAGGAGATTACAACGGAGGTCCTTTGATGTACAGGAGAGTTATGACAGGTGGTGAAGTTTATACAGAGTCCTTTTGATCTGTTTAACTTGTGAATTCTTCAGTGGTGACCTTAACCATCTCCCTGCTAGCTAATCTACATGTAGTAAGCAACAGAAAACTGTATGTGAAAGGATAGTACGGTTACCAGTATTTTGCACCTGAATCTGTGAATTTCTTAGTTCATTCAGTTTAAAGTTAACTTTTTAATCTGTCCACCTCCCTTCATCAAATAAGACCTGCCGGGATCATGCAAGTTCAAACTTCTCTAATGGGTTTCACAAGCAGCCAAAGTCTGATCTAGGCCCTAACAGAGATCTTAGGATTGCTACTCAGACAACCTTGATCATCCCAAGTATTTTATCTCTTTAGTCTTACAAGGCATCAAAATGGCCATCTCCGTCCAGCCAAAAGAATGAGCTTGCCATTTGACCTTTGGCGTGACTTCCTGCAAACCACAGGGTATCTAATCTTTGATGAATCATCTTGCCTTGACCCATATGACCTGCCAAGCTTAATTAGCATGGTATCTGTTCCATCTCTGGGTTGTCTTTCCAAGCTGCTTCTTGGTGGCTTGAATGGCCCAAGTCCATCCATTTATCGGCCATGCAATATTTATCAAGTCCAAAAGCCATTTTTTGTTCATATCAATAGCTGAAGAGTAAGATGAGACCATATAGAAGAAATGGATGTTGGGAACATGATACATCTATTGGATGGTTCTGATGAAAAATTAAAGGAGAGGTTGATGGATTGAGTTGCTCAGTCTTTTATGAGTTCAAAGGCGGCACTTTACAAGTCAGATGAATCATTTATAGAACATTAAAATTCCATTATCCAGCCAGGTCCCTTTGCTTACACATGTATTCGTCATGTTGCCAGGGACCCTACTTGTAACTCTAGGCTCCTGGGCAATATTTATCAGTGTAGCAGGGGGTAATATTACTCAATGTTACACAGGAGACACTTGTCAGGTTATGCCCTTGTGAAAGTTACTTAGCCCATTGCCACAGAATGTGTGTCAAGGTGATGTTGGCAGGTGTCATCGGTGGAGGTTGAACCGTGTGTCATTCAGTGGAATGTGTTAATTCAAATTAGCATACATATTCACAGAAGAAGTTTGACTGTTAAAATGTCGGATAAATTTACACTAACCTGAACCGATGAGGTCCATTATGCATTGAGCACCCCACCCCCTCCCACACACCTCCGTGTATATATGTAACACAGTAAAATCACTCATAATGAAAATGTTCCAAATCATTGTTCCCTTTATTTTCCTACATTTAGTTTATACCAGTCTCTTGTATTTTAACTTCTTGTGCACAACTGCTAATCTTTTGTTATGGAGCTCATCAGTATGAAAGAGAAAGATAACATTACTTCAGTTGTTGCTGGTAGAAAGTAGTGTCTTCCATAACAATTAGGTTACAAATCCGAGATTTATGATCAAAGTGTAGCAAGAAGCTTTGCTGCTGGCTTATGCCTGGGGAAAGCTAAGTGACAGCTGCCATCCACAGCTTCAAATCCGGAAGGCTGATATTGTCTGACTTATTTAGTAATTTACTGGTATACCTGGAGGGAACAGTCTTTCCAGCAACTTTGTTGCAAACGTAGTTTAGCAATAAGGCTTGGTTGGCCTGTACTCGGCACCTTGAACGCCACTTAGGCCCAATTTACATGTTGAATTTACCAATATTTGGACCGGTGACAGTTTTTGTGACCATGTATAAAATCCCACGTCTGAAGTGCTAGTACGATGCCTCAGCAGGCAGGAGTCCCTGATAGCTTCAGCACATGTACAAAGCAAAGCTGTGGGGCTTGTGATAGGAGGTCAAGGTTCAGGCTGATTAGCATATAAGCACAGAGGTGTACATATACAAAAGGTCAGGGCCAATGTTGCTGCAACCTGCCACAATGAGGCATAAGGATAGGGCACAGATAAAATGATGTCTTAGTCACGATCAGTTAAATCAGGCAATCAAAGTTATCTTCATGATCATGACAAGCTTACAAAATTTTAATTAAGTGCTTCATAGGAATCAGACTTTCACTCAATCATGATGGACCACGGGTCTTCTTGGCAGGATATGTAAAGCTGACCCAATCTTGGCAGAAAAATGGGTGAATCGGAAAGTAAAGCCGGCCTAAGGTGCACCATTAACCTTGAAGCAGAGTCCAGGTAATGATGATGCAAATGCTAAGTCCCTGGGGAACATGCGAGATGGATGGCCAAGTTGCTTGACTAACTCCACACTTGACAAGTGACATTCATAATGCATTGTTCACAAATTTTGGTCTCCCGATTCCAGGGCACAGGTGACATTTACAGCTCAGGAGAGATTAGTATTCCTTTTACTGCCACTTAAAGTTCACTGGGAACTTGAATTATCTGTTGGGCTATAGTCCCACTCATAACAAGTTCACTAAAAGTTCATGCATGGATTTATCACACAAGTTGAATGCATAAACAGACACTTATCTTGTGTAAAATTCTCATCTACGAAGTTAAAAAATTCCTGTATTCTAATGATCCAAAACGTTTTAGTTTTTTTAATTTTGGCTGGGCAACTTAAGCTAGACAGGTACAAGGTAGATATGAGCAGAAAAAAAGTCAACAGAATTTACTGAACTATGAAAATAAACAGGAAATTCTAGGCTTACTTGAAAAATTTATGACAAGCACTGGTTTTTGTGTACCTGGCTGCACAGATGTTTTAAACAAGTGCCCTGAGGTGTATGTGGTGGAACAAGTAGTTCTGTACCTGCTCAACTTTCCAAGAAAGCTGAGACACTTGGAAAATGGAAAGTGCTGGGATTTGCCGTAGATCATTTGTCTGATCTCGGCAGATACATTAGCAGTGACTTTGTGGGGCAGAAAGCTTGCACCTGCTCATCCCAGAGGGAACATAATAATGGCAGTTCTGGCTCCCCACTTCAGGAGAGGCAATAGTGAAATGTGTCGGGTACTGAGCAATTTGCTGGTGAGATGGGAGGTATAAAGTAATATCTGACATCAGAAGCCTACAAGACAATTTGGTGAAACAAGTAGAATCTAACATTACAGAAAAGGTTAAAAGGAAACAGTTTTGTTCAGTAGGATGTCAGTAGGTTGTTTTTGTTATAAACTATAAGAATGTCTCAACAGCTTGATTGTATAATGTCGAAAAAACAAAGAACTTGTACGACCATAATGATAGCATTGTTTCTATGACATGTACGCAATTTTCTCCCTTGTATGAACTCCCTCTTTGGATTTTTGCCAGTTGCTACATAAATCTGAAACTACTGTAAAAAAAAAAATGAAAGACAATAAAAGAAACTGCCATTTATGCTGATATTAAAGATATGACATGGGTAGGTAAAATCACTGGATAAAGAAGATGTTGAGTTCTTGAATGTATCTTTTATCGTTCCAGGTTGATGACAACAAAAAGCTTGGTGAGTGGGCTGGCCTGTGTAAGATCGACAGGGAGGGAAAGCCCAGGAAAGTGGTCGGCTGCAGCTGCGTCGTGGTCAAGGTAAAACTATGTCTGGTTCTTAATTCATACAACAAGTTTTGCTTTCATCAGAATCAAGAGATTTCACTTGGTAAAGTTGTCTCTTCGTCTAATGTCAGATCTTGCCAGTAAACCCTTCATCACCATTTCGATTGTAAAGAAAAGAAGTTCAACTATTTGACACTCATTCGACAAGTGTCAATCAACTGACTGCTCAGTGCAAATATTTTTGCACATTTGGTAAAAAAAATAATACTTAATTTCCAATTAAGATATTAAGAAGCTGTGATGCAGAGATGATTACTTCTTCTAGATGACATGTATTATATGCACAAGTTAAGTCCTTGCAAGATTCCAGATCGTAGTTCATGTATAATCAAATAGCAGATGGCTTAGAAAAAAGGAAAACTCTTATAGAACTTGAATTTTTCGGCTGTTGATATTTTAAAATTGAAGAATGGGTATGAATGGCAAACCTTCCAGGTGGTAAGGGCAGTCAGTGCATTTTTGGCTCACGTCCCAGACATTTAATGGGATAGATGTGGAGGTAATGCTCACCCTTTTTGTTGCCAATCCTCATTCTAAGACTCGTACACAATCATTCAGAATCTGGAGCTTACTGGTAAGCTGAAGGTGAACAAACTTTCTTATAAAACACTATGCAATTGTCTGGAACCAGTATGATATTTTGAGCTAGCAATCTATTTTAATTGTGCCATACTTCTAAGTGGCACTTCTTGATGTGAAAGTGAAACTTTTAGCATATAATGGATGCCGTGTAGTATCAAATTGGTATAGGTTTCTAGAGAAGTTAAAGCACTAAAGCTTAAAGTTAGCAGTATGATGTTGTTGAGGATATGTGTAATGGTGTACTCCTGCACTCACCTTGACATTGTGAGATTACTGACACCATTTTCTTTGTGTGACTTGTGCTGCCCTGCACAGATGCGACAGCAAGATAACCTCTGTTGACTGTACACATGCTACTGTAAAAGTATGCATATAGTTCTTTTTCTTGTTGATTCAGTTGGAATGTCTTGGGTGAAAAGACTCATCAATAGTTGTCCATCCATTCAGCAGTTTCCAAAGTAATTAAACAAAGGTGTAGAAGTTGGTTGAGAACAGGTGGGTGGGTGGTGTGGAACTTTGGCGATCTTGCAGACTTCATCAGTTTTGGGCCAGCCTTGTATGGAAAGCTGCCAACATGTTTGACAATACATGATTTATGAATAGATAGGAACCCAAGTAACTCTTCATTTGGCACATCACTTGAATTTGAACAAGGCATGGCCATTATTCAAATCGGATAGAGGTTGAGCTTAGCCAAGGGGTCCCCTTACCCTGTGATTTGGACCCCCTATGCTGTCTTTCAAGCAGCGAAGGGGTGTTTCTTATGGGGAGAACCATGTGCCCTTAATAGATCTTCAAAAAGGTTTAACATTCGGCTTTATACGTATATATATCTCCAGAATCTGTCCAGAAATGCCTCATCAACTATCAGGTGATTGTTACGCTTAACCCAAGGCAGAAATACATCCACTTTCCCAAGTTAGGCCTTTCTTTCTGTGGCGCATGTCATTTTCTGTAACTCCGTCCAGTAACCTTTTCGTCCCCTGCCATAATTTCCTGGTGATTTCCTTCCTTTGTGCAAACCCCCAAGGGACCAGGAAGTGATTTCTTGGGCCGTTGCAAATTACCCCGGGCAAATCTTGAGCTAAATAAAGTTTTAAACCAGAACGCAATCAAGGTTTATGGAGCTCGTCATGGTGTTCTGCCGTTAACTTCTCCAGGAATGAGGGAACGATAACAGCTAGGCCACAGCAATGCTATCATCTGGTTGTCTGTCACAGCATTTTCAGGGCAACAGACTTTGCTACATGTTTGAATTGATTTTTATTCCAATAATCAAAAGGATGGCTCCCCTGTTTATAAAAGCAATAATTCATTTCCTTATGTGTGAAACAACTATGAGAGACAGAGATAACAGACTTCAAATTCAATGTTTGATGTAGAAAGGTCCATTGGCCATAGAGTTTTGGTGGCATCGTAATCTGGATTACACAAACTTTGTGTGCAGGTGGCCACAAAATTACTCATTCCACTGATGTACTTTGTTGTCCAGATTATAAAGATTTACATAATGTGTCCTGGGTAGAATTAAATCTTTATGAGGTGTAATCTCACTTGATGGCCTTTTGCGCAAAGATTTACCATAGTTTTAAGCAAAAGAGTTGTAAAGTATAGTTCCATTTAGCTTTGGTAAATTACAAGTCAGGTAGAAGAGGGCACTATGCATACAAATTATATCTTTATACCAGCACATATCTACGACTTCAGCTACAGAGGGCATGTCAGGTTCAGCTTTGTGACCATATATAGCAGTGTGAAACAGTGGGGAGGACTGCTCTATTAAAACTGATAGTGTATGCTTATTTTAACAACGGGAACTTCTTAAGGCCCCCTTATCATCAACAATGGAACATTAGCAATTGGAACTGTGTCTTTCAAGAATGCCTGCACGGGGCACATGTGATAGTTATGTTCATGGTAAACTGTTCTAATATTATGACATAGAGGAGTAACTCAGGCTATTATTCATGATTAGTTATTCTGGTCTAGATGCTACTGTAGAAGTTTGGGGCAAATAATATAAACATTTCAGCATTCTTTGTTGCTTTCTCCAATGAAATATGCCTCAATATACATCAGTATAGACACATGATTCACAACTGTTCCTCAAATTACAGACTCCAGAGCCTTTTTGGAACTGTGCAAAATGTACCATTCCATCTGCACAGGTTTCCACCCTTTCAAGGCAGCTATTTATACAAAAAAGTATGTATGTGATGAACACTGTTGATCCAAATGTCTGCCGTAGCCTATGGCATCACATTCATGCGGCAGAAACGCGAAGCCGTCATGCCCATATTCCCAGCTTTCATCGTTTATCTGGCACTTCTCGGCGAGTCTGAGCCTTTCAGCCTGGAAAAGGTAAAGTAAAAGTGCCCGGGTGTTTGAGTGTTTTCATTTTGATGTGATCGGAGATGATGTGTAGAATTTCCTGTGGGGAAAAGAAGCTGTCGATTAAGTACCTCGCTAAAGCACTCCCCTAGCTTCAAACATCAGCGCGATCAACAGACTGTCAGGCAGTTGCACATGAAAGCTTTGCACGCTCAGTGTAGATACTGGTCTCCATCCGCATGCATTAATCACAGCAGGCAACTTTTGCACCATGTTACTGAAGTGATGCAGAGTTTCTCATTCTGGTCTTGACTTCACATAACTCTTTCAGCCATAGAACATTCTGGAATAGGAAAAGACTTGGTAAGTAGAAATTGAAAGGTGTTATTCACATTCAAAGCAGAAAGTCAGTACTGCTCAATAACAGAAACAAAGCACAGATATAACTTCTTCTTTTCATAGAGGTCAAAGTCAATCTGAAGTTTAAAGTCAACTTCAGCGAGCTCATAACTAAACTTTTCTTCACCTTCTGATGATGTGCCAACATAGTCGATCACAGACAAAGTGATGAAGTGGTGGTCTTATTGCTAGATTTAGTAGAACTGAGGATGGCCAGATCAGTTGGATGACCTGCCCCTATTGTAGATAAGTTCTCTAGTTTCTTGACTTTGATATAGCAAAGTTGTCTATGCAAGTCAGAGATGTTGCTGCGAAAGCAATGTGTCTTGTTCTTTTGTCTTCATCCTCTGATGATTGATAACATGTTATGAAATAAATTTCCATCTCTGGCTCTCAGTAACACAGCATGATGCCAGTTTGGAGGCTTCCGCCAAGTGTATTGCAAATCTTGATCAGGATGAGTATGGAGAGAAGGCCATTTCTGTGATACATGAGCGCCAATCTCTGCTTCAACAACTTTAGAATGGACTTGAAAATTGGAGCCATCTGGAGACGGAAGAAAAATCGCTTCTGGCTGCTCCGCAGGTGGAAGGCTCCTCCCAATTTCCTTGTTCCATTTCATTCAAATTTAGTCGGAAACATATTTCCCCATCAAGGCTGCAATACCTGTAGGAATACAAAGCAAAACCGTTTTGCCAGTGTCTCCAGGTTATACAGTTCAATTTGTCTCTATTTGTGTTATTTGACATGACTTTTGTCTCCTGCATTTTCTATATAACTATGGACTTTTTAAATTAGATTTATTACCATGCAGCCAAAGCTAGCGAGATGCTATTGTTATGGGTCACAAATGTTCTTCCACATTACACAAACCATATAGTAGTACTTTTGTTTTGTATACTTCAACATAACTGTCATCATAGCTGTATATTATTATTATTATTATATGAATAAAGATGTCTTGTATGGTTTCCTCTGTTGCTTTATTTCAGCTGGGAAGAGGTTGAAAATTAGGAGTGAAACATTGAAAAACGTAAGTTTAGAGGTGCCCAATGAGTATTCACCAGCAAAACTGACATGCAAGGATGATGATATCCAAGTTCTGGACAAACATCTAAAAAATATAATTGCCTCTGGCAAGACTTTTTCTTGAAAGACAAGTCACTGTCTGCCCATCCCATTTGAACATCCATGAGAAATGTGAATCAGCTGGAATCGTGACAGGCATCAGGTCTCCCCACCTCCAGGCAAACTGTAAGGATTCTTATGTGTCCATTTGCCTGTTCCCTTGGGCCTGTGTTCTTCATCCCTACATCAGTGTTTTGCTCTGAGGTCAGTTGCGGCTATTATCCTCCCTAGCATCAGGACAACAGGAAGACGATGATGTCTTTTGTCTAGGGGCTAGGAGCAAGTCTGGTAACCCAGACGCTCTCTTAGCCATGGTCATGGTCTGAGCTACCCATCAACTGCGTCCATTACAGCCATTCGTCAGGCAAATGAAAGCAAACTTTGAAGTCATACAAGAGTGAATGCAGAGAAAGTCACAGTGCACAGACCAGTTTATCATATGGATCAAAATAAAGTCACAGTCGTATGGGCATAACAAAGAAATGTCTGTACTGGTGAGGCTTTTGACATGTACTGTAGTAGGGGGAAAATTTAATTTCGCAATATGGAGAAAAGGTTTGTGTGGGTGTTTATGGTAGTTTTAAGTTTGCAATGAAGACATCACTGTGAAAACTGTGAACATAATGGTACCAGGAAGATTTCCCCCTGAACAAAGTTACTGACACATGCATTTTGGATAGTTTTTCAGGTTGCAAAACTCTTGGCTGAAAGTTCTACTATTTGAGAGATTGTTCATCAATTTCGAGATAAATTTCTGTTATTTCAGACAAGACTACTTTATCCTTCGATGTCCTTGGAAAGGTGATCGGTGTGAAAATCTGCCCATCATAATTTAGCACAGTAATTAGATCCATGGTTTAAAACTACCTGCCTCAGGCTTAAGCCATTCAACAGACTTGAGATGGGGGAAGCGGTGGTAATTGAAAATTTATCTTCCGTGGCTCATGGCGATGACGTTTGTATTCATCTCAATGTCACGTTCAAGTGCGGTAACCACCCCAATTTTCCAACAAAGGGATTCTGGTATTCGGACCATTGTGTCCTGAGAATGGATTACCGACTGCCGCACAAAGGGGCCTGCCTCTCCAATCAACAAGCCTCATCTGCAGACGCCATTTCATTTCCCGCCTGTCGCCAGGGACGGGGGAGACAGATAGTCATTAACTTGTGTATTGACAAAATTGCAGCCTGCAGCAGGCATCTTCCCCATCTAAATGGTCCCATGCGGCCGCTCGGCAGAGTTCCTTAAAGAACCATCAGGACTTGAACTTTCATACATATCCTCCTGGGATTGATCTGCAGATGTTGTTGATGTCTTGGCCATTAGTTACTTTTTCCGCAGGCTTTCTTTCGTAAATCTCACCCATTATTCACTTGTAAGACAAGACAAAACTTTTCTGCAAAATGCTAATACTTGAGTCATACTTCTACATAGTTGGAAAAATCTGTAGCAATAACCTACGCATTTACATGTTACACCATCAATATTTTTTTTCACACAAACAAATGAACAAGCATTGCAAAACTGAAGTTTTTTTTTTATGAGATTGCTAAGAATAAGCTACTCTGAATGTGGCAACCTGAAAATAGTAAATACTCAGTATCATGGATAACATATAATAGACATTATGATTACAACATTAACTCCTAGTCTGGTATGTTTTGATGGGCCAAAACTCCAAAAGTCATGAAAATGAGGGTTATCCCTTGCCAGGTTCCCACCAACCCACTCCATCAATCTGATAACTTCTTGTTTGAGTGGTGTCAATACTGCAGTCAAGGGCATTCACCTTTTCTACCCCTTGCGCTGATTTGGAAATTTGTGCACAGAAGGAAAGTGATGGGTTCAAGAGTCTTTGCATGGCTACCTCATGCTTTCCTCAGGGCCAACAATATTACTTCCTGTCAGTTTAGTTTGAATCCTGGAAGCTATGTCGTTAAAGAATATTATGCTGTCATTGCTTCAAGGAAGAATGGTCTTAATGCAGTTGTTTCTGCATAATTCATAGACAGTGGCTGTGCCTGGGTTTTGATGTTATGTTTAAACAGTTTGAAACTTTGGAGAGATTTAGTGCAAGGGTAGTTTTTTTCTTGATTTAAACAATGTAGGTCATAATTCATCCAAGTTTTATGATCACAAGGGCTGGTTGCTGTTTCCCATTTTCTGAAATAGAGAAACCATTTAACCATTGTTGCTCTGTAACAGAAGGAAGTTTCATTTCTCTCTTGGTTAATGATTTTGTTGTTTTCATTCAGTTAGCATGTTGTGTGTGTACATGGCTCAGTTTGAATTTTGGTATTTCAAAGGAACGTTTTAATGGCTTGAACAGTCTAATACCACACTAATTGCATTAAAACATTATATCCCATGTATAATTGGTTTATTTCCCCTGAGTTCAGGCTGTTATGCTATTGTGCCATCCATGTTAAGTTTGGTTGTGGCCAGTGTTTTTATTGTTGGGGGCAGAAAGAGGGGTTTCCTCCAAAGCAACAAGCCAGGGCCAGATTGTTAGAGGCCAGTCTTAGAACCAAAGTAAGTAACAAAAAAGTAAGTTACAACAAACTGTTATCCTAATACAATGTAGAAGAAATCCCATTATTCATCGCTTCCCATTAGTCAAAACTGCCCAAGAGGACTATTCTCCACGCAGAGGTTGGTTTGCAGGGATAGTAGTGGTCAGGGTTTTTACTGGCTCGCTTCCCTCCTGAGGATCCCAAACACTGTCTCTGCGTCCCAACCTCTGCTTGGAGAATACAATAAGACCACCCGGGACCAAGAAAATCTGGTCTGTGTGGACAGGTAATCACAGTCACACCCATACCTCGGTGTTACATTAACAACTGGACTGAAGTGGGGTGTCCATGTTAACAAAATAACAACCAAGGCTAAACAGACACTGGGAGTAATCAAACGCAACTTGTGGGCATGCCCAGCCAGGGTAAAATCACTTGCATACATGTCACTGGTAAGACCAAATCTTGAATATGCTGCAACAGTATGGGATCCGTATACAAAGAAAGACAAAGATAAACTTGAAAGGGTACAGAACCAAGCTGCCAGATTCTGTACAAACAACTACAGCAGAGATGCTAGTGTTACCAAAATGAAAACAGATCTGCAGTGGACATCACTTGAAGACAGGAGGAAAATGTCCAGACTTTGTATGATGTACAAAATGACCAATAAACTGGTGGACGTACCGACTGATAAGTATCTAACACCAGCTCAAAAACGAACTAGAAACAGTCATGCTTTCAAGTACCAGAGTTACCAACCTAGGATTGATGTGTTCAAAAATTCCTATTTCCCCAGAACTATTGTAGAGTGGAATATGTTATCACCAAGCACGGTAGGGGCGTCTTCTCTGGATAGTTTCAGAGAACACTTGCATATAGATGTGCAAAAGTTAGGTGTGATGAGTCGTTCAGTGTAATATAACCAGCTGCTGCCGCGCCGCGTGCCTGCGAAGCTGGTGTGTTACGCCGAAGGGCGGTTATACCGGCTATATAGATACAGATACAGATACAGATACAGTAGGCATGAGTCTCAAGCTTATGTCAATGGGAAAAATTGTGAAAGAGACTACCGGTACCAAAAAGTGGTCGCATTGGTCTTTATGTAGAATGGTCCCTTGTAAGTTTTACTTGATAGACCATATTCATAATCGTTAGTACTGACAGTCTCTCCTGGTGGTCTGGAAACAAGTATGGATTAAGGCTTGATTGCAGTTTTACCACAGATTATCGTAAAACTTGTAATGTTATATATAGGAAAAGATATGAAAGTGGGATCTGACTAGTAGATGTACCGCTGAAGAAAATGTTCGGGGAAATATGTGTGGGCTTTCTCGATTTCGTTTCATTTCACGGATCAACCAAATATTTGTCTTTAAAAACAAATCGAGGTCCTGAAATGAAGGATAGGCTGCTAAATCCCCGTGTAAGTGATTTAGAAACGTTTTCCTTACTTGGGAAGTTTGACTGTTATTTCCCTAGAGGTATGTCCTCTATATTAGAGGAAACAAATCGTTTTATTTTCCCTTTCTTCCCACCTGCTGAGCTCAGCATATATTGGATATATGGTAGCTGAGATTTTACACAAATTATCTTTGTCACATAAACAAAGCTCCTGCAGGTGGCAGGATATTCTGTATAAATCACTGTCGGTTCCTGTGAGTGTTTCCATGTAGATCGCCCTTGGTGGTGACTTTGATGGGAACAAAACTCTACATCTGATTGATTTTATAGAGGAAGACAGGAGTTACATTGGTTTGAATTGATCACCACTATCGTCAGTCATTAATGCAGCTTCAGGAAACAGAGGATAAGAAAGTTGTGGAGAGGGAGAGCACAGTGTCATGAGAGAGGATTAATCGGTGGGGCACTTAATGGTCATTTCTTGACCATGTATGGTCTACCTGGCTAGAAACTATTCCTGAACAGTGAAGACCACAGGAATGTCCAAGTACACTCAGGGCTCGAAATACCAACTGTATATGAAGGTTAGTGCAGGTAAAGTTGAAGCTGTGCAGGTATTTCTGATGTCTACCTGCACTGGTCAATGTACTGGGTTTTATACATAAATATCCTATAATGTATGTGTAGATGGATTGTTACCTCCATGAAAAAATGGAGGTATAGTTTTTGGTGTGTCTGTGTGTGTGTCTGTCTGTGTGTCCGCATATTTGTGGTCAGCATAACTCATGAAGGGCTGGGTAGATTGGTTTCATACTTGGTGTGTTGGTAGTGTGTGATGAAAGCTGGAAATGATTAGATTTTGGGCCCCCTAGCGGCTCCCCTTGGTACTGCAGCGCAACTTCCGGTTTTGCTATCTCAGTCTTCTGAACATGCTATGGTCACGATGTTTGAGTATCAGATAGCTCTTGTGCTCAGGAAGAAATGACATAAGTTTGGGCCTCCTAGCGTCTAGTTTTGGGATAGCAGGGGCATTTTTGTCAAAAACTTCTGAAGAGGATAACTCAAGAAGGGAACAACGGATTTTCATCATTTTTGGTATGTAGGTACCTTAGACAATGTTTTACAAGAAAAGATACTAATTATGCAAAATAGGAGTACATTTGCATAATTAATGAGAATATTCTATCATAGCAGTTTTTTCAATGTATCTCTTGTTCCAGACATGCTATGGTCTTGACATTCAGATAGCTTATAGCACCATAAACAAGTGGGGCAAGTTTCAGCCCTCTAACATTTAACTTTGGAACTGCAGGGGTGTTTTTGTCAAGACACTCCAAAGAGGATAACTGCAGAAAGGAACGACGGATTGCCTGCATTTTAGGCATGCAGGTAGCCTAGGCAAAGATGTTCATAATGATATACATGGTATGCAAATGAGGACTTTATTTGCATAATTAATGAGGAAATTGTATAGTTCCATTGTTTTCAATAACTGGACCTCAATACATGTAACACATGTTAATTATGATAGGTGGAATATAAGCAGATACCAAATATGGTAATGAGGAACTTATTTGCATAATTTATGCAAAAATTGCAAAACCACTTTATGATTAATAATGGGAATTTTATAATTGTGACATGTGTACGTTATTCAATTATTAACAACACCATGCATAAATTATGTTAATGTGTTAGTCAATTGCATGGAATTTACGAAAGCTCTAAATTTTCATGGAGGTATGAGGTCGCCGAACTCTAGTTATTAGCTGCATTGACTGTTACCACCTATAAAGTATATAAGAAAGATAGCAATGGTTCCTGAACAATTTTAGTATGATTATACAGTTTCCCAAGTTTAGAATGGTGCAGGTAAAATTAGTCTGGTGCAGGTAATTTTCAATGTTACTCGGACCAGTGCAGGTATGCAGAAAAAAGTATTTCTAGCCCTGACACTGTTCTTTTCACTGTTTATTTCAACAATAAGTCTATGCCGTTGAATCAAAACTCATAAACATATAATATCGATGTGGAAATCCAACAATACAAAATGTAAGTGTTCTATTGTTTTTATATCAGATACTTACTTGCATGCACAATTTTCCTGTGACAACTTCACGTACATGGTTTGAAAACTTTGTGATGACTATGTAAATAATGCATTTGCTTGATAGGTGGGCAAGCTTCCTGTTGAAAATTGTAGAGGCTATAAAATCTGGCACTAGCAGGTTCAAGAATGGATCTTTCCATGTAGGTGGACTTGAGAAGTGACTTGTCACCTGGAGAACCCTACTAGTTATTCCAGCGTGAAAATTGGTTTTGCCATACAAGGGAATTGGGTCCTGTAGATTAATACCTACCCACCCAGGAAATATGGGAGGGGCCCTGGTGGCCATTGTTTCGATACTGGAAAAACAACTGTCAAGGAGCTCAGTAGGTACTTTTCCCCAGTTCAATTATTCCATAGATGTGTACAACTGAGCAATATTACAATGTCTTTTCACAAAACACAATTAACTTTTATGCAAGTGTGCTTTGTTTTCTGAAACAGTTGAAATCTGCTATTTCTAGTTACTTTCGGACTGCCAAGAAGTGTGCGTGAGCATACATGTAGTTTTCAAATCTGTTAAGCTAATTGTCTGAAGTCAGGTACACGGCACGACTGCTTGTATTCCAGTCGTGGTTCATGATGAGGCCAAGTTGAAGTACCACCACTTTCTGAGCGGGGTCATGCGGAATGACTCCGGTGGTGGGATGGCTGACTCGGGGTAATGGAGAAATGAGGTCTATGTGGTCGCTCAGGTAGAAAAAATTGTCCATATGGGAAATGATGCACTTGGCATCAAGAACCTTGGGAATTCCATCTTCTAAACTTCCAGGAGCATTTGTTTTGTACTGAAAGTCTCTCTGCAAAATCAGCAATAGGAAGTTTATATTTTCTGTCAGCACAGAGTTTGGTTCCACGCTTCTTTTGTACTCAGTTTGCATTCTTCATAAGATAAATATGTTTTGATCCAAAAGAGGGATTTAAAGATTCCTACCACTTAAGAAAGTTTCAAAATATTGTAAGAAAGTCAAAATCTTTACTGTTGCAATGTTCTGTAAATGATACATCTTGGGAAGTTTCTTTTTTCCTCATTCATTTTTAGTCCAGATTGTGGAGAGCCATCTTGTAGAAAGGAAAGATGGAAGCAAATCCAAAAGATATTCTTTCCATCAGGCTGCCATGATCCCATCAGTACAATATCAGGGAGTGTCCTCCAACCCTGTAAAGCTGGCTGTCTCTCTTTCACCCTTCATCAAAGAAACCACATCCCATCCTCACAAAACCTATTACCACAGAGACCAATGCTGTAATCTGAGCCATCAACTAAGAATGCTTGCCCAAAAAGCATAGGGAAAAAGTGAGGAACTAATTTCCTCTTCAAAAGAGCAGAGACCTAGATAGCTAGTCTATATCGCGACTGATATGTTTTCAAGGATCAGGTATTTCCACATGTTTGAAAGGTGGCATATCTTATCTAATGTATGCATTTTTAGTGTTCTTCTTGGGGATGTTTGTTCCTTTTGTGATCCTTTACCTAAGAATGTTTACTTATAATTTTGAAACGCTTACGTGCATGGCAAAAATCAGCTTAAAATGGTATCCCTCTTTCAAGTTATGCTACCCGCATCCTTCCATCTTTGCAGGTAATTTCCTATGCCTGGATGGAGCTGTGTGTATGCAGCTGGCATAGCAAGTTTTCAATTTACTCCACAGATAATTAGTATAGATACCTGGGCTGGGAGTGGAAGAGGATTAACCTGTCAGGTCTGGTTCACATCAAAGAGCAGAGAAATCACAAGATCGTGACCTGCAGCCGGAGATACCCTCTTTTCTCTTATAGGATCTTAAAGATGTTGGGTATGGTCATTGGGTTTTAAATGGAGTACTGTGAACCAGCGTTCCCGCCAGTTTCTTGAAAGTATGCGTCCAAATATTTGGGAGGGGCGTAATGAGCGCCGGAGGCGCGAGACGAGCGCCGCAGGCGCTCGCATTCTAGGGGGGTCCGGGGGCATGCTCCCCCGGGAAAATTTGAATTTTCAAACCCTCTAGAACACAATTTCCTGCAATTTAAGAGGATAATCATGCACTTGAGATTGGACGTCGGTTGCCTCTTTTACTCCCATTTTCAGTTATCGACGACCACCCTCTGCCAATTTTTTTCCGTCATTGAATAAAAAATGTCTACCTCCTGCGATCGATGTTGCGCCCTCCCGCATCAAATACAGTAGTTTTCCGAGACGATAAAATAACGGCGCCATCACACTTTGTGTGTTTTTCTATTTTGCCCGATGATTTTACTCAAATTTTTCGAATCGGTGGGGTTTTTTACAAGGCCCGCGCCGTCATTTTCTACGAGCGTGCGTTTGTTTCCTGCGACCTCAGGTTACCCCGTTTTCAGAGTGAAATCTTTGGTTGGATTTCTTTTTAGATAGACCAAGGACGTTATACATTACTCGAAGGAGGACGATCTGCTGCCTCTTTGGCAGTGATCAGTGCCGGTGTAGCCTTGTCGAAGCAGTAGGCCAGAAAGACGTCCAACGTTCTGGACGCTGTGATCGACGATCCATCTGGGGAGGGGGGCGTGCCGCGCCATGTGCCACGGAGGCCAATGCTAGTGCACAACCGACTCGATCGACGCCTGACAACAATATTGCGGCCCCTTTTCTGCCGCAAATTTTGTCTTTTTGAAACAAAAGGAATTTTGTAAATAAGAAATAAAGTGTATATTTTTTAATTCTTCACTTATTTACCGCGCACGTTTTTTAACTTGGATAAATGGGGAAACTTTAATAGTAAATTGTTAGCAGCTAGGGAAGAAACACAAGTTGCCAGACGACACGGGCGGCTACCAACATCACGTGCGCTAATAGTCGGCAACTTTTTTTCCCGGTGACCAATGACAGAGTGTAACATTACATTTATCGAATGCTGATTGGTTATTAAGATGATTGGATTTGGACCTGGTGGCCAATCTGGACTGCATGGCGCCGGCGGCCTGTTGTCAAAAATACCGACTGCCAATCATCTGCCCACAGCGTGAGAACTTTTGTTGAGATGTGCAGCACTCGCGCAGAACAGTTTGTTCGTTCAATACTTGTATTGCCCACAAATCTTTAACAAATACGTGAAAATGAGGACAAGTTAGTATTATGTTAATATCAGAATATAAAATCTGCATAAGATCGAGTGTTAAAGAATGCTGACTGTCAGATGTATTTCACGGACTACAAAAAATTACATTGCGCAATGGACGGCTCAGACTGGCGCGTGGCAGGGTGTGTTGCACATGGATTCGCTAGTTGTAAAACGTGCCGCCCTCCGCCCCATGCTCAGACTACTGGGATGACCGGAAAGTGAAGAATTTGAAGTATAAATTGTAAAGGTAGGATTCCTTCTTATAAAGACAGATTTTTTAAAAAGATTCCAGATACATTTTGTACACTGGTGGTACAGGTCAGCCTTTCTTTCAGAATTTTTTATGGACGCATTCAGCTGAGCCGAGTGCGTCTTTCCAGAAAAAGATGCGTCCAAAGACGTAAAGACGTATGCCTGGCGGGAACGCTGCTGTGAACCTTGAAACTTTCTTAGTGGTTTATGTTCGCAGTCACCTCTCATGGTGCATTCCTGACTCTGCAAAAACGTCTGCCTAATGTGACTACTCTACTGCAGAATTATTTTGACAGCGAATTTATACATGTAACACTGAAAATCTTTTTCCTCCTACCATGTAACAAAACCACAGTGACAGTAGATGAATTTAGAATAGTCTAAGTCTGCCTTGTAGTCTAGACCTCTTGGGTATGGTGCCAACACTGCCAGCCCTTTTTACACAGCAGTCTCAGAAAAACTTGCATAGTAGGAAGTTTTTCATTATGACATGTACCCAATACTTGCTGTTCTAGATTATTCCATCTTGTCTCAGCAATATCTTGAGAGGGGCTTGCCAAGTTGAAAAGTATGGTCTGAAATGAGAATGCCAGTAATGGAAGACTTGTGCAAAAATGAGATAGTAGGATACATATTAATAAAGTTGGCTAAAGGGAACTTAAACAACAAAAAGTAAGTCTCATGGATTGATTGATGCACATTGCATATAACAAAAACGGTACCTTAAACCTATGTGTTATTTCTTGTGTTCTGTACAGGACTATGGGAAGGAGACTCAGGCCTTGGATGTGATGAACGAGTACTTCAAGTCCAAGCACTGAGAGATCTGTACCACTCCCGTGTTTCTCCATCCAACAAGCACACATCCATCAGGAAAAAACATCTAACCCTGAGATGGAACAACATGACATCTGAAGCATAGGGACGTGCTTAATGGATGATGAGTGGAAATAAAGATCAAAAAGACCTCATTGTATTGTGTGTTTGTCATTCGTTAGTGATGAATGGGCAGAGAGAACATGTTGAGGCTTAGAGTGATCCAACAAGAAGTGATGAACCAATAAAATAAATACAGAGATTTCACAAGAGCAGGGGATACATAAACAGGCATGTTCTTGAATTACACATATTTTAGACAGGTGGGTGAAAGGTGGATGTTATGCTCCTGAAAGTCAATTTTAGAGTTAAGATACTGTGTTGACAATTAAGAATACAGTGGTATGGGAGAGGAGACACCCACCATATCAATTTGGAAGTGCAGGTAGTGTTTGGTGCCATGCAGTACTCATAAGGCTTAACAGGTGTCTCTTTACGAAAAGACATAAACTGCACTCACTGCCATAAATGCAACAACACATTGAACAGGTCAGTGTCATGCTCTTAGAATTCTTCACTTTTATTAACAGTGGGAAGGGCATTATGATGAACACTATTGCATTTAGTATATTACTAGTACTAGCTAGTAAAAAAGCAAGGAATTTTCACTGTACACTGTATTACAATATTCAGTGCAAAAGATACATTTTGAACATACATGTATGATGTACCACAAATTTTCCACAGGGAAACATTTTTGGCTTAGGATGGTGAAGATTGCCATACAATAGCAAACTTAGAGCATTCTTTGGACAGCTGTACGTGTCATACAAAATTCAGCTGTATATTACGGAAAATGGTGTCTTTGGTTTTGTCACAGCCTGCTCTAACATCTCATGACATTGAAGTCATACAATGACCAAGGATGAAAGTGATGCACTTCTACTATTAGTAATTAGAGTACAGCTCATGCAGTCTTCACATGTCGTCTCAGTAGCACCCACAGAACAGCTGCCAGTATGACAGTACTGCTTCCGAGTCCTGCCAGGAAGGCTGACATTGGAAAAGTGCCCTGAAGGGAAATGACAAAGAAAAGACATCAAACATCCATCCCAATCATTATGTGACATCTTTCCCAATGACATAAATTTTAACAAGTTTATGAAAGGCGCTGAAAAGTTAAATGGCTTGGAGGCTTCAAAAGATCTCTTGCAAAGAGTTGATGTTTATGGATACTCCATTGGGCACATTCATGTAGACAAATGATGCGTACCTGTCTTAGACATTTATATCCATGATATCCCTCATTACAGAGGCAGAGGAATAAACCTGAAGAAAAAACAACATTATAAGTTGTCATGTAATCATGTCAGTATACACGTATGAAATCTAATCACAAAGACAGCACGGTGCAGGGAATAACACAAACAGTTTCTTTGGTCCATGCAAAAGCCACTACAACAGCAATCAAATTAGGTACTACGCTGAACCTTGTCGAGATACGACCATCTTCAAGTTTAAAACTTGAGGGAACCTTTCCAATACATAGCATGTTGTGCAGAGAGAAGGGCAGTACACAAGAAAAATGTCAGTTTTTCATATACTGACCTGGTCCATCCTCCACACAATGAGAACTTGATGCAGGACATGCCTCTGAGGGACAAACAGAACAGTACTGGTTAGATCCCCCTTTCACAAGATGGTGACTGCACAGTGAAAAAATTTTGATTTTTTATCCATGATATCATAATGACTTTTTTAAGTGTAGTGAAAGATGTAAAAGCATGATTTTAAAGACAAGGAAAATGCAAAGAAAAATGTGCTTCGTAAAATGCTAACTACATGTACTTTGGGCACATAGCAGATAATGGTGAGAGGAACTCTGATAAAAAGAAGTGGAATACAGTAATAGACTGGCAAGCACTATAACTTAATGAACATTAGGCCTATCTATATATCTGATGTTTGCAGTATTTAGCATGGATATTACCATTGTATCTTGTACATGTGGAAGTCTGTTCCAAACACAATGTTGTGTTGACTGATCTGATGTAGTCGTTCCAAGCATCCTCACCTCCGGGGCAAGAACAGTTGGAATGGGTCGGTACAGATCTACAGGGGCATAGCATAACAAAAAGATGAGTTCAACTTGAGTGTTACAAAAAGGTAAATCTCACTAACCTGATGGCCATGAAAGACAAATCAGACCTTCTTTTGCTTACATAAAATGGTCAATAAATGTCCAGGATGAACAGAGGAAAAGACAAAAGACATTCCAACAAATAGAAGATCTCATACCTCCTTGAAATATTGAAAATTTTTGTGAATTTCTTGTTTCAATCTTTATCGTGAATTTCTTGCTTATTCTGTCGTATGCTATTTTCCCTGCAAGCCTCCTGGGACTTTGGACCCAGGTCAAACCAACCCCATGCTGCCAGTCTCTGGATACAACTCACATCAAATGATTAAAGAACTACAGACACACACCAAGACAAACAGGCAGGAACTAATGTCTCTTGTTTTCACAGACTGTACATCTACCTGGCTCATTTTAGGTCACAAAGACAGCTGCAAGATAGGTATAATGAAAAGGTTGATTCTATGAACAAATCCAGGTGAATAAGCACTGCGTAACTGGGTTGTTTGTTCCAAATAAAGCATCCTTGTCAAGTACACTGAAAAAGCGACTATCTGAATTCAAATGTAGCTTGCCTCTGCATAGACACTCTACTTACATGTAATTAAGCTCTGTCAGACCAGCAACATCTTCACTTGATAGCACAGTAATTGGGTTGTTGTCAAGCACCCTGAAGTGCAAGGTACAAAATTAATTAAGTCTTAGTGATGGATACAACTTATTGTCTTCTTGAATGTTGAAGTTGAAACAAAAGTACAGGTTTGAAAATATAAAAGATGCTAATAATTGTACCAACAAGCTTTTGTATCATAATCCAAGCCATCCTTATGTAAGCACTTCATGCAGGCAGCTATACTTACAGTGCTTGAAGATGTGTTAGTGTGAGAAGAGGTGACTCCTGGAAGAATTCATCATGGATGTTGCATCCACTAAGGTCCAACCTATACATACATATGAAAAGTCATGATTCAGTTATAACACAACATGTTCAAATACAGTTGTCATGATTGCTTTTGATGTTTACACATTTTGAGACTTGTAAGTCATACATTTAACATGCTGACTGGTGACTACCCCTGACGGGGGCCTGTCAATGCTTTATGCTAAATTCAGGATGTTATGTCTTACTATAAAGTCAGTATGCTGCCATCGCTTTACACTAAATTCAGGCTCCAATTATGCAATACCTTAGAATAACCTGGGTCCAGGAGTCTGGCTATGGTCAGTAGGGAGTAGAATTACAACAGCTGATTCGTTTTACATTAAAGGGCATTCATGTCCCTTTAGATGTCTCCTGATCTGTTGCCCATGGGTTAACTTTCCATCTAACTAACACAACAAGTGTCACAGAAAGAAATTAGAAATAAATGTCTGACCAATTCCCAAATCATATCCAGTTGCTTGAGTAACTATTACAAGGAGAATTTTTACATCAATTGCTACCAATATAAAAATCTTACCCAATGGTGAAGTTGTGAGTGTTCTCCGTCACATTGACACAGCACCTTCCCCACACCTGTAGTCCATGTCTGCCCTGACACATCCCGTACACCTTACCATCATCAGCCAGGGGGCTGCCACAAGAACTCAGATGACAGATGGACTAAAGTAAAATCATAACGTTGATAAGCTCATTCACACTTCCAAGTACGCATGCACGGCAACTGGTATTGTGGGTAATTTGTCAAAGGTGAAGGCCCCTGAGACATAAACAAAATATGTCTGGGCATTGCTATGCAAATCAAACTGTTAGCAACCTAGGGTCCTTTGCCTTTGAAATGCAATGCAATTGAATTGTTTTGGTGATATTTCAAGTACTGCTTTTTAGCGATGCACTTTTTATGCGATTGGAGGGGCCCAAATGACAACTGTTATTTATGTATTTGTGCCAGGCCTGCATCAAATTCATATCAGTTGACAAACAACACCTCAACTTTCAAAACTCCAAGGCTTTCTCTCAACCAAACTTTATGTGGCAAAAATGATGCCATGATTAAACGTCCTTGCAACATTTAGGCATAACATATTTCAACAAGTCAGTTTACTGTTTCTGAGCCACAAATAAGGATCTTGATATAATTATCCTCTCACTGACCATTCTCTCATCTTTCTGGCCTCGTGTCAACAACAAACAACGTAGACAACAAACAAAAAACAACAACGTGGTGAAACTTCTTCCGGGTTTCGCCATCTTTGGTCTGCTAGTCTCGTCCTTTGCAGAAATCTCGTGAGATTTGGCCCTAACGAGATTTGGTGCATGATGGGACTGTATCGTCTCTTGTTTCCATCTCCATAGTAACTGGTAACCAAGCAGAATATAAAACAGCGATTGTGATTGGTAGGTCTTCTCGCGTAAACCAATCACAGCACGTTTCTGATAAGGCCAGGAATCCCCCTCCTGTATTCCTTAGTAACGGAGACGCTAACTGCCCTTGTTTAGGCACTGCAGCACACAAACAGTTCTGCGCTCATTGAAACCGGCAGAGGACCGCTTTACCAGGTGGGTTCCACTATTTTCTGGGATAGAGAGGCTCTTGATTACTTACTTCTTTTATGGTACAGCAAAAAATTGCCAGCCAAGAGGATCTAGTACCTTGTCGGTGATTCTTTTCCTGAGGCCGAGAGGGGTGTAGCTGTAGCCGGTGCCTACCTACCTTGTTGCATGTTTCCACAACAGCTTGCTGTCGGTCTACGATTACCTAAAACTCTTCGTTGATATTTCATCCAACGCATGAATTATTTGGTCCTTTCCGTACAAAGAAAGTGGGTTGTTTCAAATTGTTTCTTTCTGATGGCAGAGAGTTAACGAATTGGGCTTTTGTAGTGGAGTTCTTCTTCTACAAACCACGATCGCGAGACGATGTTGCCACGTACCTCCTGTGATGGCACCGGAAGGTTGAAACGTTGTCAAGCATACCCGTGGCTTTCCTGTCTTGTATGGTATAGGCTCTTTTAAGGCCATAGCTACCTTACAAAAACGATGTGTTATTGTTGTTTTCTATTTCATGGCCAAGGATGTCCACGGTGAAATGTTTTGGTGTCATTTCCGAGCAAAGCTTTGTTTTATCGTTGTTTTATTTGTTGCCCAGACGATAGGTACTAATAGTCAGACATAACATGCTGTCAAAACCTAAAGACTCCAAACACTCGCTTCACGCCCTACTCAGCCCGCAGGTGGTGAGAGTTTGCCGAACACTTGGTGGTTTTTGGATCTGGATTTAGAAAACATTCTAGAGAAGGGTGCTCCGTTTACAGATGTTTTATTTGGTAAACATTGACAGACAAGGGTCCCAGCTACAAGCCTACAGGTCACCAAGGATCACTACACCCTCGCTGTTTATTTAGTTGTCTCATCATCTTATCCTAGCCTTTGTTTCCAGACTACCAAAATACTGCATCAAAAAGAAAACCTGTCACTGAATTTCCCTGGATATTGGTATCCGCTGGACACGTAGCTAGACACTTGGTTTATTGTATCCAGTTGGTATCTACTGAGATTACTCCCATATAATGTGTCCTAAAGTAAAACAAGACACCAGTCAGGATTTGAAGCATGCAAGTACCATTGTCCTCCCAAAGGTGGCCAAACCAGATGAAATACGAGAAATTGTCCATATTAAGGTAGACCTACAATGTTTGCTGTGCAGCATGTTTTCTGTTGTTTGTCAATGAGTTGTTTTGGAAACATATTACCAAATGCTGAATGTTTTGCCTTGTCTGCCTGGATACCCCAATTACATTACAAGCATTTAGTGGTTCACCCAGATCAGCTGGAAGGAATGACTGATGGCAAAAGATAAAAATATATCTACAAAATCAATGGAGTAATTTTGTTGTTTTTCCCACTAGGCTTTCATTACTTGATTCTGTGTTAGGTCTTATTACCTCCATGAAAAATATGTATGTGCATAGGTGTTGGGGAGACAAAGGTGAAGGTAGTTGATTTTGGTCCCCTGGTGAGTTTTTGTATGTTTTGTCCTGGACATGCTATGGTCTAACTGTAGTTGATTTCCCCGCACTGACCATCAGCATCATGATGTTTTACCCAGGCTGCTATTTGAAAACAGAATTCTGAAGCCATGGCTACCCTGAGTCAGAAGCCAGTGACACGGTACAACCCTCCTGATTGGTTCACCTCCAACTTCACCATCTCTACAAATGCTGAGAGACAACGCGATGCCTCGCACCAGATCCGCCAGGAGGCGCGCAACCTCCGCAACGAGACCGACAACCAGACGAGGTGGGACCAGTACGACAACAACACGCGTCTGTCTGACAGGTGTCGCGACATCGACCAATGGAAGCAGACCCTGGAGAAGACCCTTAGAGACTGTGATGCAGAGATCGATGCTCTGGAGAGGATGAAGTTGGAGACAGAGCATTCTCTCCAGGCCAAGGCACTGCCCCTCGATGTTGCAATTGAGAACCTGACTCTGAGGGAGGGAAGACGAGACATCGATGTTGTCAGGGACAACGTAGAGGCAGAGCTTCACAAGGTAGGTTTGCACAGCCTCATACTAGTGTAAGGTGTGGATGCAACCAATGTTGCTAAGTTGCTATATCATTATGTCTTTAGGAAATAGCGAGCATTTTTGTTTATTTGTAATACACTAAAAATACATCTGTGTAAACTGTGTTGATTCAGAATACTTTCTCCATTGTTTAACTTTTAGTCAAACAGGACAAAATTCGTGTGCTTTTATCAAATCAAATGTATAATGCATTTTATGTTTAATTTTCTTTCCATTTATTCTCTCTAACAGGAAGTGGAAGTGATTGAAGGTATCAAGAAGGCACTAAAACAGAAGATTGATGAGGCCTTCGAGCAAATATGGTGAGCTGTCAATCATTTTGTTTATCACTTTGTTTGCTTGTTCAAAACAAGTATGGAATTTGTATAATATCAACTTTATCAGTGTATGAATTAAACGCCAGCATCCTAACCTTTTTGTTTCTCCAGTCTTCTGCAGGAGGCTCGTCAGCAGCTCCATGCAGACTTGAGGGACAAGTCTGAGGCTCTAGGGATTGACCAGGAGGTCTACCACCTCACCAATGACTCTCCCGGCATCTCCTTCAAACCTAACCCCACCAGAGTGCCAAAAGGGTGTGTAGTGCTTTGTCTTTGCAATTTCTTTTCTTTTAAACATTCCAAAATGTATTGCCATGTTGTTTTGTGTCAATGAAGCTTGTGAGATTTCTATCTTGTAAAGAAGTCTATTAAAGCTCTTTACTTAGAACCTCAAGGAATCATCAGAGAATCCAGAATGTTTATGCATGTTGTCACAATCACTTTGCATCTTTTCTTACGGCGTTTTTAAATGTGATTTCAGGAGCACTACACCCCAGGAGTGGGACAAGTTTAGCCAGTACAATAAGGACCGTGCCGAGGCTGAGATGAGGGCTTCCAACAGGCTCAGGGAGGCCATGCAGGCCACACTCGAACAGGTGAACACAATAACCAGTTGTTTCCAATGGTTTTGACCAATAAGCTTTTTGATAGTTTAACTGCTCATGCACAGTGGGAAATATAGTGGGAAAGTTGAAGCACCCGAGAGGCTGAGATATTAACAAAACTTGTCCGGACATGTATCAGGCATGGTCTAGACAAGAACTGTTAACAAGTTAGGAGCTTTGACATATGACTCACAATGCATCTTGCTACTCTTAAAGTGTGCCGCCAAGACGTAACAAAATTTCCTTCGTTCCTTAGACTGCCAACGACCTGGAGGCCCAGCGTAATGCCTCAGAGTTTGCCTTCCGCAAGAGGATTCACGAGACTGACCAGGCAAAGAAGGAGCTGGAGTGGCAGCAGAAGAATGTAAGTATACATGAGATGGAATTTTGTGTCAAAGTTACGTGTAAAATTTACATGTCTTCATTCACAGGAATCATAGATTTAGCTGTATTCATGGCAAAGAAAGCCCATAGTTGCATCATACATTCGTTTCATTTCTAATTACGTAATTGGTTTCTTTGAATTTGAGGAACCGGTTTCATAGAGGAACGTTGTTTCCGTTGTCGGTTCCTGAGTTTTGTTTTTAAATATGGAAAGTCAAATAAATAAGAAATAAATAAAGTCAATAGAATATTTTTCAATCAGACACTTTCTGAAAGGCATAAACATGTACAGTCCAAATTTTAAAGAAATATAGTTTGAAATAAATTCTGTTTGTAAACCAAGAAACCAACCCATCACCATAACTCAATTCTTCTCTATCGCAGACAAAGGAAGAGATAGCTGAGATGGAGGCGGATATCCGTAACCTAGAGGAGTCCATCCGTGCCAAGCGCAACCCACTGAAGTTAGCTCACACCCGCCTGGAGACCCGTACCTACCGACCGAACGTGGAGCTCTGCCGGGATCAGCCGCAGTACGGGCTGACTGATGAGGTGCAGCAGATTGAAGGGTCCATCGCCGCACTGAAGGAGAAACTGGCCACTGCACAGTAAGTTGAACAGATTTTTTCCAGGAAACATGACATTTCATTTTTGTCCCTAGGCCTAGTCAACAGTAGTTGTACCATCAGATTAAAGTTGAAATGATGGAACTTGTGAAAGCCATCAAGTAAATGTTATATTTTATCTCATTCTAGCAAAGCCCGTGACGGCCTGTATCGTAACCTGTACCGTATCGAGGAGGATCTGGCCTGCAAGACCAACTCTCTCACACTGGACAACCGCTGCATGGACGTCCGCCAGAAGCTGACCTCTAACGTCCCCGACTCCATCAAGACAGGAGATTCCTTCAACCGCACAACTAACCGTGCCCTCTCACCCATCAAGAGCAGACAGCTAGACATGGCGTAAAAGAATTCACTAGATTTAGTCCTAAATTAAACCACGTCATGTCTTTGAAAAGATATCCCCAGTATTGGCATTACAGGAAAAATGACAGAATGCCTGGTTGCATTTCAAAATACCTTTACTAGACCAAAAACCTGCTTTTGTTAGTTGTGTCTCCACTTTATCTTAGCATTAATTTGAAAGCAGTATTTTACTGTGGCAACAACTGTAGATGGTACATGTGAATTTCAAAAGGCCAAAGTATTTAATCATTGTCAAAGTCTCCATGGCAATGTCTTTTATAAGAAAAAACATACGATCACTTTGTATTTTTAAGTTTATGTACTAGTACAAAATGCATTATTGTGACCACAATGTATGTACATAAAGACCAACTAAATAACTTAAACGTGGTGTGAAACAAAGAATGGACTTAAGGGTGGCTGGTTTGGATCTATCTACACTGTATTATGGTTACATTTGAGAATGACGATATGGTTGGGTTTTGTATACATTTAAGAAGACTGACAATTCTGATAAATTTTTGACAATTTTTTTTCATGTGTATATTACATAAGGATACTTACAGCATCACAACATAGAATTCTAGCTCACTGTCCATTGTAACATATTAGAAATGCTCAGTGTGAATGGGAATTAAATGTGCCTGCACTTCAAGCAAAGTGTGTTGTGTCATTTGACAGTTTTTTACTTGGTAGAATATAGGTATAACAAAACATACCTGGGCTTTTTGGCCTTCACAATGAAATGATATTTTGGATTATCGCACAGGCACTTTGGCGGACCCCTATGCTGTGAAAAAATCCTGGCGAGAACACTGATCTGACATAATGAAAATGACATCTAACTACAGTCAAAACTGCCCAAGAAGACCACTCAGCAGAACAACAAATCCTGGTCTGTGTGGACAGGTGGTCACTATAGACAAGATTCTATACAATGTCAATGGAAAAACTACATATATCTAATGGCCACATTGGCTAGGTGGTCCATATGCACATGTAAAGGCAGTCACTTGTACAGGTTTGACTGTATGCACGCAATTGTGTTTGAGAACTTCCATGGACAACGTCATACAAGGTTTAGATCTATTCCAATGGGCTACAACAGAAACTGCCCATTTCTGAGCAAAAACCACAGCATCAAAATGCAGAACCAAAATGAGGATAGCTTCAGGTTTACAAGCAAGCAAGCAAAGTTTAGTAGGAAGGTGAGACATAATACTAGTAATTTCAGCTTAAGAGAGACTTCGATGTGCAAGTTTTGTTGATGCACATTCAATATACCTTTAACATATATATGATATCATACATTGTAAGCAAATTAAATCTGTAGCATATCCAGAGATTTCATGAGTTTAGATCTGACCACCCAAACTGTCACAATCCAAGTTGAAAAATCCCAGTCAAAAAATTCTCTCTGCTGATCATGCTGGTATAAATTATAATCAAAATACTTAGTACAGTCAAGTTTATCTAGAAAATAGTTTTTACTCTCTTATAGTATCTTAAGCTTTTTTGTCCTCTGACTTGCACACACTTTTGCTGATCTTCTCCAACTTCTCCCTCAGTTCCTGCAGTAATGACAGTTGGGTTCAGTTCAGCAACAGCTTTTCAGCATGATTTCATTGACATCAAACATGGTAAATAATGCATGCAGTTGTAAAACAAGAAATCAAAGATCCCATACTTTTGTGAAACATTTTTAGTTCTTACAAATTACATTATTGTAGATTTCTCAGAGATTCTGTCTAATGCATTTTTTCAATGCAGTCTGGCAGCATATCTGATATGTTCAACTACCAGTCTGCCAGATTTGGTGCTTTTAGACAATTCTGCACAATTAGTCACGATTTTGCTCATGATACGCTGCTGTAATATTACCTTTCAAAGGGCAACAAACATGCATACAGCAGGAAATAGATAAGAAATGAGATACTAGTAACCAATTCTTTGACCTGACTTCTTGCCAGTGTCCCCAACATAGAAACCAGCTACTCTATTGCATTCAAATAAACCAGAGACACAGTGGACAAACCTTCATACACAGAAGTAAAAATGTGCCATGTGATCCACAACAATCAGACTCACCAGTAGCTGCTTATTTGTTTCCAACGCCTGCTCACGATTTTGCTTCCATTTCTCGTGCATGGCACGGGCTCGGGCCTGCAAAAATAACCAACAGTCAACTATGAGAAAGGGTCTGACGCTGTGTGCTATGTTCAGATATCAGTGGAAATGTCAAATGTTTGGAATGAACAGACAGAAAACATCATCATCACTAGAAAAATGAGGAGTTTAGCACATTTTGCTATATCTTAAGGGTAGAGCTTACTGTTGTCTCCTTCCGCTGCTTGTCTCTTGCCTCTTTTAGTTCAAACCAAGTATCCAATGATACTGCAGGGTAGGAAACAATCACAATCAAGATCTCATTCATTTTCAAAATAATGCAAACTTTTTTCAGTGCCATATTATAAATCTGTGCCATTGATGGTCTGAAATCATGTCATTTACCACTAATGGAATGATAACATTTTCTAATTAATTACGCAAATTCTATCATTTAGATGTTGGTACTGGACATTGTCATGGTTTAAAGGAACATACAACCCATTAATAAATCAACCACCAGTCCTGAAACTGAAAAGTGGAATAGATCGTTTTCACAGAACGTTCAAAAACCGCTTCGCCACGCGTGGGCGCCATGTTGGATGATAACCTGGATGACTAGAACACAGAACGGTGCTATCAAAGTTACTTGCGGCGGGTTCAAGTGTGCTGTTTTGTCTCCGTATTGTGAATGATATAGTGATGTAGCCAAGGCTAGATATCAGGACAAAGTTGCAATAATAGGTCTTGATCCATGAGATAAGGCATTCGAGGATCTAACGCTCTTGCCGATGGTTGAATACCCGGACATCTGTTACTGCTACCCTGGGCGACTATATAACGTTATGTACACTCCTATCATATAGGCTGCGCACGGAGGACTAGACTAGCTACAGCCCTATACAGCGGAGTTTGCGTTACACAGTCTACCCCAGTATCCAGCTGCCCTCACTATCCACTTGCCTCACAAGGGGCAAGATTTGGCGCTTCTCCAACTCTGACTCCGTGTGAATTGTTTTCTACTCCGGTCAAAACTGAGCTGCGGCGTGCTTCAGTCAACTACAACGTTGTTTGACAAGGCGCGACGTAATTTGGAGAACTCACGCGTAGTTCACCCAACGAGCTTCAATACGACTTGTCTTTCGGTCTGAGGTACGGTCTGACTCAACTAAATAAATAAATAAATAAATAGATAAAACTACTTCGTAAGTAACCATAGCCTGACTAAAAACGCTCTCCTTGCCCGACAGTTTCCGCCCCCCCTCATTAAACCCAGCCAGTGAGAGATTTTGTAAACACATCTAGTGCAAAATGTAACAACCCAAACTACGTATTTTCAGCCATACTGCAACAAAGTTGGACTACAACGTCTTAACCCCACCAACTTGTACATCACCTCGACACCGTAACGTTATTGTATTCTCCCCCAATACGCTAAACTGAGAACAAGATAAACATTCGATCGTATCGCCATTATGAAAACCAGAAGAATTCCCTGAGGCTAAGGTTTAGTCGTTACATATTTTCTACAATAATAGCTACGCATATGTGTGCGTGGTAACTTGCGCATGCATGCTATGAAGCTTTTCAAACCCTGCTCACTGCGACAGAAGACAACCTTCATTTCTTCAACTAGAACGTACACAGTAAATATATTCCCACCTGTGAGACAAAGTTGGTGACAAAGTTAGAGATCTTTAAGCTTGCAGGGCTGACCTACCCGTGTCACAACCTGTCTGTCAGTCTGAAGATGTTGTCTAACCGGTTAACCTGTCACTGCACTTGACTTGACTTGAGGTAGAAGTTCTGACGTGGGAAACGTATATGCTCATTGTGCAAATACAAATGTAACTAGAATAACGAAATGTAGATGGGCCGTATTCCATGAAATGACTCTTAAACTATTTTCCTCCAGAGGAGAGTACTATTTTCTAAAACACCAAGTCTTTACGTACAAAAAAAAAAACGACTAAACTTGTAACAATTGATCACAGATGAGCAAACTCCGCACAGGGACCCATGTTGGCTAGCCGCTAGAATAGTGATTCAATCGAGTTAGAAAGGGATAACTGTGTTGTTAGATAGAAACGGCGAGTACGATGTATCCTGCGTTCATGGAACTCGCAGTTAGCACATCGAACAACCAGCCCGTTTGTAAATAATAACAAAAAAAAAACTTCTTTCCATGTACCACGTGCAACACACAGCCGTGTGGAGATCGAGCAGCTTATCATCCAACGCGACTGTGACGTCACATGAAAACGATCTATACAGTGTGTATGTGCGACTTTAGAATTCATGTACCTACATATAGAATACAACACGGTGTATTCCGTATCGCCCAAGGTGTCAGCCCGACCGCGGGTCGGATCGCCCGAAGGCCGGAGGGTGATCCGACCCGCGGGAGGGCTGAGACCGAGGGTGATGCGGAATACACCGTGTTGTATTTTATTTATGTCATACCCACCTGAGAAAACCCATGTTTTGATGCGAAATGCACCAGAAGTTGAACAAATTTGGTGCCCTCGAACAATAAGTGTTGCAACAGCAATGTTCCAACGTCCGAATCAGGTATTCAAATTGCCAATTCGGCCCGCTCGAAACAGTTCAATTTATTCGAATAGAGCCTGTGTGATACGCCTTTCGAACCTGTGCGATACGGAAACGTACGGCCCGGTCCGGAACACCCGTATCGAACGTTTTCGCGTCACAGGTATGACATAAAAATTAATATAGTATTTCAAAGTTCCATAATGCTACAAAATATGCAAATGTGCTGGTGGAAGCACTTCAATTGACAAAGAAGTCTTTTAAAAGTACATTGCAGTACCATGTCCAGATGACATGTGGTGTGCTTAAGCAATCATTTTAAAAACAACACCCCCCAATAATAGAATCTAATGGCAAAAGAAAACAATTTTTGTAACTGCATTTATGTGAACCCTAATTATACATACCTGGGTCAACATCCAGAGACATAAGTTTCCTTTCACACATTTCCCTATTAAGGACAGGGGAAACAATAACGTATAAATGCAAGTTAAAATATTGCTACTAGTACTACAAGTTGCAACAAAATACCATGATTTACAAATGATAGTTGTATCTGGACTGCCAAAATTAACAAAATTCTACTACATTTTCATATGGCTCGTTATAACACAATCTGTATTATGATTATGACACACTAAATCCAATCATGGGAGAAAAGTTGGAAGTCCAAAGGATAACTTACAGACTCTTTTTCACCTGCTGATCCTCTCCTGTAGTAAAAGGTAACACTAACAGAGCGTTTAGCATACATTTACAGAAAATCTGAGTAATCACTGAATATTGGTCCTCTTCCACACATTCAAGTTTGTGAAGGTTAGACATCCATGATCCAGGTAATCAGATATGCAAGATAACATTTGCTGAAGAAACTGGATAGATTCGGAAACGGTTGGACATTTCAAAAGCCATTAAACACCTTTTGTCAGTGACTTCGGAACAAGATCTGTAGTTTATCAGTTTTTGAGACGCCCATCCCACTTTGCTGAACCATGCTGTGAACAGGCAATTTGAAACAGTGCTCATGCAGTGTATTTCATAGATAGAAAACAAGTATTTTCACAGTTTGTTTGTTGTCTTTTCAGCCATACTTTTCTCTACATGATATTACAATTATAAAGTCAAGGGTTACAAAATTTAGGTTGTACCCAGGTCACCACATAATTGCAATCTAGTAGAATAGGGTCCTTACCAAATACTATTAATTGATATATAAATAAGGCAAAAACAAATGAAAGGTAGTGGGTGCTAACAGAAATGTCTAACCATTTCTAAATCTATCTAGTTATACATGTAAAGGATTTCCTCCATCTAGGATGACAAGGACAAGAAGAAGAAGGGCAGTTATAGACTTACATGGACTAGAACGTAGACTTATCAGGTCTCATGAATCACGAACTAGTAAAGGCTTTGTCAGATACAGCACTGAAATCTCCTGAGTCATAATCATCTAAAATAATGCAAATCTTTATCAACGTACCTTCTAACTCCTGCATTCCAGCATCCATGGCTTTCTCATTACTTGCCTGGTGAATGTAAGAGGGAGAGAATCAGAGAATGTAAGAAAATAAATCAACAAAGTTATACACTGAGTGAACTAGCAACTCTATGCAGGTGCAGTATCTTTGATGTTCCAGTATTTTGGACATGTAGCTTAATTATTATCAATATCATGGTAATGTGTACTGGCACTAGTACTAGTAGTACATACATACATGTATACACATGTATACAGATATGTGACTTGCTAATCCTACTGTACATCCTATGTATGATTACATCACATCATAACCTGATTTCCTCTTGTATAACAATGACATGACTAATGTTGTCTCTCATCATCATCATCATCATCATCATCATGCAAACCTATATCTTGGCATGTTCAAGCTTTAAGGTTTGGAGAAGTATGACCATTCACTTACCTTGGCTGCTTCTAGTTCCTCCTTGGCTGCCTTCAGCTCCTCCTTGGCCACTGTTAGCTCCTCCTTGGCCTTGTTGAGCTCCTTCTTGGTAGCATTGAGCTCTTTCAGAACAGCATTCTCCTTCTCCACCCCTGGCTGCTTCTCAGGGAGGCTGAGATGTGAGTTAAGGGTTGGATGGTATTCCTGTACATGTACTTGCATGATCGTATGATGTGACTGGGATCTACTGTATGTACACAATGCAAATTATATGGGTATCTTGTCTTTTCTTATGTGCATTTTTTATATGTGACAGAAATCATCCAAATGAAGAAAAAATAATCGAAGGACAGGTGCCAATCTTGAATTTCTTTGAGAATAGATGTCTAACAATATTCCTCAGACAAAAATGTGGAATTTCAAGATCTTCCCAAAAATGGAACTGCAATTTATTGTGTTTTTGTTACCAATACAGGGCTTGATATATCAAGACTGCTTAAAATCCTTACTAAGTAACTGCATGTTGTTCTTATCTTTTCATAAGTGGATTCTAATGGCAAATAGTGAGAAAGAAATTATTGTAGAAAGGTTACCTCTTCTTGCCTGTAAGTGTAAGGGCGCCAAAGTTCAGGGTTGCCTTTGGATTGAAGTTTGTAGTGCAGATCCCATTCTGTGGAGACAGGGATACTCAGTGGTAACTCACGGTGATAACTGTATGTGATTCGTTTAATTTAAATTCTCCATTTACTGGTGTTAATGTCAAAGGAGTGTCTGGGTAGTCACTACAATTATGCCAACATCATAGTACATGCCTAAGCCTATCAGTGCTGAACTCTGTCTTGTGATACCAACTTGAACAGATCTCATAGAGGGCTGGAAGTACCTGGGGCACATGCATGCAAGATTAGACCTGTAATGTGCACCAGATTTGTGACTGGAAGTAACTGGTTCACCTAGATATTTTTTTAGGCTTAGCCATAAAATAAAAGATAATGTTGAACACTGGTATACAGGATATTTCTAACATGGAAGTGTCACAAAGAATACTGAAACTTTTCTTATAAATGCTTATTGAAATATGTCTATAAGATGTCATTGTCAAGCTCTGAAGAGGTGTGAGGGTAAATTTGTAATAAAGTTTTGCTGACATATATTATGATGCTACTTATCTTACATTGTACATGGTGCACCTAAGTTTTTAGGTTGAGAAAAAAAAGGCACCATAACATCTATTCAAATTACAAGCTTACCACTGGGTTTTTGGCTTTTGGTCTCAGTTTGTAGCTTTTCTTGACGATTGTGCCCGTCAGCTTATCCTCATCTATGTTAGCTCTTTTTGCACCCAGTCCTGCTGTAGGAGACTCTTTTGAGGAGCTGCTGTTGTTGCGCAGGCGCTTCACGGTCTTGTCCCTCGTCACTGTCAAGATGAAGAGGAGTTTCAGTCACTCAGTATTGTGTAATTTTCATTTCTCTACTCCATGCATAGAGGGAGGGGATTACAATCTTTACATAAGGTTGTTACTTAGCCTGGTAACCATTCATCATAGGCCAGCTTAGACTAAAGGTTAGATGTGTCAAATTTACTAGCAGTCATATGACGAGCCTGTTTTGAGCCTACTTTTTCTGACAACCTATCTTTCTGGCCAACCTTCCTAATACATGTCATTGCCATCCTGGGAGCATAGTAATTGATACCAAGACAGACAAACTCCGCAGCATGTGACTATGCACCTGGGTGAACTGGCAACACTCCCAGCATTCAATTTGCAGAGATAAGTGTAGTTGTATTAAATGCATCTAAGTTCGTGGTAGAGACTTTTCGCGGTGGTTTTAAGTTTGCGGTAGCAACATGCACTACATAGTCTCTTACTAGTACTGCTATGGAAAATGTTTGCAGTGAAGCGGCCACAGCGAAAACCGCAAACATTAAACCACCGCAAAAGTTTCTGTATCTACAGTACCCAGGAGCTCGATCCCGATGGTATGGTTACCAACTTACCAGGCTACCTTTGTTTGGACATGATTACTTGTGAATTTTGTGCTCTTTACATTTTAGTGATCTGAGGACGAAAAGACAGTGTCACATGTACGAAAATATGAATTTTGTGGGAACCTGTGGGCTTCTTGATAGCCAGGGGCCTGGGTGTAGCCAGGTCAATTGTTGAAGCAGTTTCATCTGCATTTTCTTCTTCATCTGACGGGTTGGGGACAACAATCAACATAGAAGTTTCTATGGTAAATGATCATAGAAATTGATTTCAAAATCTCCATGATAATCCTGCCACTGGGTTCAAAATTATTTATCACAAAATTATCTTGATACAACTACATTTAGGATACCAGCTAGCTAAATAGACTAAGATTAGTAAGAGATTGGTAACTAGCAGAATAGAGTGGTGTTAGAAAATTTATGTTGCTCCAATAGTTCCTGAATACTTATTTGACTCTGTAACGTTACACAAGCCAAATTGCCGAGTACCTTGGCGTGGTTTTGTCTTGTTGATTGGCAGGCGCCGACCGAACGCAATCTTCACAGCGGGACCACGGGCGCCAGTCTGAGCTGTGGGCCGGGGAAGGCCTCTGGTGGGCCGAGGAAGACCTCGAACCGGGCGGGGGATACCTGCCTGAGCTTTCTCTTTATCCGACATTTTTTACTAACACGAACTACAGATGCTAGGGAAGACCAACCACAGCACAGCTCTAGTATACACGTTTTCAAAACCAACCGCCTTAAGGTCAAAGGTTAGAAGAATAGTTCATTCTCGTCAGTCACAATTATATTTATTGTAAAATCATCCTCAACAGAAATTATTACTTGAGCTACTTTGCAAATAATAACAATTAATTAAACATCATATCTTTTAGCCATGTTTGTCTTTGGGTAGATAGATAAATAATTGGAAAACTCAGACGGGAAAACGGATCCCCCTGTATATGCAAATGTAGTAGTCTATCCCACAGGAGATACACCGGGTAATGTCTTAGCGACTCCTAGCGGATTTTTCATGCTCTGGATTTTGGCAGGGTTAGGGTTGTGCTTTAATAGGTCATATCTCGGCAAGGAAGCACCCGATTTGAAAACGGTTTTCAGATTACAACTAGCCACCAAAAGACATTTCCAATTATACCAGGTTTGACCGTCTAGAACCCACTTCTTAGCAATGTTGATCTTGGCCTTCTTTTTCGCCACTCCAACCCACCTACCAAATATCAATGAACGTCCACCGACATCTCGGACCCATCTCGGGATTGTTTACAGACAAATGCGCTTACGTACAAAGGTCCGGCTGCAGACCCGGTAGGCCAGGTAAACCATTTTCTAAGTTGACCCTCTTTTTCACAGCAGGTCTTTACCAACGAAATATCATTATCCATCCACAGTCTAGTTATCTTATTCACAACCAAAAGCCAGCTACTGCACCGTAGGTATATCCAGGTAAATCATTTTCTTTCGCACTTGGCCTTTCTCTTCATAATCGCTTCACACCTACACATTATCGTGAAGATACATTTACAGCTTCTTGAGTTATGCTATTCACAAAGAAGCGCACAAAAAAACAAATCCCGCTAAAGTGTCCTAGGAATGCACGAATTACACCGTTTTCGAACTTGCCCTTTCTTTCTACAACCGCTGCAAACCTACCAAAATCACAAATTTAAAATTCCATCCACAATTTCTCAAGTTACATGCTGTTGACCTACATGTAGCCCCATCACCTAATGGAATACCCGAAAACATAGCCTTCTTGGCAAAGGCAAAAAGGAAAATTGACAAGGAATCTTTTGATCATGATATTTCACGGAAGATGTCCATTGTTTTCAAATGCTCTTTGAACTCTAAAAAATATGAAAGGTTATGGTTAAAGTGGGCGTATACGATCCCTACCGGATTAATTAGGGATGTGCTACTCCTGATCGTAAGTAATGTAAATGTCAGAACGTTTAACAATATTACCGGTTCCATTATCACAAAGCAGGGCAGCTGCGCACATCATGACATGGCCTTTGTGTAATTCTTCTGATGTCTGTAGGTGGGTAGCAGTTGTGTAGGCCCCTACAGGCGGTACGAGGCAACACAGGAAGTGAAAACAAGCCTGTATACAAAATCACTTTATACCAAGGCTTTTTGTGTGGACCAGTCCCGATCAAATCAAACATGAGTAGACTGTCAATAAGCGGAGTTGTTTTTGCGTACCAAGTGCTCGTTTCTGAAGCTATTTTGTTGTTGTTTTTCTCAAGTTACTAATACTTGTTATTTGTTGCCCATAGCCAATATTCACAACCACATGCAGTTTGAGCCGACGGGTCCTTAAAATCCTCTCCAGTCGTGAGCTTTTCTTGGGTAAAAGTCCGTCAACTTGGGACTTTTATCGACACTTAATGTGGCATAATCATTGTGGCAAATATGATAGAAGACAGACACATTATAGACAGACACATAGACAGTATTATTCCTTTAGGGTGAACAGGAAGAAAGCTAGAACCCTGGCAGTGAGTGCATTTCCATGTTTACATTTCTCTTGTACATGCATGTACATGTATGTCTTTCCTGATCCTGTACCCATGGTAACAACAACCTCAGTGAGGGAAACATGTTAACAGTGTCTTTGCTTTTCTCTTCAGACCCATTACTTGACGTAAGTCCAAGCTCCAATGTACACAGCTTCTCAAACCAAAGACAACCCTTTCATTAGCTAAGAAGATGTTGTTTTTGATGTGTGGATGAAAAAAGGTGAAATGTCAATTCTCTCCGTACATTCCATTTATTGTCTTTAACATTCTCCTTTATTCAGGAGTAACGCTAAAATCACTTGCCTGTCAATTGTTCTGCCATTATAGCGGGAGTTGTAATTGATCTAAATATTGTGCAAACATGAATGAAAAATCATCTCGACCAAAAGCAGTAATAGTAGGCTAATAGGGCCGATGACTTCCTTAGTGATGAGAAGAGTATACTTGCTTTCATACAGCCTAGCATTTAAGTAGAAAGCTGTACCGAAGAACATTCGACATGAAGGGTCTTTCTATTCTGTATGCAAACCATATATACTAAGACGAAAGTCATCGACTGTGACTTTGCGGCGTTTCTATAATTCTATTCATCATTCGGGCTATAGGAAATAAGATTGCTTCCTGGCTGAACTGTAATAGTGGGAGTCTTACAAAAACAAACGGACCGAACATTTTACAAAAACAAACGGGCCGAATAATGGACGCCTAAACAACGCTCTCCCACTCGGCGCCGGGGGAGAATACTGCGACCACCTGTTGCATGAATTCGGACTTACTTCCGACATCTTCCCTTGGGTTCCAATTATAGATAAATCTAGCCGGATCTAGTCAGTAATTGTAAAACATCAAGTCAGCCATGTCACCAAACCGTTCGTAAAGAGCACATGGTTCTGTCACCATGTATTGAGAGTACTCGGTACGATCTTTAAATCATGCTGTTACGTGTTTTATTCTGTTAACTTTCTCAATAAATGGCTGTTTATTTGCTTGTTTGGAGGAGCGAAGAAGAATTGAGCGATGAATATTGACATTTGACAACTAAGGAAGGTAATACAATGGGACAGGAGGAAAGAGTTAACCGCCATAGATGCACACACATCTTGCAACCTGAACACCTGCTACTCCAACGTCCTCGCCATCAAAAAGTCATCATATACCCCAGGGGGTATGATTACGAGGGGTCAACTAACTGTTATTCTGGTCTGTTCCATCGAAATGAAATACAATTACGAACATCAAACATAAACAAACAGACAAAAATACATTTTCCAACACCTTGTGCTGATGGAAATTCAGATTTTGTAGATATATAAGGTTGCAGTGAGTGGGCGGTTGGGGGTACGATAAGATTCACGATTCATATTCTCATCTTATCAACGTGTCATCCGTTTCTCATGTTCGCGGGTCACAGCACGTAGGTTTTTACAAATTACATTGAATTAAATTGCATGGTGATAGCCGATCGTGTCATGACGTTAATTTCAGCCAGGGGGACACTAGACTTAAATACCCTTGGACGCAATTCTTCTCTTAGCGCCGGTAACTGTTACTCAAAAGCTTTTATCCCCGCGGGAGATTTGCATATATCTTCTTACAGTAAAGGCTGTCCTCGCAATTCAACAAGGCGAGCGGGAAGAAACTGCGGCGTATACGTAGTGGACCAGTCAGCCATTCCAGCCGTCGACTGAAATAAGATACACACAGTAGCCCCAAAATCTCGACAGAAAATCTGCTGCGGGAAGCTTATACGTCACCCTGTAATGTCGTCTTGAGGGTTGGCAAGACAAAGTATGGACTCCAGCTACGCCTACGCACCGCTAAGACCCGAGAACCCGGCCTACAGCGCCGGCCCTGTGCAGCCCGCCGAGCTAGTGGAAGCCTTACGGACGTGGCAGCTCAGCTCAGCGGATGCTCCGACCGGCAGGGTCCGCAGAAAAAGCTCGTGCGCCCGCCTCCGTGACGCCTTTGCTAACCAGGTAAGCAAGAGAGATATTCTACCCAAGCCCCATTTCGCATCGTACCACAACCTGTTGAATAGACAAGTGTTCGCGCCTCCGTAGCTGTGGTTTGTAAATACTAAGTAATAATGGCTTTGCGTGTGGGTGCCAGAGGGAGGTTGATGTAATGAGGACATAGTGAATCCTAGGTTCAGATAAATGACAATTTTCTGTGTCCTCAAATGCTGATATCATCACATCAAACTACTCGGAGAAATTTACATTTGGTATGTTGGATTTGGAGGACATGACTCATGAGACATGAGAATGTGAATGAAAGCATATTGTCCACTTTTAATGCATAGGGAATACTCGTTGGTGAAGGAGCTTCCAGTTTAAGTGCGATTTCTTGTGACTATCTAAAATTGATATAGTCAAAACTAACTAATGAAGGTCTAAAAATGATTATTTATGGCAATATGTTAGGACAACTTTAGGATGGAAGACTTGGAACAGGGAGAGTGCTTTGGATAAAACATCGGACTAGAATTCATAAATATGTAAAGATGTCTTGAATATAGGTACAAATAACAGTTTTAATTAGAAAACATATGGCCGATTATCCATCAAATCAGACGTAAAACTAGCTCAAATAAAGAAAACCCATTCCTGTTTTTGTGACGTAAATATTCATGTAGCACACGTGACGAATTAATTGGCCATTGGCAATCATTATAAAGATCTTGCTTCTACTTAATCTAGATAGTTTTTTTTTAAATTCCAATACCCCATTCTAACATATTACGTTTGTTTTATCTGACTTCTACGGCTACCAAATGTAAACGCTTTAACAGAATAGAGAATCAATTTCAGTAAGTATGCCTGTTGAATATGAGTTCATGGTCTGAAGTGGATATGTGCGTGTGCTGTAATGACTCTATCTGCTGTAGTAGGTCAATGGCAATGCGTCACGTGTCTGCAGCGAGTTATCTTCGACGAGAATGCTTTGGGTAGTGTCTGTATGTATGTATGCATGTATGTATGTGTGTATGCGTGCATTTGCGTATGTATGAATGAATGTATGTACGTATGTGGTTAAACAGCACAACTCAAGAAGCAATGACTGAAATGTCCCAAAATTCGTTACGTTGTTAGATCATGTCTTACCAAAGAAGCAATTATAATTTGGGCCCCTGGCGGTTTTCCGTGGTACTACAACAGTTTGATATTTCGTTCAACAAAAGACGTCATACCAGAAATGGTACATGTGATCCTGGTATTGGGAAGGCTGGGGGATAATCATTTTCCCATTTATTACTAGTATGTCATGACTGTATCTCCGGTATAGCACTTGAAAACATCAAGAGTCGAAAAGAAGTTCTTCATAACGCATACATTTCTTGAGCTGGTTTGCCTTGCAATCTCAACACTAATACTAAATCGTAAACAACGTTTATTCATTTATTCTATTCACAATTCTCAAACGATTATTTGAAGAAAAACTACTAGTATACTAGTAGTAACACCCTGCTCATAAAATAACAAAAATAACAGCAGTGGTGAACTAATAACTACAAACTTGAAGTAACATAGAAATCCGGTTGAAACAAAATAACAAATCAAGGTAAATAAACATCGCAACACAATGCAAATATTTTAAAGTTATATGTTTTAAGCCGTGATAGATTCAATATGATATTCACCCGGGCATGTTGCTTAAAAATGCCCATAGTCATGTCGGATCATCCAATTAACACACCCAATTCTCGAATGTAGAAAAATATCAAGTACTTCTTACCACAGCGCTCTATACACTTTTAATGTCAGGTAGCTTAACATTTACACATTTGCTATATCCTACCGACCTTCTTTAGTCCTTCAGAGCTTCTACCTATGCGTGTACAAGTCGGCACGAGAAAGGTCAACAGCGTTTGCTCACATTTCGTCTCTACTGGTGACAAAGACCACGGTTCACACCGATTAACTGTAACCTTTGGTTCAGCGTGTGTTACATCCGGGAAGGAGGTTCGAGTATCTGTATCTATGTAGCCTGTATAACCACCCTTCGGCGTAACACACCAGCTTCGCAGGCACGCAGCGCGGCAGCAGCTGGTTATACACATGTATTACACTGAACGACGGTGCATCGCTTTTAGATGTGGGTTTAGACCAATAAATATTAAAATCTTTTTGATGGATTCGCATGAATTTTAAGGTATGTGGGTAGTTATTGAGGTCTTGAAGAATCATGACTATTTCAGCCCCTAGCAGCGTTTTCAAGTGCTGCAGCATAACAGGCCGACACCCTCCTCTGATCTTAATTCGGAAGTTTGGATTTTGTGGCTGATTGTGTGGTTGTTTCTTATTGATGGCCTGGTCTGAACACCAACCATGAAGCTAGTACACTCAGCAAACAAGTCCATTGAGTGTTTATTCTCTTTACAGAAGTTGGAAAGTGTGAGCGAGGATTCAGAGATGGACGACATCGGCCTTCCGCCCGGCTCGTCCTGCCCTCCGCAGTTCGGGGTCCGCTCCTACCTGCACCAGTTCTACGAGGACTGCGCTGGGATCCGCCGGAACAGCCTGGACTCCCACCCGTACGACAATCCGTACCTGTCTGATGATTTCCGCTACCTGATCAACCCAAAGCCGAGGAAATCTACCTACATCTGGTGGAAGGTGGCGATGGTGTGTGGGTTCAGTCTGATAGCGTTTGGTGCCGTGGCGCTCATGGCCGGGTACCTGGTGCCTCAGCGCCGGGAGCTGGTGGGATATCTTGGCGGGGTCCCGGTGGTGGACTCCGCAGCGACAGACTTAAACTACAAACTAGACGCCTGTAAGTTAGCAGGCCTGATACTGCTATGTGTAGGGGGGCTGACTGTTGCCTTCTCTCTCCTCGTCCCCAGTTTCCTGCATGGATACATGGAAAAAGAACTGCTGATGCAGGAAAGCTTCAAGGTGAGTGAAGATAGCAAATGCTTTACCCTGCTGTGTGGTTTTTCCTTCCTCTCTTCTGTCTTTTCTACTTCGTCCTTTCCTGTCGCCTGTGTGAAGACTTTGTTTTCGATGTGTCTGTTTCGATCTTCTTGTATTTTCACAGTTATATCAGTACACTGGCTGTGGAGTGAAAGGAAATGAGAGAGACTGGAGTCAGACATAACAGGTCATGATGTCAATGGAAGAGGCTACTAATTCAGGGGGAGGTCTTGTTTTTTTTAAAGCATTTACTTTTCTATATGCTTGTCAGGATCACCTTAGAGTGACAGGAAGTGATCGATTAACACATTTGATGTTAATCTAAAGAGTCACGGAGGCGTGAGATCTTTGAACTCTACGAATACTACACATCCTTCCGTTTCCTTTGCTGTAGGAGCGTATTGCCACAGGTGACAGCAACGTGGGACCGACCCAGACAGCTGCAGTAGATGGGATTCCCCTTACCGAGCAGGTACAGAACGTCCAGCCCGAGAGGCGACCCCTAGGCCTGGCCGAGGCCGCAGAACCAACGACAAGCACCTCGGAGTGATCCTTGATGTAGAGAAGGTCAACCTAACCCTGACAGTTACTAGGGAAGAGTAACTTGCTTTTTCTTCTAAAGTTGGCATACAAAACAGAATATTTTTCTTACTGCGCGACTACTACTTTCAGTCAGTGTTTCTGTGCCTTCTCAGCTTCCACCGTGGAAATTATTGCTAAAAAGGTTTAGTAGTTGTCCCTGGTATTTTCTTTCCTTTGAAATTGGACAAGATCATGTCCTGATCATCGTATTCTTCATAATCCACGTGACACCTGGGATGGTCACGGAAACCAAGGCCTTTTTTTCAAAGTAGTAAGGATAGAAGTGCTCTTTAAATAAAGCACATTCGCTGATATGGGCATTCTGTGACCCTTCTATCCCTCGTAACGCTTTCTATCCCTCGTAATAATTTTCAAATGACTGTAAATAACGTTACACACTTAACTACAGACGTGGAATAATGAAATTCCTTCCTTGCAATATTCCATGCAGTACACGTTCAAATGTAACAACAAGGCTGAAGGGTTTCAGGATGCTTTGTGATTCAGTGCCAGTATCTTGTACGCACTAGATCTGTGGCAAATCCTCGCTGCCATTATTCATTTTCTTGTACTTCTGTCATACTCGGGCTATAACGTGCGCTGAGTTTCTATCATCTGTTACAATATACAAACTATCCCAGCGCTTTCTAGCAAGCTCCTGGCACACATATTCAACCATGGCCTCTCGACCTTCTGCGGGTTATAATTGGGATTTATTCGTGAGCAAGGTCATCTGTGGTTGGGAGTTGGTCGACGAAGTTGCCTACTAGTTGGCCTAGCTGACTATGAATTTTGAAAAATGAAAGTCGGTAAAGCTATATTCTTCTAGATCAAACGAGCTAACCATAGCAACAGACTCTTCACTAGTACTAGAATGAAACTTTGGTTAGGGAGTGGTGGGCCATGGGGGTCAAAGTTGTCGGCAGGTTCTGAATGTGCGACAGGGGCTTCAGCCAAATCTGTGCATTGCGGCAAATTTAGTTCCTTCCTTTCAATCAAGATTAGTTCCCCCTTACACGAATAGAGTGGTATCCGTAGATTTGAAATTACTTTTAAAATTACTTGAGCCCTAAAATGCGGAATGTGAAATAGCCATGGAGGTCATGATATGAAGTGCATTCCTGACAGGCACTGCAAAGTGATCTATAATGGAGGAGAATGCACCAACCTCTACTACGTGCTGCACAGGCCTTCACTTTCAAGTACGAGTATGTATAATTCTGACAAAATGAAATGTGGCAGAGACGGATTGCACAAAGGCCGAAGTCATTCACGGAGCATTCTGGTCAAAATGGTTCATTGTCCGTTGATATTATTTACCTTGTTGCTATGAACATTTTTGATTGGTTGTGTACGTGATTGCGCAGTATTATCATTGAACGTCCTTTTATGGTAAATGTTACATCGTGAGTTTTAATTGAAGCACACATCTAACCTACGTTGAATTATATGATGTGACTTATGTGAAGTTACCTGTAAGAACAGAAGTATGTAGGAATCTAGTCTCTTTTGTAATTTGATCACGTGAGTCAATATCATAGTCTGTTGGAAAACTCATGCATCGTAATTAGTAACATCTGTATACATGATGGTGTCTGCAATATTGAAGACAGGGCATACAGGCCCTTGCTGCAATACAACATATCAAATATACTAAATGCGTCTATTGTATTTGAGTGAGATATTTCTCTTTACCGGAAGGTTTTATGAGAGACGCGTGTGGTTACCAAAAAAGTATATTTGGCGGTACACAAGAACACCGTGCTTCTTCCACACATTTGCTGTTACTGTGGAATGTTTGATGATAGGTAATATTTTCTAAGAAAACTACCCAAACAGCTCAGTTATATGTCCAGGTTTTGGTTAGCTATTTTGTTTGACATAATCATCGAAAGGGCGGGTGGAGTTAAGTTGACCTTTGGGCAGGTCAGAAATAAGACAGACTGGCAAACAGATTCTGTCGACAGTCACTTAACGACCTCCATTGCAGTCAGGTCAATAGAAAGGTGTTTACTGACCTTTGGTAAATGAAACACAGCCTCCACCATGCTTTCTGTAGGGGTGATGGATAGTAGAACTCGGCAAAAAGGGTGAATAATTGGCCAGGAGAGGCAGTCCGCGGTTAGAGTAACACTTGGTTTACGTATGTTAATGATGCCCTATGGTGACCAACCTCCCCAGGCAAATCATTCTCCCTACTTGGCTGGATTTTACTATTTTTCAGCTAGAGTAGCTAGTCTAGTGGAGAATATGCAAAACTTCAAAATAAAGCTGAGAAAAACGGTAATGGACTGAATGGGGAGGATCGCTGTTGGGAAGGTGCTTGTCGGGTCGGATTGCAATTTGATGAGTAATGTTGGAACAAAAATGAAATAAAAAGAGGCACCAAAAAAAGAGAACTGTTATCTGCGTCTTGTGGCAAATAAACTGAATCATAAAAGAGGGAAAGGTAACAGAGAAAGTCAGAGAAAGCTTCTCCATTTCCTGTTGTCTCCTTAAACCGAAAACACCGTCCAAGCTCGAGGCAATGATTACCAAATGAACGGCATTCATTGGTCGCCCGCAGCGCAGCTACAATAAGCTTCATCTCAGCGACACGAAATGGAAATGAAGAACCACATCCTTACTGTGAGAGCGCTTGGGAAGTGTTATTCATTCAGCGGTAGTAAATAACGCCGCCTAAACCACCCACAGGGGGTGCTAAATAGAGATTTGAAGCACTCAGACCTTTGAGGCTTCAGAAGCAACTATTTTTCAGTGTCAGGCGGCGTCGAAGGACTTCAAAGCAAAATCCCGGAAACCATTGCCCAAGTCATGAAAAATACTGCGTAGTGTATTACAGGATTACATACTAAACTTTCCTGTCTGTTTGGGAAGATACATGTATATACATATACATGTATATGAATTTATATTAACATATACAGTTACATTTGTTCAGTGTTTAGTGATGCGCAGATAGATGCTGAAGATATCGCTCATGACACTGTGAATTCAGGTCTAAGTGAAACAGGTAGGTCAGTCAAATGGGGCAAATATGATCAGAACATGATAGATGCGGATGGAAGGGCCCTCCTCAGCACAATCTCCAACAAATCAGCACCAAGGAGAAATACATTCGATCTCAGTGCGGCTTGATCAATTCTCTGATGTTCGTATTGTTCTAGCATTGAGCGGGTGCAGCAAATTCTCTCTTTTTCGTTATTTTACTTGGAAGCACGATAGGCTTTTTTAAAATCAGGAGCAGAGAGAGACACAGAGAAACGGAGAGAGTCGGGCAGAGAGTCGACAGACAGACTAAAATGGGATTCCCTGTCTTGCTGAGCAGAATGACTTGCAAAGGGCACCACCAGTGACACTAATCATCATCGGATCTAAGAAGAAAGCTTGAGACACCACATCTCAAGCCTCATCGGAAATGCATATCTTTTTTACAGGGAATTTCAAAAACATCCATAAGATTTGATAGCAAACGCTTCAGGGTCTTTTTTTTTCTTCATGTCCGCATCATGATCATAGCTGTCACATGCTCTGATTCAAACATACATTTTTTGGTTCAGCGTTGAATTTGATGCGTAGCTTTCTGGGTGACTTGATTTGCGTGGGAGTGCGGGTCCACAGATTGCATTAGTCTGTAGTGCGTCAGGGCGACTGGTTACCATGACAACACCTGTGTGGGTAATTACACCAGTTATTCACGCCAAGACCCGACTGTTGTGGAAACCATGTTTTTTACATCTCAATATATTTTCCAATCACGTGGAATATATCAGAAATTGGACAGATTCATAAAAGATTCCATCTGGTTGACTTATCACAAATTTTACTTGTTCGGCTTAGGAAAATAAATGTTGTGTAAACTTACGAGCACGATTTTGAAAGAGTAGGTAGGGGTTCTCTCTTTTCCAAAGAGATACAAACAAAGCAAAGAGCTTTTTATAAAAGCTCCTTGATACAGCAAGTACTATTTTACAATGGAAGACTGAAATACATTATATAGTATATTGTAGAAGCACATTATTCTTTTGAAACAGAAATAGGAAGAACACGTTGAAAACGACCCGATTCTACAATTTTTTTCATCTCTCCGACGTCAGACCGGAAATTCTATGTTCATTGCCAACGGCACTCCCCCCCCCCCCAAAGGCAAGGGTCAGCAAGACTTTGAGACGGTTGGTTGGTTACCTGGAAACCAAGCATTTTTGCCCATTGTGTACAGCTCTCCATACCAAACATACTATCCAGAAAGAAACCCATATCTCTAAAGTACCTGTATTGAGCCGTGCAGCTTATACAGTTTGAGCATGTAATATTTCTCAGTGACTGTTAATCCAATGGAAAGTATCACTTTAGGCGTATGGGTGCCAGAACGTGTTACAACATTGGGTTCAACCTCCTTGCAGAAGAGCCAAGTATAAATCGAATTCCACAAGCAGCTACTGTAAACCACCAGGCGGCACCGCCCCGGGGGTATAGTATAAGTGAACTTGAAAGGCTGTCGGTGCAAACGATAATGGTTTTTGATTTATACAAGTGACTCTTCATGCGAACAGGTAGTAACATGGCCACTCAGTCATAATGTCCATTAGTCTGTAACATCATACTCCAGGTTTAGTACATCATAACCTTCATACACTGCCCTCGTCTTCGTGTTGTGTACGAAGGTTTTATTTTCGGTGTCTCTGGAATCTGGAAATTTGTGTTCTTCTATGTACGGACTTAGTCGAATACAGTACAGTGACACGATGAGTGTGTGTGTGTGGGGGGGGGGGGGGTAGTGTAACTGGAGACTGGCAGGGTGTAAAGTCCGGGTCCTTTACATCCTGCCAGTCTCACAATGGCTTTCCAATGGTAAAGGCACCGGTAATAACGGAGAGTTAATGTCCTTGGTCTGTCTGCTGTCTCTTAGTGTTTTGGTAGTTTCGTATTTTACATATGCTAGTCACATTCACCATACAGTAACAGGAAGCGATCAACGGAAGCATATAGTGTTATTCTTATTTGTGTAATTTATGATATACAGTTAAACAAGACATGTGAAAAACCTGATATTTCACGGCAACGTGAGAGCTTCAAACTCGTGTTTGTTTTCTCCCCGGTACCGGTGGCTAATTATGAGAGAAAACGTATCAGCCAAGGATTGCCGGAAAGGATATACAGGCAGCCTCCATTGATGTGTGTATAAGGTATTCTACATAGCCATTGGCCGTCGAAAAGGAAATAACAAGACGATAAGCCTTTGATACACGGCTCTAGCTGGAAGTATATGAACTTTATCCTCACCGCACGATAGATTCTCCATCAGTGACTCTTTGGCTTTAGGCAAAACCAATTATGTTACAGATTCCCAGCGTGATTATGAGTGCTCACATAGCTAGATTTTGTTGCTGTCAGAAAATAATGGATCTCTTAAGGGTACCAGATTGTTATGTTGTACAATGATCTTACTGTTGGTGTGACGAGGAATATTATATCAACCACATCACTGTGTACACATCTAAGTTATACTTGATAGATATAGTAAAATACCTTGACCGATAGTCAGACATTTGTCGTAGCATATCCAAAAACATTCCAATCTTACCATCGATTCATTGATCAATACGTAGTAAGAAATGATATCATGGTTTTAAATGTAATTATATAAAATCCCTGCCCCAGTTAATCGTGATTATGACGGCAAGTGTTTCACGCTTTTGTGAATTACTGACATTTCACATACCCCCGGGTATTTTCCTGCTATGACTTTCATCAAATTAATGGCTGAAACAAAATTGTAGCGGAAATGAAGACTCACTAATGTAAAATTAAGACAGTGACTTGTTGCTTGGAACTTCCTCTGTAACTATATATAGGCAATGGAGAATCACTGGTGGAAGATTGTTGTTCATCAGACTTCTTTCAGTCCACATGACGACCGGGTGAGTCAACATGACGGTCGGGCATTCCACAATTTGTCGCTAGGTGGCGCATCTGTATTGCTGTTGATGCTAACCTGTCCGCCAACGACTATGTTGAAAAAGGTAATACGAGGACGCAAACGAGTTTTGTTGCAACGCGATGAAAGTTTTTATTCGCCAGTGGTGGGTTCTTATCACAACTACTTTACGATGGATCGACACGCAAATCGCAGGCTTTCTTTGTCGTAATTCGCCCCTGGAGTACTGTATTTTCCTTGTTACTGGTGATCACGCAGTTGCCGCAAACGCCTTCCTGAAGTACAAGTGCGCGGGTCTATGTGGAGATGACAGTGCATTAGGCGGTTGACATGCAACGCTAATGGATCTTCACGGCTAAAAAAGACACATTTTAACTTGAAAATTAGGACAATTAGGTCCTCGGGGAGTTATAAACGACCTTAATGTGAACTCAGACAATGCGACAAAGTGGATGAAAGCACAATTAGGCTCTATCGCGTGAGATGTTCCAATTTGCTGCAAGCGTGAAGCGATGTTTGGAACCAAAAACACAGGAAACACATCTAGCCGTTACGGCATCTAATGGCCTGGCGTCCATTGAAAAGACTGTTTTGTTATTGCCGTACAAAGCGAAACATGTCAGCGACATCAAGCTAAAATTAGTCTCCTTACGTACACATAACAAGTCGATAGCAGGTCTGCAATACTGTAAAGTGAAAACTGTTCGCTGTGGTTTAAACGTTGACGTTTTCACCGAGAATATAAACACCGTGAATATTTCCCTCTTTACAGCATAACCCTGCGGATTCAATCAAACTAAAACATGTCATTTTCCCCTACCGTCAAATTAAATCCCAACGAACATCTTCCATTTTACAGTGTTCGGTAAACCAGGGATTGGCATGACAAATGAACAATTGGTGGAATATTTGCACAACCTATTCTGTACATAGCTCCAACTATGTTGCAAAGGACATTTTACGTCTCATAAAAAGTGAAGGATAGCAATGTTCATATGCTCTAACACTGAATCAAACATTCATATAACTGATCCTAATACTTGAGCTTGCTAGAAAATAGACAACCCAGTTTTAAGTACATATGAATCACGGCAGCTTCATTCTAGATCTGTTGCATCATGCATGTGCTGTATTGTATGTAAATCTGTACAATATTAGTACACGGCCGATAGGTACACAAGTTCTGCTTGCATGTATGCTTGTATCACAAAATACATCAAGTCAATCTGGATAAGACACCCTTATTGCAAGCCACGTTTATATTCTATCTCACGGACGTTAGTTCGGGAGCGAATATTTATGATATGGGATATAATGTTATCATTAATATGTATAACCTGCTTCATGCATTAGTCTTAAATCTACCTACCTATGTAGACTCGGATAAAGCATTAAGTTATAAGACACTTGTGGTTTCCATTGACATTGTCACGAAATGAACCTATCCTTTTCAGTGTCTGCTTTTCTAGAGCTGGATAGTCATGCTTGTGAGTATGTCTTTGCCGCCCGAGGATCCGATTGTACATTGTCATGTTGTATTGAGTGTTGCAATGCTCCTCGGTATGTCAGTTTGTACATCTGTACACATCCTTCGTACATATCAAACTCTGGAAAGTATTGTCAGCCCTTTTTTACACTTGAAAACGCTTTATCTTGCATGAATAGACCATGAGTGATCTCTTCAGGTAAAATGTGATCAGTGTTACGAGATTCTGATTCGTTTTGCTGTTGTTGTTTTGTTGTCAATGTTCTTTAAATCCAATACATCGTGGTCTTGTCAGTCTACCGCGACGTTCCGTTGTTTACTTCCTGAGGAACCTTCAGGTGTTTTTCCGAGCTTGCAGACGACAGAAGGCTGAGGATCGGCTGTTGGTCAGACTCAGACAGGTCAGAGGACGATCTGTGAGGGGAGGGGTCCCGGCTCTTCCCGCGGTCTATGGCCATGGTAGTCAGCCGCTTCACCGTGTTCAGATTAGCCATGGTCGCGTCCTCAACTTTATTCTTCAACTCCTTCAGCCCCTCAGAAATCAGATTGAACATGCCGGCAAGGAAGGTCAGTCCGACAATGATCCAACAGAAGACCGCGGTTTTGTACACTGCGTCGGTGTACGGGTCGTGAGCCTGGTGATCGTGATGGTGTTGTGCGGGGATGTAGTCCCCAAAGCCAACCGTCGTCAGAGTGATGAAGACGAAATACAGCGCGGTGTGATATTCCCAGCCCTCAACTATAGTGAAGAGGTACGCGGGGAGGAAACAAAATAATCCGAGACCGAAGACGAGACTCATCAGCAAATTGATGATGCGGATGAGTTTCTGATTGGACACCCTTTTCCGGACTTTCTTCTCGACGAAGCGACTGACGTTACTGAGTTTCTCTCCTATCCCAGTCAGCATGAACAGCGTTACCGGGATGCCGAACAGAGCGTACACGGCACAGAAGATCTGACCTCCCACTGTCTTGGGAGTGATGTGTCCGTATCTGTAGAAATGTGAGGAAAAAAATTTTAAAGAAATTTTGTTTGCCAAATTTCATGTGCGAAATTTCGCTACCCCCTTCTCCTAGGGGTTTGCATAGTAGAACACATCGTTCTTGAACTTTGTCTTACTAAAGAGAATATCTTACTGAAGATGCGGTACGTTGGTGTTGTCGCATCGCCCAAAAAATCTGACAGAGCGCTCCATATATTTCATCGATATAAAACGAATATTTTAGCTCTTCAAGTGTTTTATTGTCTTTCAAGTCATTTGCATGATATCCCCATTACAAAGTCAAGTGTAACACAATTTGAATCTAGAATGCAGCGACAACTCTGAAGTCCAATGCCATATCCATCCCACACAAATATAGTATTTCATAGAGGTGATTACACTAGATCACAAGAAGAACATTTACCCTATTGTTGTGACCATAGTCCCGCACACGAACAGAGCCTCGTAGAACGGCCACGGCTTGGCTGTGAAGTTGGCGGGAGGTATGGCTGAAGAGACGGAAAATGTTAACAAATATTGTAGTTATGCTGACGACAGCTACGTTGTGTATGTACTACATTGTGGAAAGCAGTCAGTCAGATGATAGAGGGATTTCAAACGCCAAAGCAAACCAACAAGCAAGGAATTGCAGTACTATTTATTTCTGAGCGTTGCAACTGGAACACGTTGGGGATGACTATCTGTGGTGATCTTTCAATAACATATTGCTTGTTCCGCACTGAGTTCTTTTACTGGTCACACTGTTATGAAAGAATGAATGAATGAATAGATAAATGAAGGAATGACTTCTATTGTACGTCATTCTCTTTCAAGCTACGTACAGGTCAAGGTGATAAAACAAAAGTACAATTTCAGTAAAATAAGAATGTGGTATTTTGCTGAATCTACATCTATATCAACTACTAGTGTATACTAGTATATAAAGGTTCAACTTAAAATGATAACACATGCATTTCTCTTTCGCAGATGTCAATCAATCGCATCCCACTGTGTGTTAAGAATAAGAAATTAAGAAAAATGTTAATGATAGAGTGTTCAAGTTCCTTTTCTTGCGATGGTAAGACTTATCGATAGCACTGCTGCAAACCTACAAGAGGCCTCGTGCGTGACAACGTCTCATCAGTACACTTTAGTAGCGCTTGTAATGGGTGACCCGAGCAGAGTAAAGTATTTACCTTTGAATTTGAGATAATTGTACATCTCAAGGCCCCTGACAATTGCTCCTCTTCTTACTACCAGATGTACCCTTTTTTATGATTATCAAGAAAGCCCGGGTTTAGGCAATTTTAGTGTTCATCACTTTTTGTTGCAAAATACAGGTTTAAAGTTGGTCCCGATAGCTAAACAAACTATTTTGTCAACCGGGGTTGTTTAAAGAGCAGTTAACTTTGTGTAATCAAGCTCTCAGACGCCAATTAAAAGATAGAATGCATAGCTTAAATTTCAAATGTAATGCAATGTGTTATGTTGTTAGACCATTGTAGAAGGAGTATTTTTCACTATTTGTCAGTTTGGATCATCAGACATGGGCGCCTTAGAGCTTCGCTGTCTGTCGCTATTCTTCCCATTTTCATGAGCACTGGTATATTCTCCACTGTGCGCAAGAACATGTCAGAGAACAGGAAGAAAGTTCACTATAAACAAACATCATCAGCTTTCAGGTGCAGTCTACAGAAAAAGTAAAAAATGAAGTCTTAAAGTGAACATGCATATGTTTCTGAGCAGTTGTTTTAATGATAGGAAGATGTAACTTGTTTATGTAAGCAGTCATCCATCATTTCTTGTTAAGATATGTCTGCGTGCATCTAAAAAGAACAATTGATTCCTAGCGAGCGACATGCAGAGATCAGAACCTACCCATACCGGTTTTCACTCCCACAGATTGAAGGACTTCCTCGACGAAAGCGTCCAGATCTTCCATGTCGATGGAGCCACTTTTGTTCCGAAGAAAGTTAATCTTCACCTCAGTCAGATTGCCTACGTACGGCTGCTTCTCGACACCCATAAAGACAAAAGCTCCGATCATCAAATACAGGAAAAATGTCACGATTAGTCCTGCCAGACTCTTCCACTTCATGTTGACTTTGAATAATCATTAACAATCATTGGAGTAAACCAAACCCAGGAAAGATGCTGACTAAGGAGTTACGACATCTAGACTTCACAGAGTGGAAATAGTGGCCTTTCCGTAGGCGGCTGACTTGTGGTTTGACTCCAACAGGAGAAGTCGTTGAAGAAGCTGATGGAGACGATCGCGTGATCTGTAGTGGTTGGTCAATCGTCTATCTCCATGCACAATAGCGAAGTCCCCCCATGGGATGGGAACAGCGACGGCTGGGCAGTTCTTATGGTCGTTGAAGACACATTCGGGGGGCATTTCAAATGGAAGTCTGCTACCTTTTTGTTATGATTGTGCTTCCTTTTGTTATGATAGTTTGAACATACCCCGAATAGTTTTAATAGACGCGAGTACAAAACCACATCTCTGAAAGTTAAGCTTGAGTAAAACGCAATCAATTGTAATCAATCTACTGCATCGAAAAATCGTAGGGCAATAACCACAATGAACAGGCTGATGATTAGTCGTCTTGTAAAATTGTGAGCCTACTTAGTTATTGATAAATGAATAAAACAGCCAAGATGCTAGTTTTGGCTGTGATGATAGGTGTATATTATATAATGTTACAACATAATTATCTTTTTAAACACCAACGCACGCATATAAAAGGACCATAGGATTAATGAAGACATTTGACCGAAATGAAAATCATCACCGTCCTTGATGATATTTGTTATTGTTTTTAAACAGTTTAGCAACTTAAGCCGAAGAGAATATGAAATGTCATTGTAGATTTTTGCTTATTGTAGTTGAAAATTTACTTTAACATACGATTGCGAATTTGAAGTAGGAGTAATTGTTTCAACTGTCGTGCCCGACCAAAGATAAAAAGAGGTTTAAATCTCAGAAAAAAAGTGACGTCAACATAGTACCGTGTCAGCGACTGCGGTCGGCACGTACATGTCTGCAATCCATTCTAGACAGTAAATTTCGTTTGTAAGAACGACCCAGTATTCTGAACGGTCCCTTAATTGAAATAGAATGCATGTTACTTTGAAGACGCGGCCTTGAAGGCCTTGTAGAATGTTTTGCACGTTTCTTGGTTACCTCATAATTCCATTAAGACTAAATATACGACCAAATGTCTCAGATGGCAGATTGAAAGCATAGGCCTCTCATCTTGAATTTATGTTTCTTTCTACCTCTACCATGTTATAGTTTACAGCTAGTGTGTAATGATAGAACTGGCAGAATTGAACATCTCAACCTTTTCCGAGTAGATCAGACGATAGATACATATTCTAATCAGATTAATCACGAAGTTTATTGACACAAGAGTGTCTACAAATACAAATACAAGTACAAAGATATCACAATGCCATACAAAATGCACCTGTTATTTGAATATCTCAGGTTTACAAACAGTTAGTTGCAACAGTAATATCGTAGGTGGTGATACGAACAGCTTTCACCAATCGACAACAACAACAACTACTAATACTACTGCTGGCCATCACTTCATAGATACAATAGTTTTATCTACACCCACCAAGGCGCAAGCATTGAGACAGTGAAACATCTAAAGTGGAAGCGTCATTACAAGTAGATAACATCGGCTCATATTTGAAGCAACAGTACGTAATTTCGTACGCGCGATTGGGAGGTAGTTGCCGTATGGTCTGCAGTTCAGGACGTCATCAACAGAGGTCTCCTTTGAGATGTGGGTTACAAAACTGTTGGTACTGACTTCTGTGATGACATGTTCTGATCCCAATGAATACGACAATAGCAGACACTAGCAATACGCGGCAGCCGTAACATTCACACTCGGTACATTCTATGGAACTCTATGTATAATCTGTGCAATTTGCCACAAGATTATCTACCAAAAGTCGCTAGGACTAAAAGTGTCATTCTTCTGACATGGTTGTGTGAGATACCATCACTACTATGTTATACATTGCCGCTACAACTGGCGGCTAGCGCAAGATTCTTTTATTCTTGGCCGGGCTGCCACTTTTTATGACTGTCATTCAATGAAATGCATGTTGCAGCGCATCCAAACTATTTGGCTTCACCAGAAGTTCAAGAAGACCCTGTTTTCACTGGGTTTGATTGCTACTTTCAAACAGTTAGGAAATGTTGTAATGTAGTCATCAAGAGTCCCCATAATATAAACCTACGAAAGCCCGTACTTAAAACGTCATTCCTCACAAAAGTCCTGTTGAGCAATGTTATAAATATTAGCCGACTCGTTGATGGAAATTGTATTATGGTACCATCCAGGGATACTTTTGTAATTGGTTTAAAACCTGTTGATTCTTGGGCTTCGGAACTGTGCCCATTTTGAAACGTTGTGATTTTAGATTAACCTGTCCAAATCTTCTTGTTTTTTATCGGTAGAATCTTGGGTTTCTTTTGCCTCAGCAGCTGCTGTCATGTCGTCTTGTCCAGCGGCAGACTCCTTCTCTGCACCAGCTGTTTTCTCTTGGGCTCCTGAAGTTTCGTCGACGTGCTCGACCTTTGCTGGTTCCGCCTCTTCTGGTTTTGCCGCGTTTTCATTCGACTGGATTGCCGCTTCTGGTACCGCTGGAATCACTTCCGGTTCACCTGACGTCCCCTCCGGTACCTCTGGGGTCACTTCCTTTACTTCTGGCTTTCCCATTGGTACCTCAGGCTTCACCTTCGGTACCTCTGGCTTACCCTTTGGTACCTCTGGCTTACCCTTTGGTAACTCTGGCTTCATCTCCGGTACCTCCTGCTTGACCGGTTCCTTCGTTTCCAATTCCTTCACATCAGGAGAGGCTGTGTCGTCAGAAGCCTGATTGGTCTGATCAGTCGGCTGCTCTTCTGGACTTTTCTTGGCAGTTTCTCCTTCTTCTTTAACGGGAATGTTCTCCATTTGTATGCCCTCTTGTGGAATCTTTTGATCGTCTGTCGCCACTTCCTGGCTTTGAGCCGGTATTTCCGGTCCATTGGGTACGTCTAGTTCAGGTAGGTTCTCGTGACTTCCAGTTTTCTTGTAGCTCCCCTCAGTTCCAACGATGGCGTCTTCTTCGCTTGGTGTTGTCGCCTTCTTCTTCTTGTCATCCTTGCCCTTCTTCTTGTCATCCTTCCCAGTCTCCTTGCCATCCTTTAGCTTCTCCTTCGAGCCCTCACCCTGAGCCATCTTCTTGATGCCCTTGACCGGCATGCTGGCAACATGAGCGACCTCTGACCCCACCTTCCCGACTTTCCCAGCCAGATCCTTGGCCTCGTGCCCAACCTTCCCCGCGAAGTCCGTCACCTGTCGGAGATGCTGATTGGACCGCATCTCCTCTTCCAGCCTCTCTTTCAGCCCTCGCATGGCCTCAGCAATAAGGTCAAAGACGGTGGCCAAAAAGCTCAGACCGACTACGATCCAGCACAGGACCGCCACCTTGTACAATATGTCGTAGGCCCAGTGTTCCTTGACAGGGTTTTGCGCCACAACCATGTCCCCAAACCCGACGGTGCTGAGCGTGATGAAGACGTAATACAGAGCGTCCAGGTAGCTCCACTTCTCCACGTACATGATGATGTAGGCCGGGACAAAGCAGAACAGGCCCAGACCGAATATGATGATGAACAGCACCATAAAGACCCGGATCAGATAGGGACGGCGGATAACTCTTTTGACCTGAGATGAAAAAGAAACGTAAGGTAAATTCTGTGCTATGCATAAAAAGCTCAAGCTTAAATCTTCGAAACCTCCGCTGTGGCAGTTTTCTTGTATTTGACGCAAGCTCGGTTGCCCATTCATCTTCTAACAATTGTGTACATAAAATGATACTGTCCTTGGTGCTGAAACGTATGTTTGGTATTGCACTGACTTTTTCTGCACTTCTTACTTGTGACGTGTTTTTGTGTCTATCCAGCATAAGAAAAGGAATACAACTGACCAATGATATAGTGGGTATAGGTGATGAGCGGCTAGGACAAGACTTACCCTATTCTCCACCCATCTATTGGCATTTCCCAGCTTCCCACCAATGCCAGCCAGCATGAATAGGGTAAGCGGAATGCTTACAAGGGCGTAGGCGATGCAGAACACCTAGAAGTACAAATCACAAACATTCAGTGGGTCTTCAGGGTTTGTACAGGACAAGTTTGGGGGCACATTTTCAAGTGTCTGACTTTTCTTTGTTATTTTCTAACACCATATTTCGATTCTAACATAGATACATTTGTACAATAAAAGTTTTCTTAGAGGCCTTTATGCGTAATCGTTTTCGTTGTGCAATACTGATATCAACCGCTAGCTTACTGTAATATAAGGGTGAGTTAGAGACACTGTTGTAGAATGACCTACCTTGCCGGCGTCTGTGAATGGATAGATGTGCCCATACCCTATGGTGGTGGCGATCGTACCGCAGAAGAAGAAGGAGTCGAAGAAACCGATCTTGTACGGCGTTCTTCTCGTGTCATTCTTGACATTCTCCGTGACGTTGACAAAATCTGAAAATTGTAGAAAAGTAGGTCTTTTATAATCTGATAAATAAACAAGTTCAAGCTAAAGATGCGTATTGCTATGAGGCGTCTGGTATTTGATTGTTGTATACAGCGGTATCATAACATTTTCTAAACTTCCGTTTGAAAATATTAAGGTTTTCACAGATATGTAAACACACATTAAAGTTTTACTCAAGATGAAAAAATAGGTAGGATCCAAAACTAAAATTCTAAAACTTATGATGCTGAAAATAAGGGCCTTTGTTAGCTTGTCGGTGATTGAGAGAAGTACTTTTTTTTTAATTAAGATAACAGATAATTCTTGGTTTTGGCTTAGATCAATATTTCAGCTCAGGAGCACATACGTTTATGTGTGTTGGGGGCGCCTCAATAATAAAGGACGTTAGGCCTAGGAAAGTTTTTCCGGTTTATATCAGACCCACCCAAGAAAAACCCGCCTTCCCCAGCCTTTTTGGGTTGACTGATGGCAATTTTCGATCTGGTATCATAGTGATTCAAAACAGGTTTCCTGTAGTTCGCACTCTGCTAACAGAAATTAAAGCGTTGATGTAAGAATTTGTAATTAACCTTGAGCTTGTGCAATGTATATCTACATGTATATAATCATAATATAATGTTGAAATACAAGTGTCTAGATGAAAACGTTTCATATTGTCAAATCATATTTGTTGGATCACTTCGGCTGAAATGTTTAAAAAGATAGAAAAAAAGAGAATCTCTACCTTCCGACCCTATTTTTTTCAACTCTGTAACCAGAAACACAAGGTTGATTTTCCTAGGCCTTAGAGGGAGATGCATACATATACAGGAGACACAGCTGCACATAACGTCAATGTGCGGGCAGTTGGTGTGTAATGGTCACACAAACAGACGATCGGGAAAGAGAAAATGATAATCATCTACTGATGATTTCACACCGGAGCATTGAATGAACGTTTAGATTTCCCCATTACGGTTTCGGTAACCTATATTTCATTCCCTGGCCTATCGTTTCAGCCACTGTTATGGCTGAACATTTCAGTAGCATTTATGACCCAAAACGTTCGCCTGTGATCACGGTGCTTCAGGGTAATACTTGCGTCATTCGGCTATGAGTCACTTTGAGATAAGGATATTAACTGGGAAAATCAGTCATGTCTTTCAGTGTTATATCAACGTAAAAGTGCCGTTTTATCATTTGTAAAATTACCTGTCCATGATATTGCAAGCATAACACGGGGTATAATGACAGAGAGATAAGGTAATGGATACCAATAATTGCTTCGTGTGCAGCAATGCTGAAATGCCTAACAGCGTGGAAATTTAACCCACACGTAGTCTACCATAGTAGCAGTGGATGAAAGTTTTCGCTGGTCCTTGATGACACTAGCACTCAACAAAACCATTTCCGAAGGTTTCAAGGAGCTCTGTGTTTAGTTTGATATAGTAGCAGGTGCTGTGTCTTGTTCATTCATTATCCTGCGAAAAGACACGTTATTTGATACCTCGATACAATGCCTGATTTCGAGACTATCGACACTGACACACGACAGATTGCGCTGTAGACTGAGCTGATAACACGCGGCATGCTACAGTTTGTGTGGATTCCGAGGCTATAGCCCGAGTCACTGTGGCACGGCAGCCTTCACCCTATGCTGTTCCCGAGTCTATGACCCAAACTACTGTGGCACGACAACCTTCACCCCATGCTGTTTCCGAGGCTATGGCTGGAGCCACTGTGGCACGGCAGCCTTCACCCTATGCTGTTTCCGAGGCTATGGTTCAAGTCACAGATGTGCCATGACAGCCTTCACCCCATGCTGTTCCCGAGGCTAGTCATACCTGACGCCCAAACGTCAGCGCGCCCCGTTGTTGATGGATGGGAAGTAATTTCGGCCTGCTTAGGTTACAGAGCCTCGTCTATCACCATGACAACCCACACGACCCTATCACAGCAGGAGATGGATGAACGTTTCAGGGCGACATACCTTCACGCATTGCGATCGATTTTTGAGCAAGTTCCACCTTTTGTTGACTAGATTAACCAATCAACATCCCGATATGAGGTGAGAGAAGCAAAGAAGAAGTATGGCATAAATAGATGTATATACTAGAAACATAACAGGTCCAAAAGGCAAGTTTCTTTTTCGGAGACAAAAAAGGTAATGAACAGGGACTATACTTCATTTTCTGGAAACAAATGTGTGATATAAATTGCATGACGACGTATTTATTTGATTAAAGATCACGATTACTATTGCTACATTATGCGCTTTAATTTCTTCCCATTGAAGAACGTACAGGTGTCATGGATCCCGTTATAAAAAACTGGTACAGGGCATTTGTAATATATATGAAAGCACAACTGTGTCCAAAAACACAATTGCCGGTTTTTGACAACAAAAATTCTCTGATATTATCACCCGCAAATCTCCGGTGACTCTAGTTAGGATGAATGAGTTGTTTTAGCGCACTATAACACCATTTGTGTAGTACTTTCCGAGAAAGCACTTGCCTTTCTTGAGTCTCGTGTTTTGACATCCAATCTGGTGAGATTGGTTTCGATCGGTGATCCAATGTAAGCATCTTAGCTCCAAGGAAAGTCGACTGGGCTTTTAGTCTTATTAGTATACTTCGGAATTTACCTAACAGGTCTGTCAGTGGGCAACGATATTAGTAAAGTGCTACTCTGAAAGTATTGCTTGATAAATAAGAAATGGGATCTTCGTACCAAAAAGAACCATTGCTGATCGCTGTTATGGATTTTTATTTCAACTGTGAATCTTCTTAACAAAAAGACACTCAACTTGTATTGCTCATATCCGTAATGGTTTGGATATTTCTTGTATGCGCGGACTAAACCAGGATGTACTAAACTGCTATAAGCATCTAGGTACAATTTACTGTGGACAAACTGTGTGTATGGGGCAAGCAGTTTTGGTCTAAATGTACTTTAATAATTAACAACACCAAAGAAGGAAGGCGGAGTGCACATAGCTATCACGATGAAGGAAATTGGAGAAATGTGACCATTTCAGATTCAGATACCATTACTAGGGTCGCTATAGATATTCAAGGGACCCTGTTCTTGTCGTAAAATTTGGCTGATGTATTGGTCCTTAATCGGCAATCTTAATGTAGTTTAGTCTGCAAGAACTAGAGGGTCTATTTAGCCACAATTGCAATATGAGTCCACAAAATAGTACATACATGTATGTGTACACTCTGAGGTATTTTCTGTTTGTGGTGTTCTATTCACATCATTACGTTATCTTAATATGACTATTATAGTCACAAGCTTAACGCACATTTCAGAGCTATCAGTAAAGATTATGGCATATCAATCAGCTGTTCAAAGACATTATCAACGACCAACATTTAACGATCACAACAGTACACGTAGAGTTTAGTGGGATACGATTTTAATCCGAGGTAATCCATAACATCGCTTGTGGCGTCTTGCTTTGGGACTTTTGGTAACTTTTTGATTCTCCCTAAACTATGCTATTGATTCTTGAAATAAATATTTTACTCTGAAAGATTAATTCATTTCAGAGAAAAAGAAAAAAAGCCATTACAAACGATGTGATAGTTTCAACGTGGAACGTATGGTGGATGTTTGCGTTCGCCATTTCCAAATTTCTGTATTTTTTGTTTCAATATCAGAGCATAGAAACCAGAAATATACATATTACGTTTTTGGCATGAAAATGGCAAAAATGCCATAAAGTTGATTCCTGGCAAAATTTGAGATGCATCCTTATCTGTACTTGTGTAAAATACATTCAACTGCATGTGGGCCAAATTTGGCGCTTTTGGACATATTTGCACAAATGTTCAGATACATGTATGCCTCTGTACTAGAATTAAATTGTTAAGTAGCTACTGTAGTATAACCGATTCACGACCGTGGCCTTTATGTAACCTATGCCGTGGGCCAACAGATCTTTCTTCCACGTTTAGAAATTTAATCTCGACGCCATAAAAATTTTACGACACGTCTCTCTGTAGGGCAATTATGGGGTAGCTTTAATAAGACTGGATGGACAACATGGCATGCGGGGGCCTTGTTAAATGGAAGCCGTGTAATTTAAGCTCGTGCTCGGGACATCCTCTAGGGACAGGTGTTCAATCATGCTGAGACACCAGGTACGCGTGTAGGTCAAACAAAACATTCTTCATTTCTACCTGGGCTTGAAGCGGGAAACAGTTTGCCATTTGGAACAAGAAATTACAATTTACAGATTAGCTGTTTTTAATCTTTATCTGGGCTCTGTTTTGATGTGTAACCTACACTTGATAAAGTTCATGGTTGTCCAAAATTCCAGACAAACATTCATTACCCTTGCCAAGAAGGTTAGGCTTTTGTAATTGCTTGGTAGGATGTTGTTTTGGAACAGGTTAACACGGGAATCTGTGGATGGATCTTTATGATAGTTGGAATGAGGGTAGGTATGGTAAAAAAAATGATTGTAAACCACTTGGTAGCTTTATGTGGTACTGCAGCAGAACTTCCTGCTTTAATATCTCGTGTTCTGGATATGCTATGGTCATAATCGTGTAACGGTAGATACCTCTTGGTCTCGTAAGGAGTAGTATAGGCTTGGGCCCCCTTGCAGCTTTTATTTTGAACTGTCGATTCCGCATGAGACCTTGATTTTTTCTGCAGACGTTCCTTTCGACAGTGTTTCTACTACATGTAGTAGGGAAACTCAGAAGTGAGGCACGTGCCTCTCAATGGAAACACCGGTCAGGCGCTGCGTGAAATATTGTATGAGATGGGTTTATATTGGCGATAATGGCACCAGTATTACTCCACTTTGTCACGATATCACAGTAACAATTTCAGCCTCTAATGGCCAGTAATGTGCGGCTGTGCTATCAAAATGTTTCTTCGGGAGCCCAGAGTGAGAGGATTTCCGGTCATCTAAGGCTTGGCTCTGGCCAGGATTTAGAGATTAGAGTGCTGACCATACATAGTCACGGGTAGGAAAGGCTTCATAATGCAATACATGACATAATCTCTTATCACAGGGGAATTCTCTAAGGATTATGAAAACCTAGTAGTTGGCACACACACACCACAGTTATGCGTGGTAAAGATCGTAAGGATTAGGGGCTCCATGTTCCACCACATTCCTAACGTTAGTGCCTGTACATGTATCTGATTGAGTCAGTAACACACTCCTTCTACTGGAGGCCGCAACCTATAATTATCGACCTTTTTCTTTTTTTTATTTGTCACATGACTCAAAGAATTTCGAAGACAAAGAACGGGTTTCTTTAAGTTTTGTGTGTTCTGTCATTTTTTGTTAATCATATCTTTACATTGTGCAGGATATTCTGATTATAAAACCAATGGTTGCAAATCAAATATTTGTCACTCAAATGTCGCACAGGGATTGTCTCTTTGAACGTACATTGAATCGAGTTGTTTGCGGTAACAATTTGGAATATTTTGGTGTAAATGGCATCGATTTTCAATGCTGCATATACTCACGAGTATTGTTCGTGCATTTGTGAAATGTTGCTGTCGTACTAGCATCTGATCTGAATTCGTTATTCATTTGTACGAAAGGAGTAAGTAGGCACAATGTATTCCTTGTCACGGTATTGCATATATATGCGCTTCCAAAAATTTCTGTTAGGCATTCATGCCAAAGCCTCAAACGATGGTGTCAGGGGAGAATTGGGAACTTTCCCAGCTATGATTGATGCAGAAATGCAACTTGTTAAATATTGGCATCGTTTAGTTAACTTGCCCGAAGATGTCCTTCTTCGTGAGACTTACAATACTGTTTCATTCGGAGAACATGATTGGATTGTCCACGTAAAAAATATCCTAAATTACCAAGGCTTTGGACACATATGGCTGAACCCGAGATCATACCACATAGATACAATCAACACTCAGTTACGACAACGTTTACAAGATATATACGTGCAAAATTGGCATTCCTCTATTCGAACCAATTCTAAACTCTCCTCTCTTTCTACATTGAACAAGCACTACAAGCAAGAAAATTACATTTCAACCATAAAGAGCCTTGACATTCGTAGGGCAATCACACAACTCAGAATTAGCTGTCACAAATTAAATATAGAAACCGGGAGATTCAAAAAAATCCCTATCGACCAGAGGGTTTGTCCATTCTGTCCAGAGTTAATTGAAGACGAATATCACTTTATGATTGTATGTCCCAAATATTCTGAAATACGCAATTCTCTATACAGAAGGTTGTCATTTTATACACAAGGATTTATCTCAATGGACCTGAAGTGCAAATTCAAATACATCATGACATGTGACAATCCCTGCATGGCAGATATAGGAAAATATATCAAAGAAGGTTTGGATATTAGAAACTCCTCAACTGATTGTAAAAGCTTCCAATGATTGTAAGAAGCTTATCCCATACTACAACTCCTGTATTAGTTAGTTAAGCTATAGAACTGTAGTTATGTAGATGCCATACTTTGTACCTCGTACAATTGTTGTGCAATAAAGTTATATATTATATATATCTCATTTTGCTTTTCGACCTTTGCTTATCAGTTAGTGGCCGGATATGCATTCAAGTCCATGCACGGATTATTACCTCCATGTAAAACGAAGATTTTGCTTTCGTCCTGTTTGCTAATTGAATATTGTAGAGTAACAGGATGTGAAGCTCAATATTGGCAGTATGGGAATGTTGGATTGGCCCGGGTCCAAATTTGGTCTCGCGGGCAGAAACATTCATAGCCATTTCATGGAGGTGTTAGGTGTTTGTTGTTCTGTCAGCAGTTTATGATGAGCTGCTTACCAGCACGACAAAGGGGTAATTTTTTTTCGCAGGTCAGGTCAAGTCAGGTGAAAGCCACAAAAGTTTACCTATTTAGATGGAGATGATACTATTGGAGATTTCAGACGAAAAAATTCATTTCATATTCTTAGCTGAAAAGGGAGGCAAAGTTCCCTGGCTCCTCTGTCTCTTGCTGCACGGTTTCGTGTCAAAGGGCAGCGACGCAATCTCCCGGCTTTAATTCCTCAAGCCGACTTTCTACAAGTTCGATTCCGCAAGACAAAAATACGCTTCTGTCGACGTGATTTTGGACTATTCCGGCCATTTTATCACTTACCGAAGGTCAATTACAGCTATTGGGGGCGCGCCAAAGAGATAACAAAATCTTCCATTTTGTTTAGGCTGACCCGAATGGCTAAAAGGTCACGGTGCCGAGGACAGGTACAAAGGCTCGATGATTAGATTTGGAATGAGATATGGTGAGCAGAGGGTTGAGGAGACCTCCATGGAGGCATTATTTGATAACGGCAGTAAATCTGGAGCAGCGCTCAAGATTGGTAAGTGACCAGTAACCTTGCAGTGCAAATCTTACACGGTGCAAACGATGTAGGGGGATTGGACGGGCGGTTTTCGACTGAAACAGTATTTTCCTTACAGGTACTTGACAGAAAGAAGGTGATTTTGCCCAAAATATAATCTCTACAATCTATCTGCCATATGCCCTACAAATGTAGGACAATAGTTAATGTAATAGGCAGGTTCCTTTACAAATGGCATTTGGTTCAAAGACGCGTGAAATATGACATTCGTGGTAAGAACGTTATATCTATAATCATAATTCTTATTTCAACAATGTTCCATTACGATGCTTTTTAGCACTATCTGGCCATCTTTCGAGAATCCCATCTTCCCCATTACGAAGCATTGGCATCCGTCAAACAGTTGAGCGTACCAGGCGTTGCGTAGTGTTACGGCAGGGTGTTTGGCTCAAAGCCCAGGGGTCCTAGTTTCAAGTCCATTGATATGCACCGACGTTGTGCCCTAGGTAAAGGCACTATAAACGAATTCCCTCACATCACACAAGGGAAAATTTAAAAAAAAAACGCTTTGGTGAGGAGCGTCCCTCGGATAGGAGGTGCTGCGTTTGTTAATTGAGGGCCGCATACCTCATCAAGAAACCACCACACCTATCGAAAGGAGTTGGGGTCCTTTCCCGGTCCGTGTGACTGTGAGTTTATCAATTAAATCTGTCCGAAGGCTAACATAGACAATGCATAGACAGAACATCCGGTGGTTAGAGTAAGAGCTGTTTCTTCTGATACTTTATGTATCCTTTATGTACAAAGGTAGGCAATACACATGAAAAAATCCGAATTGAAGCGAACGTTTACAGGAAAACATCTGTCTCCACAGGAAAATCGTGTCTGGGTGGTTTCCAGAGATAAGAACTCAACATCAATATAATAACTCTTCTGATGGAAGCCATTAACGGAAGGCTTTAACGACTGTAACGTTGATTTAAGGACCAAATATAGCCATAGAAACCTACCGAGCCACCATTACGTGACGAGTACTGTAGACTGGCTCCTTCAGGAGGAGGAAGTTCCGTTGACATAACGTTAAAGATAGTGCAGACTTCCGTTTGATTTGGCCACACTAAGGACACAGACCCACTTCGTCTAGGGAACCCTGCTGTACACCATAACAAATACGTTATATCACTTTTTACTTGCCGATCAACTCGTTATCTCTTCCCTTTGAGTCCGCGCTAGCGGTCAGGGCTAGTGCTGTTACAAATTGTAATTCTATGATTGAAGTAGACAAGACAAATCTGAGTTCGAAGATCTCAAACCCCCGTGAAATATTCAGTTATTCAAATACCTTGTTTGATAATAGCTCAAATATTATGCAAATAAGGATATGATGAACATCACGTGTGCCCATTGATTACTTCCGCCTTTAAACGTCAGATAGACATGCCAAAAGCATTACCTCCCTGTGAATTGATACCTTCTTTCATTGACCCCATGACATGAAATGTCTGTCATGTCTGATAAAAGACTATTTCTACCGCCTCTGTACTCTACTTCCTGTCACTCCCTCAAGTCTGACCTTTGCGGTGACATCGACTTCCTACTCACTTACCTAACTAGCCTTCTACTTCAATGCGCATGCATGCTCTTTAGCCCTTTAAGATTTGTCTGCCATAACTGGCAATAGATCACAGACATTCTCGCGATATTTCGTATCGACCGTGAGATTTATAAGTGACAGCAACTATAGATATTGATAGTCTTCGAATGGGTGTCAGATTCCTTTGACGGGCGGTAATGACAGGGAGGGATATATAGCACAAGGGACTGTCAGTTAACGCCTTGTGAATTCCGGGGACCATGATGGCATGATGTTCTCTATACCATTATGTTTGGTCGGTAAGGCAGACGTTATTCTCAATTGGCTTATCTATGAAGCCCATTGAGGTCGAGTTTATTACTTTTACTAGCACTTTATTATTGGTGTGCTTTTAGATTACAACGTTCTAACTTCTAAGGATGGTCTTGTGTTAACTGTCTTACTTGTCAACCGATATGTGCCAACTTCTGTTTGTCCTCGTAGTTGTCAAAAGGTCGACATTTTATTAATTACAGTGTTAATTTGGACGTGATGCTTCAGAACAGCACAGAACCACCCTAATCGCGAGCAGACATCTAAATGTCCTTTCTATGATGACACAGTGTAATATGATTACAGAATGTCCATCAGTCAGGTCAGTGCCTTGGATGCATGCCCGATCGTTACAATGGTCAGCTTTTCTCGACAATGTTCGACAATCAATCTGTATCAGTGTAAGGGTAGTTTCCATATCCATCAACGCAGGTCAAATGGTAGAAATCGAAAGCGTGAAACACCTTCTCGTTGCAGTCTTTGCCAGATTCTTCTTCTGAATGACACCTGTATCTGTTCATGCTGACAGGACATTTTACTGTTCTGGACTAACGATGGGGGTTGCTATGGCAACTCGCTCCCGTTGCTTTACTCGGCGAGCCGGAGATTGATCATCGTTTTCCTGCGCTTGACGGGTCAGGGATGGGGTAAAGCAGCCTTCAATCGGTCAGAAATAAATGGAGGGGGTCAGGATACAATAAAGGGGGTATCTGGATGAAGCAAAATGAGGGCAACATCCATCTTCAACAGATATAGGATGTCCACACTTATTTGTTCATTTCTCAACATTGACAGCGATAGTTGCATTTCAGAAATAAGGGGTCGCCATTGATATGAAGATCAACTTTAACCATAAGTCATAGGCTTTGGAATACCCTATTACTGTATTCTTTTGTAAAACCGGGCTAACTTGGATAGACCGGTCCTGGCTGTCCATTACAGTTATCAGCTTAAAAAAAACAATGATAGCATGGCATTTATCGGTTCGAACAATGAGAGAATGACCACATGTCCGTCTAATCTGTGCACCTTTATGATTTAATTTTTGATTTTTACGTTTTGATGGAGGTGGGTGGGGCTATGTAATAGGCTTATTGTTTTACGTGTTGAGATAATGAATATCGTCAGACTGATCATAACAATCGGTACAATCTGCATGTAGAATCGCTGACTACTTTTGACAGAGGCATTCGGATTTGTCAGCGCCCTAGCGTTTGATTGACATCTGTGTGGCACAATCTTTGTCTGATCCACGCCAGCCGGGACGCTTTAAGTCTGTTTGACTAGGGAGTTACAGATACGTGAAGCGATGGCGACTATGTTAGGCCATGGAGCGCAGTATACTTGGGTGGCGTATGATGGCGATGACAGGTCAAAGATGGGAGACAAACTGGGCTCGGAGTTTGCTCTTCACAATTTGACTTCATATTTGATGGTTTACCTAATCAAATTAGCTTCAGGAGTTTGTATAAGGACAGGAGTATGATATCTCATAATAAAAACCTCTAATCTCTAACCTGAACACAGGATACCTTTTACCGTTTTCTAAGAAACACCCAGGGGGTGGGGTCGACCTACCGAAATTCTACCAAACTAGAGTATGCTTTGATGCGTACATATCGGACGTTGCCATATGTTAGCACAGTATAATGTAGAAATCGCTTTGGGAACAAGAAATCACTGGAAAATATTCATTTTCTATTTCAATATTGACATTAAAATAATTTTTGATGAGTTAACCCCAAACACATCAAATCATATTTTTTCCATTTCGGTAGATTTCACCCTTAGTCATGTGTATTCTGGTATATTCTGATGAATGTTAATAGTCAGACCACATGAAACGGATTTCGTTTACATTTCAAAGTGATGGCCTTATACACAGTAGTCGTCTTATTACCCACGTTTATTACAGGCAGGCAGGAAATCACTGAAAGGTGTAGGTCGTGTTTAAGCTCATTTTCCACTAGAACTGATTTAAAGGTCTAGGTTATGGTATGCAATCTCTTTACATTACTGTTGAAAGGATATAAAGATCACCTGACTAACCTTTACAATAGGAGAGCCTCGAAGATATGAGAGCGTTGGTTCAGGTCCACCTCATATGTTTATAGCCAATATATACTTTGTGTATGTCAGAGAAAATCATGCATCGGGGGAAAACTGGAGCAGAAAATAGTGCAAACACATTTGACATCGCTTGAGTATTCCGTGTTTTGTATAACAAATAGAAGATCACAATGTCCTTGTAAGCTCCACGAGCAATTGCCAGTCTAATACATCACGCCAGTACACCTGCCACAATTGTGCACATATGTGGGTCATTAGTCAATGACTTGTGACATGGAGTATCCATCCTGACAACGTGAATAGAAGCACGGGTCGAATCTACAGTGCTTTAAAGAAAGCCAAATTATAACGGCTTAGGTTGTGAGAAAGGTGTGAAAAATGGACTATTAAAACGCTGTCATTCTAAATATGAGGAATGGGTGCACCCAGGAGGTGTAATAAACTGTGCTATGATCCACTTTGATTATCCTCAAGAGGTTGGAAAGTATGGAATAAGATTTTTCTCGACATCCAATAATACTTGACCTTCTAGGGAACGTACAATCTGACATTCAGTGGAAATTACTACTCTACGCAGAAAGACGCATAAAATATACGAATGGGCATGATAGGTCAAGGTTGTGGATTTATCGTTCGTTACATTAAGATGTGATGTGAAGAAGTGTAGAAAACAAAATGCGTTCCAAGGTACATAAATGTTGAGGTTGAAGGAGGGAGAAGCATGGCGACAACAAACTACTACTAGTTATACTGTGCGTGCGGTTACATAATTTACGGTTACGTTGCAAAAATACAAGCTTAATTGTATTTTTTAGTATGGCATAAAGAATGCATGTACGTGAAATAAAATGGCATTTGTGACTGATGAATTTGTGTTTTTCTGAATGAACATCTTGTCTTTGAGCGTCTGTAGTGTTTATAAACAAGTAGCAAATATTTTGATAGGAAGTTGATCATCTATTTACGGAAACACAAATACAACATTGCATACGTCAATGGCAGGTAGAATTTGCCAGATTTTTAAACAAATGTACAGGAATAGAATCGCCGTGCGAGGTAGTGAAGTGCTAACATCCAGTAATGTGCCAAGATATTGGACATATATATGAAGTCCTGGAATCTGTATATCGCGTATGGCTGGACATATTGAATTTCGACCGGAGGAGTGGGTGGGCGTTTTGCCACGATTAGTCTAGAAAATTCGGAAACATTTAATCAGAACGCTTGGCTCGGGTCAACAGCAATTCTACACGCCTACCTTGATTAATTGATGCGCTCCGCACCTGCTGCACCGCATCGATGAGCTCGAAGAGTTCCTCCGAGGTGACGCAGAGGTTCTTCCGGGAGACGAAGTCCTCCACCACCGCCAGCTCGTCCCCCTCAGGTCGGGGAGTAGTAGTTTCGGGCGCGGGAACACCAGGGTGGTAGGTCTCCTCCAAATATTTGAAGACCACGGCGCCGATTAGCAGGGCGGCTACAAATGTGATGAAGAGCGCCAGCAGCCGGTACCACTTCATGCTTCGGACTCAGTGTCGGGGGCCAGAATTGACCGATGCAATAGAGAGATCCCCACGGGTGGACGTCCGGATGGTAATATCACCTCGCCCCCGTACGAAGAAAAGTTGGTCCAACACAGATTATGTCTTTTAAGCGGATATATGGCCAGACACAGCTTTCGCATTTAAGCCGGCTTTACAGCAGCACAGCAGGTTTGATGTGGCTTTGCTACAGACTCGTGCACGCTCACAGAAATACCAGGCGCATATATATGCATCGGGGAGAGCCGCCCTTCGCTGGCATGGACCCAGATGATTAGACTGCAATGAAGCGCTACAATTATGCAATAAATTAAGCCACAAATATTCTAACCAAGGCGTAGCGAATTCAAAGTGCTCCGTCTGCAGCGGGAGCCGAATTAAACTGCGTGAAGGTGACAGCACTGTTAGGGAGGGTACAGGACCGGTCCACTCGTGATGGGATAATCATGGGTAGAAGAGACGCATCTCTCACTAGGGACGGGTTGATTTGATATCGCAGCGAGGGGCAGTTCGTTATTTTCCATATCACCGGTGTGGAATAAATCAGTGTGGCTGCTGGAGGATTTGTTTTGCACGGGGAATCTGAATTGGATTACTATACGGTAGTTTTTCTGCACAAAAACATTCTGGCATATATCCGAATACAAAATGAAACCCTGACTGTATCATGTTGTAGATGATAAGCTAATGCGTTAGCCTGCAGTGCAGTTATATTGGTAAAACAGTACAGACATAGAATAAAATGATTTTATAACATGTTATTATGACATGTTTTCAAGCGGTCGATGGCAAAACATAAGCGAAGATAATAAAAATTTACAAGAAATTTAGAAAAAAAGAGAAACATAAAAACAAAAAAGAGTTTACACCAATATCTCTAAATTATGTAATTGGTGTCCGGTTATAACCCCCTCTTTCAGAAACTGGTCCCAGCATATAATCTTTCTGATCGGTCCCAAGCGATCGTGTATTTGATTTATGTCACAAAAGCACAATTTACCATGTCACATCTGCCTATTATGTGTTGAACAATTGTTGTACTGTCAAATATTTGTGACCGCAGAGGCACCTTAGAGAATTTTATTATTTTTTTCTTCGGGTGATTTTTTCGGGGAACAGCTTGTCGTTGAAGTAGTATATCAGTATTGTGAAAATAAAGCGGGGAGGGGGGTATGATTTAAGTCATCCAAGTGTACTAATTGTTTCTTTTGCATACCCGGCAAACGTCATCATGGAGCAACACAACAGGTTTGTACTGAAGAACCCAAGCCGCACATCAGGACGGATTTACTAGTATGTTACGCACTCACACCGGGATGTTCGCCTCCTCTTTTCGATAAGTGTCGTGTACCCTAAGCAATATTAGCCCGAGTCAGGATTGTAGTACTTCACTTATCAAAGTCTTTTCTACGTAAGAAGCAACTCTATTCCATTCCATACCAACGATCAACATTCGATGCTACAGTGGCGCGAGGACGCTGTGAAGTCTGACTTATATTTGTGCGTTACAACATTTAGAGAATCCTATCGCGGCTTGTTCGCGCGCTATTTTTATTCAACCAATCAAAGTATGAATTAATGATGTAAATGTGGGGATATAGTGCAGTAGATATCAACTTCACACAGTTTGCCTCATTCAGAATATTTCCTCTTTTAACGCTCTAATATTCCGATGGTTGCCTTTAACATACTCGGGGTGTGGTTCTCCTCAAATTTCCATTTATCGTCTCACCCGAGAGGACGATCCTATCGACGCTAGTTACTCATTTGCACCTAACTCGGGCGAGGAAATCAGATACATTCATCAGGACCTGGCAGGGATTCGAACTCAGTACCTCCAGAATCTGAGACAACCACCCTGACCACTAGTCCACCTGCGAAACGGTAGGTCCCTGTCATATCGTGACTTCCCGGAACTGGAGTCCCGTGCCAGATGGGATGAGATAAATCACTAATTTTAACATCAGCCGCACAGGGGCACTATCTTCCGGATACAGCCTTGTCAAACGTACTGTGGGGAGATACAAGGATCATAATCTTAGTGTTAGAGCTTACATAGTGATCCGTCGCCAAGGGAGAATGAACTAGATTTTTAATCGCTTGTACAGGTATGTGAAGTGATACTACTTATGTAAACTTATCGATGCTGTGGTAGAAACGGTTGTCAATATTAATGTGCCACAGGCGATTAAGTTTGATATCGTGAAGTTATCTAAGACTTCGAGTAGGACGGTATTGATAGTTAGGACTGATTGAAAGATATTTTCAGCAAACAAAAGCAAATAGTAACAAGCCAATTTTGACAAACAATGTGTGTAACTAATATTTTGTGACTTTCAAAACGAGATAATGATGATAATGTGACCCATAATGGTAAAGATTTGGCAGAAAAGCATACTTGTTGTTTGTTATCAAATGGTCACCTTCAACATTTTCCATTTTTCAGGATATGTCCCCATCATACAGTATTGTATCGACCGTGCTGTGAATACCATGTCGACCATACAATCTGCAGAACTATAGAGCCAGAGGGACGTAAATTTGCCGCTGATTGCGGACTCTAATTTCATTCAATAATTCACGACAGATGAACAGCTCCCGAGGCACGGTATCAACTGTTGAGAAAACAATCATTATTCAATATGTGGGTACGATTCACACGCACGTACTTCAACTCTAGTTCTAGAGAGAAAGACAAAACCTTAATGGGTAACATTAGTATCTTCCTCAACAGCAGCACAATCTAGCCTCCATTGCAGTCTTCGAACGGGGCTGGTTTTTAGTTTAGGGGGTGGGGGTGGGTGATGGCTGGTTCGCTATTTTCAACGTTGGCTAGGTTATCGGGGCGAAATTACCTTCCACGACAAACTCCCTTCCTCAGCAAACTCCCTTTCCCGGCGAAAGAGAACCTAGCCAACGTTGAAAATCGCGAACCAACACCCACTAAAATAAAATGAAATACAAAAAAACAAAACGTTCAAAGACTGCAAAGGAGGCTAAGCACAATCGTTATAATCATTGTCAACGTGTATGCCACCAATGCAGGAAGGCGAAGCGAGCTTTTCCTAATCTAACGCTGTATGAGGAGATTTAATGATATGGGTCATTTTCCGGCTTTCCGGACCGCTTAGTCCCTAACATGACCACCTGCTCACGTAACTAACGTTCAGCAGCACATCATATCCTCTCAAATATAACTGTGGCCCAGTATTCCTCGTCTCTTGTCAGGAACCACTAGAGTAATGCCCCATATCATCCCGCGCATCGCGAGCAGAAGGTATTATTACATGATGATAGAACGCGTTGTCAGGTACAAAGTGGAACCACATTCTTCCTGCTCCCAACATCGTGCATAATGGCACAGGCGATACCCGTAACCACGGATATTACGTGAAATCGGTCATACTCAAAATGATATCACCACACTACTGTGATTGCTTTCAAGGTGATGTTATAGTATAATCTTGAAATGATCAAGAAAAGAAACAAGAAAGGCAAGAATAATATCAGAAAGACGCATTTGTCTAAAATACTATTGTTGCCATATGGGCATTGATCATTCTTATAATCGATACAAATATAATTTCATACATTCAGTCCCTCTCACCTTTAGATTTCGTGTTACGAAATCTAGAACATTGATATTAATATACGTATACTGACGTGATTTGTCTTAGTTTCCACATGACTTAAGAGTCAGAGGTACTACAATATAACACAGTCTGATAGTAATCAAGTTTCTGTTGAATCAGCATCATCGCATCATATCAGAACTGTACTCGTATATACCAATAAACTTTATTTCCAAGCGAACCAGCCAAGTGCGGCTTTGTGATATGATAGCGCAATGAAAAATTAATAACATTACTTATCACAGGCGACAAATTGCTTCATAATAGTAAGTATTCTGTTGTTTATCGCGTTTCTGTTTTTGTTTGTTTTGTTTTGTAATCAATGCCTTATCTAGTAGCATAGGAACTTATCCTGGCAGCAAATGCAGTCTGAGAAGAATGTGTTTAATTCATATAATTTACAATCTCATTCCGTCCTTTCTTGATATTGGATTTGTGTTTCTGTTGTAGAGTAAACCGGAGATGGCATCCCGATTTGTACACCAGCCTCCTCGTTCACAACTAACATCTCGTTATCCACGAGACTTTGCGTGGTTTCCCGGTTAGTCCGGGACATTTCGAACCGCTGCACGCTCCCATAATCCCTGGACGTCCCCGAACTGTTTGCTCCTGTCGACGCGTTGTACAACTGGTTCAGTTCTCCCATGCAGATTGCATAGAGGAGCACCAGTGACAGTGAAATTCCTCCCAACGTCAAGAAAATAATCCCAGCCATGACACAGTTGTCAAGATGTTGACGTAAGATGACGTATTCTGTCTCGATTTTTTCAATTTCCCTGGCGGGCTGGGTGTCAGGGTCGACCGTCGGCTCCCGCGGGATTGTCCAGGCAACAGCCACCAGAACGATCCCGAGGACGAGGAAGCAGAGGGAGAGGATAAACCCAGAATCGACTGGGTCCCGTTTGGCCCCAGTCCTTCCTAAGCATGTCCTCTCTCCCAGCATCTGGCGCTGCACTAGCGTATTGTCACCGTCAGAGGGCGCTCCACTATGTGATGTTCTATGCGATTCGCCATCATCGGTATTGACGGTGACGTCAACGGGCGCCATTTCTGTTTTGTTTTCAGATCTCAACCCTCTGTCTGTGAACTGGTAGTATCTATTGTGTTGATTCTCCTAGCCCAGCAGACGTGCTCACTGAAAGGGCAAATAAGATGTCTCTGTCAATATACAACACAGATTAAAACCACGACCATAAGCAGTCTTCTTTTTACACACTACTCAAACAATATCCATACTGTATAAAAATCTATCTTCTTCTCGAAAACATACAATTTCTGCATAGTCAGTGAATAGCTTGCAACACGTGTTCACCAATGGAACATATGCATGGCAATTGGCATGATACCACATGCTACCATCCTTTGCTGAAATTCTATAATTTTTACAAGAGTGCCCTATTTTTGCCTAGCAATATTTCACATCAAAAGAATAGATCATGTATTTTGAAGCTGTTTGCGAACAGAATACTCACGACATGGGTGAAATATCTAATCTTTAAAGAAGACATATGTCCATGCCAGCATGCTCTGCTCTAAGTCCAACTCATAACAACTATGTGCTATCGAAGTGGGGAAGTCACCTGCGAGAAAGGTGGAACTATACTACGGTAGAATATCCAGACGAAGATGCATGAATAACGTTAAAACAGTGAGCCACCAAGACAAGCAACGATCACTCAGTACCATGTAAAAACACACAAACCTGTCTCATCAATTAACAATTGGTACTGACCTTACAATAGGACGAGTCCGGTCCTGATACTTCACAGTAAGGAGTGGTGAGAGTTTTAACAGGAGTAGAACATGGTACCATGCAATCTAGAACTTTTAACCGATTCACATCAGGGGTAAGTTACGTAAGCTCAGAAGCTCTGAAAGATTTCAACCAGAATGAATATTCCCCACAAATTTGCCAACAGCTACCTCTTTCGTAAATAATGTACGTACTACAATACAAGTGTTAGGCCTTTGAAACTTACTATCACCCCAATCTATCTGCAAACAGATGCAGATGAACAGATGTTGATAGTATTGTACCTACACTTCACATGGTCATTATGCACGTCATGTCTTGTAGTGGCGTGTGGCGGGGCTGTGTTTTTGAATAGAATTCTAGTGCAAAAAAATCTATAAAAGGGCCAGAGTGATTTGATTTATGGGTTTACTATTACAGGCTTAGAGTTTTATAGTTATAGACGCTGAGTTTTATAGTTTATTCTATGTGAAAGAAAATTTATTCCCATTATATACTAATGACTTGACTTAACTGCAATACCCCCATACACGCATACGCACACCTTCAAATATAATACAACCTTGATTAGACTGAAATTAATACAGATACAAATTCTTAATTATATAACCTACATTTTTTCTTCAAGTCCGAATTACTCACTCGCCATTACCATACGAAACAGATAAATTTTACGATACATATACATATACATATACATGTACATACAATGTAGCGGGCCGTAATTTGTAAAACACGGACACCTTACTGCTAGAATTGCCTTTACTACACATGACTGTACCCCACAGTTTTCATATCTGGTATGACGGGAAACAATGACCTGGCCTCAGGAGGCTTGATCCGTGAGTGAACAGGATGAAACGGCAGCTGGCACAGAAAAATCGATATCAACGCGGATGTGTCAGTCACGTGACTCACATTACACACGCGATGGTCCGTTAAAACTGGACGAAGGCTCGTTATGACTGGTGTTGGAAACGTAGAAATATATGACTGATGAAAACCGTCCAAATATTTGCCAAGTACAAGGATAAAACATATCTGACTTAGTACTTCCAGATATTTCTCAAGTACGTCAAAATAAGTCATAACGTGACGTCAAAACTTTCGTTAAATGAAAATATCAACATATTCAACTGAAACATTATTAGCATAATAATTACCTATGAATATTCCTCTATTTCTCAGTTACGAGTGTCACATGTTGCAATAGTCCTACAGTGGAGCGGAGTGGGTTTGGATAGTTTCCTCATTAATTATGCAAATAAGGTTCCGATTTGCATCATCAAGATTTATTTATGTGGCATCACTATCTACACACCAAAATCATAACGATCCGTCACCCCTTTCAAAGTCTAACACTAAACCGTCCCTGCGAATGCAATGAAGGCTGATTAAAAGCGATATCTATTGATTTCTATGTGAACTGCAGCATATCTGTATCGCAAAAAATTGTCCAGTTTACTGAATGTTCCAATTTTGCATGGTTCAACGGATACATTTGCCATTACGCTCCTACTGTTTCCTATTCTCCTATAGTCCAATTCTATGATTGAACTTGGCTCAGGTTAAAACTAATCAACTATCAAGAAACTGCTTTTACAGCCAATATTTCTAACTGTAAGGTCTAGACCGCACTTGATGAATTGTTCTAGAAAATATTTACAAGAGGTCATTGAGTGGATCGGGTCACATGATACTGATTCAGTGGACTTATGACCTGTGACGTCATTGTCACAGTACTTCAATTAACGGCAGTCGAGACACCGAAAACCAACTTCACATTCTGCTGACCTTCAACGGGTGACAGGTATTTTCTATATGTGAGCGAATGTTCCACACAGATTGTAACGCTGTTATGATGTAGATAGTTTAGTGTGTACCCCTTGTGCGACCATTGAAAGCCACATAGCTTTCTCTTTTGCTAACAACATAACACTGCTACCCATACATAATAGAACTTTCCAATTTCCGAACAAGCGTTGAACTTTGTTAACTATTTTTCAATACTTTTGAAGAGCGACGAGACAACTTTGGTCTGAAAATTGCATGTATTTTTAGAAGACGCTTGAACAGCTACGAGGATTTTCAAACTGTTACAAATGTCTTTTCTTGAATGTAAGTTCATTTGTGACGGCAGTCAACATTATGTTACAATTTTAAGACCTTATATCCGTACACAAACCGTCTTTTAACTGGACAAGTGTAATGGCATATTGTGCAGATTTCTACTTGACGATCCGACCAAGATGGCCCAGACTGCCTCTACACCCTATCCTGTGGCCGCTTCTAGTGTCACCCAGGTCACAGTTTTCTCACAAGGTACGGAAGACAACGTTACATCTAATATCTATAGTTACATTTGATTTTCTCCGAACATATAGCATACATGTATACTATTTATGTATGTGTGTGTGTGTGTGTATGTGGTGTGTGTGTGTATAAATTTGCGTTCTGCTATATGTTACTAACGCTATAGTACATCGGACGCACATGCTCCCTCATGTATGTCTGACGGAGGTTGATATGGTTTTCTGAGAGTGTTCCTTTAATTAATATTGCTATTTGCTTTTTCTTTTCATTCCTTCCTACTGAAGACACTCCAGCAAACATACCTCCCGCCCCCCCGAACCTCCCCGTGTCCGGTCCTCAGGAACAGGAAGAGTTCGGTGATGCGCCAGTGGTGATGATGTGTCCACACTGCCAGATCAGGATCGTCACGTCAATCAGATACGTCAAGGGAAACTTGGTCTATGCGACCTCATTGTTTTTATTTATGTCCCTGTAAGTAATCTTCATATCTTTGTTGTAATAGATACTACATTGTATTTTATATCGTCGCTAAGCTACTATTCTGCATCTTCCAGCAGTGTCTCATAAATATTCATTTCAATTTTTTATTTATGGTACGTCAGGTTCTGTCTCAAGGTCCTGTCACACGAAACCTACCATGGCCTCCCGACCTTCTCCAAACCAAGGTCGTGAACATGCCATTTGTGCTTGGGAGTTTGTCGACAGGGTCGTTTATCGGAAGTCTTTAAAAGTTTGACAAATCACATTTGGGAAAGTCACAGTCTTCTTATTTATGATCAGTGGACTGAGCGAGCTGGATCTAGAGTAGAAGAAACAGGTCCCAGGCTACTCCCTACCCAGCGCCAATTCTAGCTGAGTAGTGTTGCAAAGTTGTGGGAAGGTCCTGAATACTAGTATGTGGCAGGGGCTTTACACATACGTGAAATCTTAGTTATGTTGTTATGTTTCATTGTTTCCAGAATCCCCTGGGTCGTGTGTGGTTGTTTCATCCCTCTCGGTCTCCGCTCCATGAAGGACGTGGAACACTGCTGTCCCAACTGCGGCAGTCAGCTGGGTACCTACAAACGGCTCACATAGGGGGCTATGTCTCAATACTGTCCCTACACATCCATGTACCGTGTACATGATCATCTACATTCAGTTCAGCTTGGAAGAGTTGACACCAGGATTTCCACAAATTCCTGTCCAGCATGACAGAGCGAAGCTACAACCATCTGTATCTTACAAACAATCTTATGGAATAAAATGTGGCGCTTATGTTTAATGTACGAGGTCGTAAAATTATAGATAAACAACAGTTAATTCATCAGTGTATGAATTTATAAGTAATATATCCGAACTACCATGCTGTGAATATTCCCTCACGTGTATTTTATGTTAAGCGTTGCATGACGATTAGAAGTAATAGATGAATGTGGTCTAGTAATGAGTGTGAATATATCAAAGTTTATGAGTATTTCAGCACAATCCTTATCCAAAGAATATCTTTGTAACTCCAGTTTGTTTGACCAGTGATACATTTCACAATGTTAATTTTCCGCGTCGTTTGTGAAAGTTGGACTGTATTTCTGTACCAATTGAACACCAAGACTTGTAAATATTCAATGAATAAAGAACTGTGTATCAAACGTTATTTCACATTTCATTTCATCTAACTATTAGACCGTCAGTGCACGACAAGTGATCTGAAAACTAGTTTTCTCGATTTTCCATTTTTAAATGTTTTACTTAGTAACATGCTAGTCCATTCTCTGATATTATTTTCCCATCTTTTCCCATACCTTCCCATCCTTCCCATCCAACATACTTTCCCATCCTTCTCCCTCCCTGAACTGTTCCTTGCATGATAGTTTGGCTAGGTCCGATGACCGTGACACGTATCACACTTTATGGGCGTTCACATCTAAACGTATATGGCCACTTGACAATGAGTCACTCTCTCAGGTAAAGCCACACGTATATGAAGAAAGGTATATTCCTGGCTAAATACGAGCTCCAACCTTTCACCACTATGGTAACTTTACAATGTTTACTTTGTCGCACCCACAGTGTTTTCTTAACCCGTTCACGGCTGGAAATTATTAACAAAAAGACCAGAAAGCCCTCCACTCTGTGAAGTCTGCGGAAATTTCCTACGCTATATCTATAAATTAAAACAAATCTAGGCTTAAATGCAAGACTGCTTCCCTGGAAAGTCCAACGATATCTGTGATGATCCTCTACAAGAGACGCGTTTTTCTAAATTACCCATGCGTGTAACATGTGTACTTCACAAAAAATACAAATAATTGGATTTCGTTGACCTCACGATGTTGTTGTTTGTTCACGGTCCCGCGGATGGCTTGTCACGGGTCCCTTAGTCAGAGGGTCACACTCAAAGTGACGTAGTATTTTCAGCTTTGGGAGCCACAGACAGACATTTTGGCCGTGACACATCTTATTTTAGTTTCTCGAAGGTAAGTCAGTCTCCTTTCGAGGACTTTTATGATTCGGAAGTCTGCAAAAGGTGCAAGTGCTTCGATTTTTCATATTTCAGCTCTCTCTGTATGCGACCGTTCACGAATCAGATTCCTGTCTGACTCCTGTTAATAGTTCTGACTGTGTAATTTATGTTAAATCATTGTTTCTAGCCACCTGTTTACCACAAACCATGGCGGATGCTCCACCTCCCTACTCGCCGTACCCAACGAAAGAAGGTGTTGCCGACCCTTCACCGCCCGCCCAGGCGTATACCTACCAACAACGTAAGTCTTATTATAAGCTATATAGAACAGATTGTCAAATACATTTTTGTGTAAAAAACAACAGTTGCAATGTCTAAAAACGGAAGTGGTATACATGTACTAGAAGGTCTGTAGTTTTGAAAAAGAATGAATTGATTTTCTTATTAATCTTTAGCCAAAAAGGGAATTCTTTGTATGGTTACTTACAAGAGTATTTGTTTAAAGGATTTTACCTTTTTGGAATCGAATATATTCTACACATCATGATCAAGGAATATGTAAAATGTTGACAGAGTAGAATGAAGTCTTGTCTGTTACTTCCCTCTACATCAGCCGCCACACAGACCATTGTGATGACCACTACTAGTCCTGCCGCCCAGCCACTCATCAAGATCAACCCCGCCAGCTTCCCGGTGGAGCCGGTACAGCTACAGTGTCCACACTGCAACGCCACTGTCCGCACGGACACTCAGATGGTCACCGGAGCAGTCACCTGGCTCGTCTGCTTCGTACTCATCGTCATGATGTAAGGGGGCTAACACAAATGGAAGATACCCATAACTGTATGTCGTATAAGTGTGCTGTGTAGGTGAAGAGTTGCATTTGACGTACAAACATATCAGTGTTTCATCGTCTAGATGAGAACTTAAAAACTCTCTACGTTTTTGTCATAATGACTTAATAGAATGTCATTGAGGCAACATACCCAATATGCCTTCTGAAATGCAGGTGGGAAAACTACTTTTTTCTGGAGATACATTCGTATCGCAATATATTATTGTGTCCCAATATGTGGATGTGTATATCGCACTCTTTCAATCGAAATATATGGACCCAACGATGTTTTCTTTCTCTAGAATCGGCCTCATTGGAGTCTGCTTCGTGCCTTTCTGTGTGGACTCCACCAAGGACGTGCGGCATACCTGCCCCAACTGCAAGAACCACCTGGGAACTTATCATAGATTGGGTTAAACAAACAAACAAACAAACAAACAAACAACATGCTACCTTGCATGTATCGGGCATGTTGGTTGTGTGTAGAATTATAGAAGCACAGAAACTGTGTTTCTTGAATATTCAATTTGTAATTTATTATCATAGTTTGAAATAGGAACGTCACGGAATGTATCTCATTGCTCAAAGCACAACAGCAAGCTACACTTTTTTTTGGCGAATGAGTTAAAAGACATTTGAGTGATATTGTGTGCATATGAATGTCAATGAAATAATGCACTGTAAATACAATTGATAGGACATATGACGAACAATCCTCTGTGATGAATAGGAATAAAGACAGTTCAATGATCTTTTGAACGATGTACTTGTGTCATCTCTTTTCACCGTGACTTTGATAAAGCTGCATTTACTCACAATCAATCCACACACATTCATAAACACACGAATGCGACATTGCACCAAACGAGAATAAATCACACAGGTCCAAGTCGACCACAGAACTGCAATTCTGTGACGTGTCGTTAGGTGTCGTATGTTCAACACCAGAAGACGATGTATTGGGCTTGGTTAGACAACACCTTGTTGAACCGGTCTGGTAAGTCTATTGTTTATGTGATGCACACAAAAATTGCGACACATTTGCTAGCTTTTACACACTACCGGACCCTTCCTGACCAAACAGACCAAAATAGCGACTTGAGGAAGCTGTCAGTCAAACATAACATTTTTGTGAAGCAGGTGAGTAAAGTTTACTTCTTTTCAGCATGTAGTTGCTGTAAACTGCCTCGCCGATATCTGTTATTGTGATAAACATGGGAATACCTTTAGTGACCCATATATATTTTTTGCAAGAGCGGAATATACAGTAAGTTTGACACTGTCCCCATTTGTTTTGTTCTACTTGTCTGTTCACTACTCAGTGCTACTGTAACAGTGAATGGCAGAAAAATATGAAAATTTTAAATTATTTTCCTGTTGAAAAAAAGGAATGCAAGAGTGAAGGAAGCCACTATAGCATATTCTCTTATGAAACCTGCGTGACGTCATCAGTTACAATGTGCAGGTCACATCTTAATGAGTCATTATAAGCATGAATCATTTATACAATTACAGCGGAGTGCGATGTATACCATGTACAGTTACAGAAATCAAGCCGAAGGAAACACATCGAATACTAGAGTTCGGCGACCTCATACCTCCATGAATATTTAGAGCTTTTGTGAATTTCATGCAATTGACTAACACATTAACATAATTTATGCATGCTGTTATTCATCATTGACTAACATACACATGTCAAAATTATAAAATCATTAATCAATGGGCGGTTTTGCCATTTTTACATAAATTATGCAAATTAGTGCCTCATTAGCATAGTTGGTTTCTGCTTATATTCCACCTATCATAATTAACAAGTGTTACATTTATTGAAGTCCAGTTATTGCAAACAATGGAATTATACAACTCCCTCATTAATTATGCAAATTGAGTTCTCATTTGCATAACATGCATATCATTTTGAACATCTTTGCTCAAGCTACCTGCATGCCTAAAATGATGCCAATTCGTCAATCCTTTCTGCAGTTATCCTCTTTGGAATGTCTTGACAAAAACGCCCATGCAGTTCCGAAATTAAATGTTAGGGGGCTGAAACCTGCCCCACTTTGTCATGACACTGCAAGCTATCTACCAGCCAAATGTCAAGACCATATCATGTCCAGGACAAGAGATACATGAAAAAACATGCTATGATAGAATATTCTCATTAATTATGCAAATGTATTCCTATTTTGCATAAACAATCTTATCTTGTACAACATTGTCTAAGGTACCTACATACCAAAAATCATGAACATCCGCTGTTCCCTTCTTGAGTTATCCTCTTCAGAAGTTTTTGACAAAAATGCCCCTGCTATCCCAAAACTAGACACTAGGGGGCCCAAACTTATGTCATTTCTTCCTGAGCACAAGAGCTACCTAATACTCAAAAATCGTGACCATAGCATGTTCAGAACACCAAGATAGCAAAACCGGAAGTTGCGCTGCAGTACCAAGGGGAGCCGCTAGGGGGCTCAAAATCTAATCATTTCCAGCTTTCATCACACCCTACCAACACACCAAGTATCAAACCAATCCACCCAGCCGTTCTTGAGTTATCTTGTTTACACACACACACACAGACACACAAACACAGGGTAAACTAGAGTTCGGCGACCTCATACCTCCATGAAAATTTAGAGCTTTCGTAAATTTCATGCAATTGACTAGCACATTAACATAATTTATGCATGGTATTGTTCATCATTGACTAACGTACACATGTCACCATTATAAAATTCCCATTATTAATCATAAAGCGTTTTTGCAATTTTTACATAAATTATGCAAATAAGTTCCTCATTACCATATTTGGTATCTGCTTATATTCCACCTATCATAGTTAACATGTGTTACATTTATTGAAGTCCAGTTATTGAAAACAATGGAATTATACAATTTCCTCATTAATCATGCAAATTAAGTCCTCATTTGCATAAAATGTATATCATTATGAACATATTTGCCTAAGGTACCCGCATGTCTAGTATGATGCCAATCCATCAATCCTTTCTGCAGTTATCCTCTTTAGAATGTCTTGACAAAAACGCCCCTGCAGTTCCGCAATTAAATGTTAGGGGGCTGAAACCTGCCCCACTTTGTCATGACACTGCAAGCTATCTACCAGCCAAATATCAAGACCATATCACATCCAGGACAAGAGATACATTGAAGAAACTGCCATGATATAATATCCTCATTAATTATGCAAATGTACTCCTATTTCGCATAATTAGTATTTAATCTTGTACAAAATTGTCTAAGGTACCTACATACCAAAACTGATGAAAATCCGTTGTTCCCTTCTTGAGTTATCCTCGTCAGAAGTTTTTGACAAAAATTCCCCTGCTATTCCCAAACTAGACGCTAGGGGGCCCAAACTTACGTAATTTTTTCCTGAGCACAAGAGCTATCTGATGCTTAAAAATCTTGACCATAGCATGTTCAGAACACAGAGATAGCAAAACCGGAAGTTGCGCTGCAGTACCAAGGCCACACACCAGGGGGCCCAAAATTGACCTTGACCTTCGTCTTCCCAACCCCTACCTACATACCAAATATCATCGTAGTCCATCAAGAGGTTTTCAAGTTATGATGACCACAAATATGCGGACACACAGACACACACACAAACACACAAACACACACACAAACACACACACAGACACACTCAAAACTATACCTCCATTTTTTCATGGAGGTAAATATAACCTCCATGACATTTCATGGAGGTAATTAGTCGGTTTACAGGGGAACTTCCGGTTTTTGATACATTGTATCTCGTGTTGTGGACAAACTGTGGTCAGAATTTTTCGTTGTTAGATAGCTTTTGTAGATGAGAAGAAGTAACATAAGTTTGGGCCAACTTTCTTTGGAATTGCAGGGGTGTTTCAGTTGCAAACTTTGTCACGTCACCCGATAAGCCAATAAAGGATTAATTCAGAGTGGGCTCTCTTGATTTCTGACCTTGAAGCGGTGTTGATAAAGACGAATGTAATGGTTGTTTTAGATATGTACTTTAGGACTTGATTTTTAGGACTCATACTTTGTATTTCGATTGCACTAATTGACAGGAACTTTGTAATAAGTACATACGCAACTTGTTCTTTTTCCTGAGTTTTGTTGCTGACGACAGCATTTGCACTTTCTTCCTTAGACAGCAAGTAAATTGTTTTAGGATGCGGCGACATCTGAGTACACCATTCACCATGGGTCTTTATAATAGACGTCCTGATCGTGAAAGACTACTAGCCACCTCTCGAAGTGATGATGTACCGCCAGCATACAGTGAGGTGGTTCCGAGCGCTCCGCCACTGCAGTATCACAGTCCGACGCAAGGAGGCGTACCGCCCTACACAGGACTACAACAACCAGCAGGTTATAATGCAGGTACGTAGATGGCCTACTCTCTCATTTATTCCTCATCCCCACAACATAAGCCACACAGTTATCCCGAGAATTCTACTGTTTAATGAATTAATGCAATTATTCCTATTGGTTGACCTTAATGTGTCTGAATTGTCTGAGTGTAGTGACCAAGGCATATTTCTTGTGCAATATTGAGACCTTTCTTTTACGTGATATTTTGGTTGTTCTATTGGGAGCACACATTGTATTGCAACATACATTGTAGCTGCATGCGTTATTTTTACGATCTTTCCATATTACGTAAATACCTGTCATAGATAACCAATTTATTTATCTATTTATATATTTCATGAGATTTTCCACAACAGTGGATTGTCTGATGAGACAGGTGTTGATTTTCAAGGCCACCATAACGACCAAGGCTCTCTGGACTAACCACAGACCTTGGTTGGGAGTTAATTGGTCTGCGAGGTTGCTTAGTAGTCTTTAAAATCGTCTGCGCCAGCTGACTACAAATAATCGAACTAGTGAAATATTCTTATTTGATGCGATCACAGGATTTTACTGCAACTAGAGTATGGTATGTATTCTAGGCTACTCCCAATCTACCCCAACAGTCTTGGTTGGCATGTGGTTGGGAGTTGAGTTGTGGGAAGATGCTGAATGTGCGTTTGAAAGAAACTCTTACCTCATTTCTTTTGTAAGAATGTTTAGCTACCTTTTCCTATTTGCTTGCACAACAAAGTTATCAATGTGTATTCATTCATATGCTTGAAACAGTTTTGTATCACATCTCTATCACAAGGGGCTGCCCCTCAGTGTGCACCATACCCGGCGGGAAACCCCAAAGTTATCGTGCTGAGAGATGACGACCGCGGTGAGAGGCCCATGGCCACGTGCTGCCCCATCTGCCACAGGAACGTCATCACCCGCGTGTCGTACCAGGAGGGAGGGGTGAACGAAGGGCTGATCTGTATGACTTCTGTGCTGGGATGCTTGTAGGTTTCCAGTCATCTCTTTTGTATGCTGTAAAAGTGTAATTGATTAACTTAAATGTAAAAAAGGGACGACTGGTGGTGGATTAGAACGTTAAATTAAGCATTTGGTTGTGTGAAAATCAAATAATTGTGCATCAGCGAAAACAAGAAATCTTTTAAGAAAAGCTGTGCATTGCCGCGTATTTTATGACTGAACTGCTGAGAGCGACACCTACAACTTCAGTAGGAAATGCAGCAAAAGGGGATATTGGAAATTTACCTCATTATCATAATTTATGTCACATGAATTATTGGCACATTAAACAGGTTTTGTAAAACTTTTTGACCCACAATGAATATGCATTATTTTTCATTACAAAATAAGTTCCTTCTGATGCAATTTGTGATATATCTTTATATAAACATGGTGAGTTAAAGCGTAGATTTATTACGCTGGACCACATACAGTAACATGCGTCTAGAAGAGAGTTTAAATACTCGCCTGGAATGTACCATTGTCTAACTAAGCAATGAAACTCGGCAAGGAAAGAAGGGCCTTTGGAAGGGGCTTTGGAAGGGCTGGGTTAAAAGGTCCGTCCATGGAACCATGGAAGAAAGCTGGCATAAGGCATTGCCGCTGGCGCGGCAATGCAAAAAATTGAATAGTGGACAAACAGAATACAAAGCAGGCTTTAGCAGGTGGTGGTTTATTGGTGGCATGGATTCATGATTGTTTAATGACTTTAGTTGGAATGTAAGATTGTAGTTATTAGTTATTTTGCTGTCTTTATTAATCTGAAATGAACTTCAAGCCAAACTGATTTGATTATATGGATGGCATCCTCTGGGTACCCAAAACTGATGATGTGAGCGAGCCAAAGAAAGTTGGACTTAAAGATGCCATAGTTGGTGAATTTAAGTGGCAAATAACTGATGTCAATGACCACACGGAATATGGTATACCAAACAATATATTCTTTAACTTTTGTTCTTTGACATATTTGACATGTACTTCTTTTCTTTTGGAAGACGTCCCTCATCAGTGTCCATTTTTAGATATTTGTTTTGGCAAATTGATGCTTGAAATAACTACTAATTTTTTCTACTAAATTTTGCACAAATCTACGAATGACAGTATAGTCATTTTTTTAAATGGACGAAAATTGATGCACCTAAAGATGTCATCCATACGATCAAATCAGTTTTGCCATGAAATAAAGTTGAAGTATAAATCTTCAGGACGGTTGATTAACCGTTGGTGACTTTAACTCTTATGTTATTGGGTAGAATTTGAAGCATGATTGTCTTCTAATTTATTTTTCAGTTTCTGGCCAATCTGCTTGCTGTTGCCCTTCTGCTTGTTGTGTGACAGAGAAAGTACCGCTGTACACTATTGCCCGATGTGTCACTCAAAGATAGCTGAGTATGAACTGTGACCATGTTGTGTACCTAGAAACATTCAGCTGAAACGCACAGTTGTCTCTGTGACAGTTAGGATCTTTTCATCGATGGTCGATGGTCAGTCCTCAGGGATGTATTCCACTAGCACACTATGATGGTTATGGTCCTACAACGCAAACTGGATCATGGAGAAGTTGTATGGATGCCTAGCTGATTTTAATGTGTGTACAACGAACTTTCACTTATATTGCTAGAAAGGCAACATTTACAAGCAAATACATAATGTTTACCTTGCAATGGTCAAGTATGAAAAAAAAAACTAAATGCTTTGTTTTATTTTATTTTACTCTCCCTCTCTCTCTCTCTCTCTCTCTCTCTCTCTCTCACAAACACACACATGTAACTTTCTACTTAATGGAATCATGGTATATAGGCAGGCTACACCTACCTATGGTGGTCAAATGCGCACGTGCAATTAGCTCTCTGGACTCTCATGAATAAGCAGTGAAGGTTATGAATATGATTATGATTATCGGACTTGTAAATTATGAGATCTATGTAACAACTACCATACCGTACAAATACGGCACTACATGTAGGTGTGTGCGAATTAATGCTCACATAGTGGAGACATAAAAAAACTTCCTTTGAGCTGTGTATACTGCATGTACTTTTATTGAGCTGGACATCTAAGCTATTTGATGGCGGATAGGTTTATACTGGACCATTTCAATAAACCTGGCATCTTTCGACTAACGTATCGGGATTCAGTATCTCTTCACCTATATTACGTACACAGTAAGCGGTAAGCAATGTGATTTCCCATGCAAGCATCGATATTCTCGTTGGGGTATTGAGGAGCAAACATTCAAGCAGCAAATTCAAAGATGGTTGGAGAAACGCATCTTCCCTCGCTTTTGACGCTTTATACAAACTTATCGGTTGGAATGTTGATGCAAATATATCCATTCCAGCTAGGGCTGTCTATTTGTCACAATAGACATACTATCCATTTTGTTTTTAAAGTTCAACCAATGATAGCATGGCAATAAGCGGCTCGACCAATGTGAGAGTGGCTGAATGTCCAGCATGAAATATTTGCATTTCTATGGTTCATTTTTGTATTTCTTGTATTTTTGTGTTTGAAGGATGTGGGTGGGTCAGCGTATATGGCCGATTTACCCACCTCAATAGATGTATGCTGAATTTCGGAAGAGTATTGATTCTCATCTAAAAACAAGCTTTTTTAAATATATAAATGATGCAGTTGGTTTGAACATTGCTTTGAAATCACAAGACACGCAATCAATTTACTCCAATCTTGTACTCTTGACCGGAAGGCTCTTTTAAGATGTCGTTCTTGAAGATCTTGGAACATATCTGCAAGCAGAAATAGGCTTGTAATCAGAAAGTACGCCCACGAATTATGAGAAGATATGGATAAACGTCTAGATACTTTTCCATCCTTAGTGACACACATGTGTGAGTAGTGTTCAATACATTTGCGGCCTCACCCAAAAATAAGGGGCACAATTCGAATTTCCGGAAATGACATTAAAAGAGGACCTTTTATAATCATCCATAAACACATTTCTTTGTCGGGTGCATCCTTTTGAAGATCTACAGGTAAGTTATTAGAAAAACAGGGCGAAGAAAATGTTAGACCTGTGATAAGAACTGTGGGTCGATTCCTGTGTTCCCCATGCTATATAAATTTATATGGAATCCGTGAAGAAGATTTTTGATGGGAAACCGAAATTTAACCGGTAAAAATATGGATTGGTCGAGAGCAACAAAGTGTATCCGCGCACCTCAGGTCGCAGCTCAATTGGTCATGCTCTCTCAACTGACGTTACTGATTTTCAAAAGGGCGTCGCTTGCAAAGTAATGATCACAATGAGTGGTGTTTTGGTGAACCATAAAAGGCTTCATCCCTCATAACTATGCCACAGATTTGAGTTATGTCATAGCTTACTGGGTGAGGCCTCTCGTATGGTTACGTTACTTGATAGACATTTGATGAAACAATAGCGAGGAAACTTGATCATTGATCGATAGATCGAAGGTTACTGTGTGTCAGACTTTTTCACCATGCAGCAAGAAATTGATACAAGATGTAATACCTCGGTTAACATAGGTGGTGTCAGAGATGAATGGTGACCGCCTAATTGGAGTCCCACTCCACTGACTTCTTGGAGCGATCCTCGTCAGCTGCTATTGAAAGGGAAATAAGGAGAGTTATTCAATCGATATCGTGAGCCCAACCTCAAAGTTCTGGCCCAACACCATTCTTACGATTAAGCTTGCTGGATGACGTGCCGAGTCATGGAAGCACACACATCACGGATTTACCTGGCTATGATTTTTGCCCCTGTCTCTCTCTAGCTATCGAACAAGATATTCCCTATTCACGTTCTTTCACACCTTCCTCTTTGACTTTGGGGCAGCGGTTTCCAACAAGCAAGTTTGCTGACGTTACTGTAAATCGTACAATGCAGCTGCAAAATGAGCAAATACAAGCCGTAAATTGCAACAAAAAAGCACGAAAAACGGCTCCTAATGTCGTAGAATTCCAAAGTCTGCCCCAAAGTCAAATAGGAAGGTGTGAATTAATTGATTTATCCGTGAATGTTTAAGGGGCAGTCTCTCCAGTTAATGATTTCCAATGGAACGCTTGGAGGTGCATTCAGTCATCGTTTTGCTGTGGCATAGTTTTCATATGATTAAAAAATAAATATGAACCAACCCAACAATACTCAAAACAAAAAGCCATCAGTTTGCATATGTCAACACAAACAATCACTTTAAAAAATGGGTCCCATTTGCCTATTTGCTTCTCAAGATCCCCCTTTCATATGATGTTCACTGGTGCTGAACTGTTCCTTACCTTTTCTGTACATTTGCGTAGACCACCGAACTAATATGATGAAAACAAAGGTAGAATAAACCAAAGTTAAAAATATAATAACAACTAAGCTATGTATAACGTATGTAAAGAAGCATCGAAGAAGACAGCAATAAATCATATCATCGTGCAATAAATCAAAATTACATTACAGAAAATCTCACAAATAATGGTGTCGAAACATGGTGTATGGGAGGCATATGGTTTAGTAAGTATGACCGGGATTCGCTGTATCTTTTCTTACCTTACATGACGTTGTATTATACATCGTGCGTTTCACATTGCATTAGCAAATCTAACTTCTACAAAAATGTAAACCCCAAATGTGGCATCTATACAATGTGCTTTATCTCTCTTTGTATATTTGCATCTATATACATTTCGTCAACGGCAACACCCCGGAACAGGAAAAGATCAAGGGAAACTGAATGACAGTGCTTAAATCCTCTTCGTCGGTCTATTATTGATCATGAAGTTTTAAATGGAGAGTGATCCTATCTAGTGATCGTGACTTGCTCTCGGGTTGTCTGCATCATCAAACTGCTGGATCTGGCAATTACCGGGATCCTCGAGGCTTCATCAATTCCGTAACGCCTCGCGTATCTTCGCCGCTGCTGTGCGCTATTGATTCCGTGGATGTGTATATTCATGAGACATCAGAAGTCTTGACAGTCATGTTTCCCTGAGCGCGCATCCGTTATCGTGGCCATGCGGCGCGGGTCCAATGATAGGTACCACGGCGATCGTCAATTAGTTCCTGAGCAGCCGTGATTGAGAACCGAAATTAGCCAATCAACAGAGATCAACTCTGCCGAGATCCTGAACTTTACAAACACACACTACTGTCACGGTATATTCTGTTCAGCAGCAGCTCAAGGGTAATCTTTTGCGGTAAAATGACGACACAAAATTCTTCCATACGCGGACCAAGCACTGTATTTGCTGGTTGCAAATTATATTCGTTCATCATCATCATATTCGCTGATCCGATTATAGTAAGCCAGTTATCTTACCAGTTAGAAATAGAATCTACAAAAGAAAGACAGCTAAACCTGAAGGCATGTGGGCAATCTCATTCAATATAAGCATTGTCGCAACTCTTAACACCGATTATCATCAAGATTTACTGAGAGAACCAACAAAAGAGCAGCACCTAATCCCTGCAGGCATCTATGATCTAGGTCACAGTATATGAAGTCAGCAGGACGGTGGACCATATGGAGTGCTGATACAGCAAGGATTGCGATCTTGTAATCGAGGAGAGGGTCTCCGGGGATGGACGGAGGCCGATGATGATGTATAAGGAGAAAGATTAACCAGAGCGGAATGGTTATGCTTCGGTCAACATGTATCAGAGTTTAATTGATGTACAATGCAAACATATCTTTAAAGAGATTTTCTGAGTAAGCAAACAAGCGCGCGAGAGAGAGAGAGAGAGAGAGAGAGAGAGAGAGAAAGAGAGAGAGAGAGAGAACGAGCGTCGGTTTTGCAGATTTCCAAAGTACCGAATGGACGTTTGAAAAGAAGCGAGCAATGCTACTTTAGTCTAAGAAAAAAACGTGTTTTTTTTCAGGTACCTAACTGACCCTAGCAGAAAAATGCCGACCCTAGCCTCCTTTTTGGTAGAACGCAAGCACTGGCAAGGGACAAATACTTTCGATCTGACAGCCGAATTATGAAAATGTAATAGAATCGTCGAAATAGAAAACTGTGCTTGTACAATACATAGCAGTATCTGTATGATTAGAATATAATTTTGAAAATACCAGTCTCCAGATGCATTTTAGTTTGACATTGTCATTGTGAAGCAGTATTTGTTGGATCACTTCGGTGGAAAACGAAAAAAGAGAACCCCTACCTACCAACACTAAATGTTTTGGGGCCTCAATCAGAAGAATTACACTTTTTATAGGTCGAAGGACACTTGGCAAATTAAAGGTAACATTTTCGAATATTAGTTGATAAGTCAACAGCGCAGCTGGTTACTGGTTTTAATAACACGAGGCTGGCAGAGGGTTCCGCCATGACTGACAGGATCAGTTTTTTCTTTCACTAATGAGTCCGTGGAGTTAAGTGCACCTGAGTACGGGAATTTTGTGTGCGGAGTTTGTAGTTCTTCTTCTGCTTCCGTTAGTGTCGTTAAGACACATGTAGTGCACGGGGTAACAGGTTTACTTCTATTTCAATACCGGGGATTGCTAGCCCTTGTATTTAAACGTGCGAGAGGCACCTCCTCGAATTCGTATTCAATTTCACTTCCCTTCTGAAATACATGCAGGCCCTACCTGCTCAGGATTGAACCGGGCTCCCCCAATTAACGAGTATGATTTGAACAAGGACCGTGAGGCTACTAGCTTCTGAGATACAGGGCCGTCCCGAAGTTATTAGTGGCACAAAAATGGTGTATCAGTACATCCCCTTACCATTTTTGGTGCTAGAAGGGTATTGATTCGGTTGTGGGCAATAATATTACCTGTTGAATCTTTGATTGCTCATTGTGGCACAACCTGGGCCAGTGTTGGGATTATCACCTCTTGTGGAATCGAGGGTTACGGATCATTGAATCATACGAATCTTATTCGGATCATTGCACGGTCGCTCAATGATATACATGTACCGATCCCCGTCTAGTGGGGGCACGGGCACGGGCACGGGCACAAGTCGACGCACTCGAGAAGATCAGCATATAATCTAATGGAAATTTCAACTATAGTATACGTGTATACATGTATCTTCATTCACAAACATACTAACTAGGTTATGTGTATCTCTGAAAATCTTTGACCAGAAAGAAACTAACTTCAACACCAGGACAGACAAACGTTTTACTTACTCACTGTTATTCAATTGGGGATGATTAAATGATTCGCTCTAAACCTCGCGAGAGATGAATATTTTGTTTACCTTGTGCGTCAAAATGCCGAAGACAGGGAGGAACATGTATTAGGTATAGCTGAGGAGGAAATGAAGTTTAGTATTTTATTAGGGTTGTAAACAATACTCCGGAAATTACCCGATGACCTCATTGATGCAGTTTGCATAATCCTGCCGGCTGCACAATGTAGATAACGAGCACTTTGACCGACTTACCGAAATGTCATGAGGTCATCATGGCTAAAATGCAAGTTTGTGCATTAAGTCTCGTGTCCTAATTAACTAAGTCAGAGGACTGGGCGGTTCATTTTCTTGGGTTATGAACAGTTTAGTTTGTGGCACAACTTGACGATTAACCAGGAATTCATCGTTCCGAACTGGGTATACGAGGTATTTGATAAGAACGAAAAGCGACCACATCATTTATTATTTGGGGCTAGAATTGTTGATTTGATTGTGGGCAATAATCTATGACCTGTTAAATATTTGATTACTAATGTTATCATTTTAATATGGCCTGGACCAAAGTCGCTTCCACACGGTGACTACTTTGGTTCTAGAAGGGTATTGATTCGGTCGTGGGCAATAATAAAAGTTGTTGAATCTTTGATTGCTCATTTTGGCACGGCCTGGGTCAAAGTGGGATCACCAATGTTTTCTGAAATGAAAGTGCGTGCCCTGAATTAACTTTATACAGTCTCAGCAAATTAAAAAAAAACTTTGTGAGCAGACTTGGCTAGAGTTCCACGACCACGTACCTTGCCCCAGTGAATTTGTCTCTTCATAATGCAAATGATATGCAAAGTCTTTTTTCCCAAATCACATAAGTTGCAAATATCCGTATTCAGAAAAGTATGGTAACATTTCTCCTTTAATTGTGCAAATGATTTAAAAATGATATCATATGATTATTTTTAAATATCATATGATTATTTTTAAATATATGCCTGGTGGCATTCACCTATATCTAACCTACATGTGGCGCCACTGTAAACATGTCACAACTTACCACTAAAGAATTATACAATGCTCTCATTGATTATGCAAATGAAGTCCTTATTTGAATAATTCATATCTTTTTCTCAAACTAAGTTACATATATAACGAGTATGGCGCACATTTAGCACAATCTAAATATAAATTTTCCTCATTAATCCTGCAAATCTAATCCTAATTTGCATGACTAATAATACCATTAACTTGGTCGTCATCAAAGATATGTACAGTTCAAAATCATGAAAATTTATTATTCTCCTCTTAACTTATTTCAACTCAATTTCTCACCTATTTTCAAAGTCTGCCACTGAAATGTCCCCTGCCTTTCCAGATGAAGGGGCTAGATGACCCAAACTTATGCCACTTCTTACCAAGCGCAAGAGCTATCTACCACATAAACATCATGACCATAGCTTGCACAAAACACGAGACATAAAATTGGAAGTTATGATCCACTACTAAGGAAAGCCGTCGGTGGGGCCCCAAATCGAATCATGTCTTCGACAGAACATTACCAAACAACAACTAGGTTTCATGACAATCCATCTGTAGCCACATACATACATAGACATACATAAGAACATCCAAGCCCTACCGAAGCATAATATTTATGGCGAAGGTAATTGATATAGATTTTCTATCACTGTTTACTGGAGCGTGCATTGGTTTCCTTCCATTTTGTTAGAATCACGACTGGAGGATAAGGATCCAATCCGAGCAAATCGATCACTGGGCGGGGTGTGCGTGATTTTTACAGAAATTGGATAAGGTGTTTGAAATGTAAAAAGGCAGATATATGTCATGTACATGTAGTAGATATCCCGTCTACTCGACCAACTGAGTGTAATCGTTAAAAAAAAACATTTCAATGTGCCAAGCCCCCCCCCCCCCCCCTCAAAAAGATCTTCGACCTTGAAGAAGGGAAGAACTCATTCGGCTTTGTACTAGAGCCGGGGCCACAGATGGTTCATTGACGTAAATCATTAGGACACAGGCTGTCCGTGCCCGTCCACTGAAACGAACAGAAGCAGGTGGGAAAACTTGATGAAGTCCTTATCCTTCTAATCCCTCTGTAACGAGCCATTCGCTGTATCCGCACATCCCCTTTCCAATAGAGGCTGTGACCATAGACTTGACAGGTTGTTCAGCAAAATTCATAGAGAAAGAACGATTTTGAACGATTTGTGTGTTTTATCTATCTTGCACTGGATTCAGCGGTTACACAAGTCCAAGTTTGATCGCTCAAAGGTCGCTAGGCGATCGCCGTCTAGTAACAAGACTGCCCAGAAAATGTTTACAAGAGCAAAACCACAGGCATTTTTCATCAATCCTTCCAAACGGCATACAAACACATGTAGCTTTTGTTCTGGAGAAGTTTCATGAATAATAAGCGTACAGCCAACAGCTTCTGTTCAAGACGACGATCATTTCTGAGGAAAATTGGCAAACATATAAAAAATATACGCCTATAAAAAATAGTATAAATTCAGTAAGAAATAACGACATGAGAATACGTCAGCCACTGACAACCACAGTTACTGTTTGTGACATCATAAAACATCATCCCGGTAGCGAGTGCCAATAGTTTCTACAAGTACAACAGCGATGTCTGGCTTTACCGCGAAGCACATATCCAGTGACTGTTTCACAATAGGGAACATCTCATCACCAGCAGAGCTTATTATAATAACTACACGGTCACCAACTTTGAATTCCTGAAAAACATTAGAATACGTATTACTCGGACGGATGACCTATACGTAGTTTGTAAAACTCACATCTGATGTTGAGAAGGGGTGAGTCACAGACCCGAGGTCCATACTTTAGCAGGCACAGCGCCTTGAGTTCCTTGGCATCCATCCCCCTCTTGGCAAATGGAATAGATCGGTAATCTCTTCCCCACTCCCACCTGAAGAGGGAGAGACAAGACAATGTTGGGGTTTTCCATCTCCTTTATATCCTTGCTGCCAACACCAATAAGAACTATACTTGGTTTAGACTTAAATCAAGCATATTAATTTGCAGGTAGATTAGATGAATGAAGAATTTCATTCCACATTTGTGACACAATGGGCTAAGTGCACGTCACAACAAGTTGATAAATGGAAGGACACTCGGCATGCTAGGTAACATTACATAAATTCAACTTCATTCTTTATTAGTTATAAACAAAAAATGAACAGTCATGATCATGTTTAATAGGGCTGGATACCGGTTCGGCCGGACCGGTTTTTACCGGTACAACATCCGAGAACCGAGTCCAAAAAACCGAAAGTCGTGAACCGGTTTTTTTGGACCGGAAGGCTGAACAATTTCAAGAAATCTATTGTACTTAGAAATCTTACTAGTACTCCGGCCATGGAATGGCAAAATAGCCATGAATCAAACTAAATTAGCCTACAATAATTCATATTCGTCCCTTTATGTACCTGTCAGCTCAATTTTAGGTCAACATTGACAATGTGCTACGAAAAATCATCAAATTTTACCATGGCATGAGGCCGACCGACGAGGAATGGAGTGGAAAATTCCTCAATTCTTCCGGTAAATTTTCACTCAAAATGAAGAATCCGCATCCAGAAAAAATTACCATGGGACAAACAACATTTCTTTCTTCTTCTGTACGTGTATTCAATCCATTTTTCCAGCTTTGAGGCGATTTGTGCGGTCCTGCAGGAAAAAAATTCAGCGCTCGGCGACAAACAGGCCGCCATCTTGGATTCTCTACTCAAAACATAGCGAGTTCTCGCCAGTTCTCGCCTCAACTCTCGCGAGAGTGCAGTTTAACCTTGCTCGCTAGATGGCGTTGTTTGATTTGCATGTAGCATTATAGCCTTGTGTGCAGTGAATTACGTGTAGGATTTTCTCTGAATAAGTATAAAACTGCTTTTAATCTCCTCTCTGCTTGGTAGTCACTGACAAAAAGGCATAAAAAGTACACTAATCTGAATAATGGTTTAATAAAATTTATCTAATATAAGAATATGATACTATATGATAATATAAGATTACAAAGTAAGATACCGACAACTACTATAGAGGATCAGGTTCAGGTTCAGGTCCGGACCTGAACCTAAACCTCTGGACTCGGACCTGAACCTGAACCTGATCAAGCCAAAAGGTATCCAGCCCTAATGTTTAATAATACTTTAGAATGAATGTCAACATTGCGTCTTAACATTATGTCTTAAATACTGATAACTCAAAAAGTGAAAAAATGACCATAATCTGCAACTGCGTCGGAGTGATAACGATGATCGATGTAGAAATATTGGCTTGATTTTGCAGTTATCATTAATGAATGGCACTGGTACGCATACGATGCGTCAGGGGAAAAGCTACATGTGGGAATTCAAATAAATGAGCGGCCATTATGCAGTGAAGCCATTAAAAATGTGCAGTGTTATGTCGTCTTATTTTTAGTGGATTTTCTTCCCGAATTCAACCAAAAGACATTCTGTAACAAACTGAATGATTTGATGGAATGTAAGCAGTAGAAATGTCTCTTACGAGTAACATGAGCCCTGGCTTATTTTCTTCTGTGCACATAGCATAGCTCGCAGGAAGTCTCCAGGCGGTAAGGCGTCCCCGTCCTCAGGCAGCATGAGGGTTGCCGTGAGTAGCAGGAGTACCGTCATCGCAAACATCTTCGTCTTCTCTGGTGCTGGGTCTAATACTGCAACACACAGACGGGGGGAATCAAACATTTTTGAGTGACTTAAGAGCAAGACATTGTTGTTTCAATTGTTACCCCATTGGGCTAAATACACGGTCACAGGTAAACATGTCAGTGAAGACACTGCAGTCTTGTAGAATATGGCCGATTCTACTGCTAGAGATCAACGCTTAAAAGACGATGGTAATGTTTCAACTTCGATTCATTTCACATAATAAGAGTACTAAATAAATATTTAACAGTTGAGGTACAGGGACATCCCTAGTGCCTGTATTGAAGGAAGAATAATTTCATCAAATGTGACTAGCAATCGACGACCCTGTATTCAACACTGGGTGGGCTTTCCACCATGATGATTAACCTGCTTGTCAAAGGAAATCATTATCGATTCGATGGGAGCGATCGATCAGCTCTGTTTGATAGCATTTGACCTAGATTAATGACTAATCAGGCCGGAATCATATTGACGACTCCGTAACGGACTGTAACTATGAATTGTCCTCATAACGAGACGTCAAAATAACAAAAGAGTACACATGCACATTGAAATACTTACTACTCAGTGAACGCACTTGCAAGATCATCCCATTTCCTATAGTGACTTGATAAACTATTTGTTTTCGCGAAATACTTTCTTCTATAGACTAGAAATTATTATTTCTTTATTCTGGTACCTTTGCTATTAAAACCATCTGAACCCAGTGACAATACGTACGAGACAAATCTATCCACCACGCACGTAAGTGGACTCCAGCCTCTTACAAAGTTTCCTCTCGCCTCTCGATCAGGGAAAAGACAAACTGGGAATCGATGATTGCTGATACTGTCTCTGAACTGTTTCTCTTTACAATCATTAGTGCTACCATTAACGACTCCTTTCACATCTACGACTCAAGAGATACAAGGGCTTTAGTAAGCGCTGATTCATCTGGGAGGAGAAGTCAATCTTAAGACAATTTAGGACAATTTACCTATCATCATATCTACCTTCATTCTGGTCCCCCTGGTACTGAAATCATCAGATTTACGGTCTAGTTAAGTTACCTATACAGGAGACAAATCTAGCTACCCTGACACAGCTGCCAGTCACCCCTTTATCATAGCAAAGATCTATCAGGAATTGATGATTGCTTGTACTACCTTCGGACATTTTGTTGCCATTCATCACTACCACCATTACGTACTTACTCATCTAAGTCTCAAGCTTCACAAGAGCTGTGGAAAGTGACGGTTCTTTTGGGATGAGAAGTCAATTCACACTGTTTTCACACTGGTCACGGTGTTTTCACAATGGTCCCCTTGCCTTGGTGCGGAAATCACCAGAAGCTAGTAACGATTTTGATACTATAGGAGACAAATTTATCCACCACGTAAGTGGATTCTTGCCTCTTACAAAGCTGCTACTCACCCCTATATCAGAGGAAAGACCTTGTGGGAATTGATGATTGCTTTTTCCACCGGAGGGCTCGTTCTCTTGTCATTCATTAGTACCCCCAAAGCTTAACGGCTACTTTCCAACCTAAACCTCAGTCGCTACAAGAGCTTTAAAGCTTTATAAAGAAGGGCCAGGATCCATTGGGACGTATCGCTAAATTGTTTCAGTGGTGTTAGTAAAATTGGCTCATCTTATCTCATCTCATCCAATACAATCCTTTTCAAAGGCTACGTTGGTGAGCCCTGTTGCGCGTGATTTCCCCAAAGTGACTGACTTCCCTTGGAGAAGAAGAAAAAGAAGGCGCCCGATCGTAATTGAGCAAATTGTTACACAGGAATTTGCTTTTGATACACTAGGCTTAGATAGTGAGTTGTTGGCCTGGAGTATATTCATATGTACAAGAATCGAAATTAGATTTAAAAGGGCCTAGTATAATGAAGGATTTGTGTTTGATCATTGTCATATATATTTGCAACATCGTGAATAGATGAAAGTTACATATTCCACCCTGCATAAAACCCAATCTTCACAAAGTACAACTGCAATTCACTGGCCTTATTCCCACCTTTAGTCTGCTGCAATTTGCCTCAAAAGTCTCTTCAATGCCTTTGGGAGGACAGCAGGTGCCAAGGAGCAATTAGCGGCGAAAAAACATGCAGCTGAAAGGCTTGCCTGGTGTGCATGTTTCAGTACAGTTTAAAAGTGCTTCTCTAATTGTCTTACGAGTACTTTGTCATCATGGATAACAGGCCAGTTGGTCGTGTGTATCGTCGTTCGTCCGTTTAGACACTTGTAGTGACAAGTGTAACATAAAGCAGCACGTTTTGTGCCGTTTTACCAGCAGGATATGTTTGATAAAGAGAAGTTACTAGCCATTCCCGTCAATGTGCTCGAGACAACTCCTGGATTACTGGACCCCCATTTTAATCCCCACCCGAAAGACGGGTGCAGCACCAACCGAGATGCCCTGTCCAGGATTGCGCTGGGATCTCTTACTTACTGTCTAATTGGAACCAGGAGCTCACGTGTGATGCCGCTACCAGTTGAGCTACAGGTACATCACAAGTTGTCTGAATTTAAGGGCCGCAGAAGGACCATCCTTCTTCAACGCAAAACTCGTCACCCATACTGCTCCATAAACCATATACACATTTTTCTTGCAACTTCCAATGAAAATGCCATCTGTGGTAATCTAAACCAGTACTAAAAAACTGACACACTCTATTTTTTCTAGTTTATTCTACGGACAAATGATAGCGACATTGGCAAAACAAAGGTGCATGTAGTCCCATGGTTATTTTGAGTACGTAGGGACAGTGGATTGTTATATACTTTTTACTTTTACAGGATATTGGAAGGCAAGGCTTATCTCTTTCTATCCACCAACCTTTACCTCCCAACAGAAGTCCATGTTGCCACCTTGGTGGAATAAGAATACATTTGAAGTCAAAGAAAGTGTCCAGAGGACACAGCGTCAAGGCAGGTATACCAAAATACCGTTCGACCGCATAGTCAACCGGCCATTCTACGATGATTAGGCCCAATAGCCAAATAGGGAAACGCTTTTAAACGTATTTAACCAGACTCAAATCTTGTGCGAACCTCATACGATGTACGGTGTGGAATTGGAATCTTCGACAACGTCTAGAGACGTCCAAAGTTAACCAGTTCTGACCTTCAGTAGCCAGCCAAAGTGCATTTTGAAACATGATGTCTTATTCAGTCTATTTTGCAAATCTAAACTATTTTCCAGCAACTTCATTTCATGTTTTTAATGAAGTCTAGTAGAGACTAAAATGAGTGGCTGTTAGCAGGGCGTACAAAAATTCATGCTTGGTTTACAACATTTGAATTGAACAAAATGAGCAAGGAATTGCATTTTGCGTCATATTGGTAACGCTGTTGGGCACAGATATCACTCTTTTAGATATCTGTAAACATAACTGTACAGTGTCGCATGTAGCTTAATGACGTGTTGCATTTAGCTCAAAGTTTATAAAATGATTTGAATTGATTTAAATGTCGATTTTCGTATGGTCTTCATTGAATTTATAACGGTGCCAAACTGAAAACTAAACTATACAATGCTGTGTTCAGCTTGGGCGTAACTGTGTCCAACAATACCCATTTCTCGGCTAATCAAGTTGTTACTTTGTATCGGTCTGTTTGAAACACCAATTAACGTAAAAGTAAGGAAGCCTACTGAGACCATAATTATCGCGCTTTATGAGTCTAACAATCGTTATCAATCTATTACATGTTAGAACGGCCAATTAGCGGGATCAAATAATGGGTGGGAGCAGGTCATCGTGTAATAAAAATGTGTGTCTTGAGACAAAGATCCCATGATGGTAGATCCACATCTATTAAAACAACATACAACTTTGGATTGGCGGGAAGGCGCCATGGGAGCAAGTAGGACGAAGTGGCCGCTGCCATTCATTTCGTACCACCACAGGAGAGAGAATAGTACGATGTAAAATTTGACACAAAGCTTGGACATAGCGCCGTATCAAGCAGTCACGGTATCTTTTTATCCTGATATGCTTCATATGCTAGCTCTACACAGAAACAGACTATTTTGCATACGAAATAACGGGACTAGTAATGTCGTAGCCACTAATAAATCATAAGTTTGTAACGATGAACTTGCGGCGATTCTGTTCCAAAAAACACACCGATAAAACAGACAAGGAATGTTTTATGCATTTTATGACAGTTTGAAGGAATGCGTACAAAGAACATCCTACATATGCAGACCATAGCCCCCATCAATTGAGCATTAACATGGGGAGAAGCACCATGTTACAAGGAAATAGTCTCTGTCTAGGTAGAGCGTCGGCAGATGTGATGATCAAAGGGCGCGCATGATGCGACGAGAAAAACATGAGACTCAGCCAACATTCACGAGTTGTCTACCTACCTAGTACTGATAATCTACATGTAGCGCTACTTTGTGTTCAACGTACGATGTCAGATTAATATATATACTGGAAAACGCACTCTACATTTGCAATTCGACGTATTAGAGACGGAAAAATAGATGATCAGACCCATCGCAAAAATACAATTTTCTTTGACAAGAATGTATATCGATGACAATACGTGTTGAGAAGCTCCTTACAAAGATTTCCTTTACAAATACTTCCATTTGGAAATCAAAAGCAATGTACAAAAATCTCCTTAGGCACGGCTTGCAATTTTCAATCAGAAAAGAGCTGGTAAAGTGCTGACAAGCTATAAACATCACATAAATTTGTTTTCAAAAGGCAACAAACCGTCGGAGGATCACAAAATCTACTTTGATTGAAGTATTTCAAGATAAAGTGCGGGGAATGACTCTTACCTGGGTAGAATAAACGACTACAAGCCCACTAGATTTCGTCCTGACCTAGCGTGCCGCAGAGTTGATTGTGTTCTCTCCTCTGTGTGGTGCCACGGTCATATGGGTCTGGACTGGTGCGGAGTTGGTGTCTTATCAGTTCCTGGGAGCCCTGCGCTCCAATGGCTATCGCGGGATCATCCAGAAATAAGGATGTTCTCGTAACAATCATCTGTTCATTGCTACTCTAATATGACGAATAGATGATGCAAATTGTAACAATATAATAAAGTCTATTGCAAGAAATTCTTATATGTGCCCCGTATGAACTTGGAGCCAGTGTTGGTAGTTACGAAACTAACTTCGTTTTGACAAAATGTTGCCAAAATTTTTATTCAGCAATTTCACAGTATGCCCATTCTGTTGCCATCTCAACCTTTGATGCCACCGCATTGAGTTTCGTAGTCTTATCATGCACAAGTATGCTAGTCGCATTGCAGTTTTGTCTATTGTTGGCGGTAGTATTGAAACAAAGATTTGTCAAACCTCACCAACGTCGAACACGCACATGTATTATGCAAACACACTTAGAAATACATTGTTACAATCGCTGCACTAATCGATGGTTCTCCTGTTTTACATGTACATAAATTAGCATATATTAGAGCAAGCTGCGTGCTCATCAACCCACTGCCAGGGCCCACCAGCATTGACATGTTCCATACTGGAGATCAATCGCGTCGTGACAAGCTAGCCCGTAAGGCAACACGTTTTGAGAGAGATAAGGAAAGTTTGTGACGGAATACCTTACGTCCAGGGTGTCAGTCAGTACACAGATATGTTCAGAGATAAGAAAGAGGACGCGGAAAAGATAACGAATTTTGCCGCAAACTTGATTGAGGCAGGGGCAGCCTAAGACTCTGTCTGCTCATAAAGAATTGTAGGATATGCTGTAAAGAGAGTTGGGTGGAGACTATAGGGTTGGTAAGTCGGTGCCCTGTCTTTGTCGGAAAAGATACAAACAAAGAAACCTTTCTTGCTTATGGACCTGCCGAGGAGCTCATGACGTATTTGTTGAAGCCCAGGTTGTCGAATTTTAAAAAAAAATCACCAGAGATCTTCCACCGGAAAATTTACCTGATCGCACTGTTTGGGTCCGATCTCTAGATCTAAACATCAAGAGATAATCAAGAGAACACCGGTCGAATTACTGCTGGAAATGTCATTCGAGCTTGCTCGCCTGCTCGTTTGCCAATCGACTGTTCTGCTGTGTGACAAGAGCACAATAAAACCTGGGATAAAGTGCACATGGGTAGAATTATGTCTTACACGAGAGGACAGTTGTATACGGAACTCTACTCTTGTTAGTCTCTTTATCGTGGATGGCAGCCGGTAAAATTGTGTTACTCTGATGTTTCTGCTTGGTTTGGAAGCGTTGGATGCCTATGGATGACTGTTCACAAGGGACCTCATTTTGAAAACATTTGACTCCACGTATCAGTTGACCGTCAAATGTCATCACTATTTCTATAGACAAGAAATTGCCGAGAAAGAGTTTGATTTGAGTTGGAAGGATTTGAGGAGGATTGCGTTTAGTTTGAAGGGCTTTGAAGCATCGACGTCCCATGTGAGATGTTGGTGGTATACAAAGGTCGTGCTCTGCTGGCAGTCAGCTTTTTATATCGACGCTCGTGAGTCCAGGATGAAAGAAGACGATCTTTATTTTGATCTTCAGCTGCCGTAATGAATACATTTGGGCCAAAGCATCACTGTCATGGGGATTTGAGGGCTTGCCTCGGCTCCTAACGGAAAGCCATGAATGTAAAGCACGATTATATCATACCTACGATTATTCCGCGTAAAAAACACTCACACGACTTACGCCGTGGTCTACAAAATACTTTAGAGTTTTGGGTGTAGATCGATATTTAAAATGAACGTTTAAAATTTCATTTTGTCCAATTTAGCCGAAACCTCAGTAGAGTCACACATTCAGTAATCTTCCCACGACTTTGTTCCCGACCAGTTCGGCACCCAAGGTCGGCGCTGGGTTGGGTGCGGTCTGGAATTCATCCTATTCTTCTTACGGTTCTCTCCCACGATCGTATTCAAGTAGAATGTGATTTTGGCTTTTAAAAATTTCTGGTCGACTGTCGCAAATGGCGTCTTAATTCTTAACACCTTACTCAAGAATAACTTTGTCTGAAGGATTAAGAGGCATTGTCGGCTATGTGTGAGAGGGGTGTACTAATCATGCGTATTGCTAAAATTCACATCTCTAACATGGCATGGAATCTTCAACTTTATCTTTTACACTCTGCCCCTGGTATATTTGAAGATCTTAAAAATCTGTGCACCACTCTGAAAGCATGCGCAGTTCACCATGTAAGATGTCATAAACAACACATTCCCAGTTTCTTTCAAATTTTAAGATTCTTTGGGATTAATGATTGGCGACTTAAATATACCCAGATGAACATCTTATTGGATTTCGTTATGGCAACCATACATTTCCCTTTTCAAAATCTAAAAATCTTCTGCAATAGTCCAGTACGTCAGATATACTCAGTATGCTCTTCTCAGTCTGCCCTTAAATGTAATTTGAGTTGCCAATAATAATCCTTCCCAGTTGAAGACGTTTGCCTTGGAGACAAAGAATGAAAATGAGCGGCGGTAGAATCGATATCATGTTATTCAAAAGTTTCAAACAAGATAAACCGAGTGAATACATGCCAAAAGTGAATTCCTGGACAATATATCGATGTTTTGCAATCAAATGCAGATATATAACGTCAAAACTGGCAGGTCGAAAATCCCTACCTCTATTTAACAACTAATCTACTAAAACAACAACAACAAGCGTCACTCATGCTATCTAAATAACAAAATTCAACTACAAGAAAGTCAGATAATAAGTCTACATGTAGCAGGTATGGCGGCCAAGGTATGATAAACACAATCAAACATGTTACGTAAAGCCTTCAGTAAATCTTCCTTCTCCTAACCACATGGGTTAACAAGATTTCTAAATGAAGAGCTGAGCGATCCCTTTTACAATACAGGCTTGGGATTATTTGATGCACGCCAGAGTGGACGGCGAAGATTGATATAGCCGTTCTTAAGGTGCCTTCAGAGGGAAAGCGATCTATATCTTGAGCGTGGATTTCGTGTTCTCTCTGACACAGGGTGAAGATTCCACCGTATAATGCACTTTGTAACAAGCGACACAACTCCAAACCATGTCTGTATACCACTTGCCCTTTGATCTTTGAAGTGGGCATTTTTTTCGAAGGCTCTTTTGAATTAAAGCAAAGGCTACTTAAGTGGAAGCAAAGCTGTTAGATTCTGCCCCACCTTTTAATTAGGTGTTTGCTTTCATATCCCGCCATGTTAATATTTCTTTGATATCATTAGTGATCTAGTCACTCAATTAATCGATCGATTGCTCGTCTGTTTCAATCAAAACAGTTATTCTCACGTCATATTTACCAAGTGATATTTCAAGAAAGATAGATTAATATTGCGCCTTAAGAGAGAAAACTATAGGATAAGAAGTCTGAATCTAAATTGAGAGGGGATGTAATGTAATGTACACAGTAGCAATACGGTTGCGGTACGATTGTGGTGTTCAATTCGCATGGTGTTTGTATCATTGACAGCTCTGTGCTTTTGGCGTCTAAAATTGCCTAGTCTCTGTGTCCATTATGTACGACTAAAAAACCGTCAGTCATATGGTGAGAGATATTCCTGTAACTCAACTGGTAGTAGAATCACAGTTGAGCTCCTGATTCCAATTAGTTGGTAACTGGGAGACCCTGACTTAGTTGTGGCTGCACCCGTCTTTCGGAAGGGACGTAAATGAGGTCCCTTGTTAAAGGTGGTGCCTCGAGTCAACACTATACATTCACACGAACTACAACACAGAGCAATGCCAAAATTGCGTATTTGCCCTAAGCCCTGAGGTCGCGTTTTTATGAAAGAACGTCCGTTACAACTTGCGAAGTCATATCAATGAAAGTTACGTGCTCAGTTGGCAACCAAGAATATTAGTCACCATAGAGGCCAGTGGGTCCGCGAGGAATAGCCCCTTCTTTTGAAGCGTCCCTCAGGACGACACCCCGGGCTATGGTTCACTACTCCTCATCAATCAGCTATTGCAACTGAGATTCCCCTCCGGTCGGAACACAGGCAAAGGCCATCATTTCCGTGTCCGTTGATCCATTTACCAGAAATTTAGTTCATGAAGCCACGGAGACGGCCACGGAGACGGCCACGGTGATCAGAAAGTCATAGACGCGTCCGGAATGACGGTTCGCTCATCACAAATGATGGAGGGGCGGTATTCAGGGGTCGATGTCGTTATCCTGCTGCCACGGGAAGAAGCGTGTGGAGCCATTTCATTTCAGCTTCTTTTGGTAACTCCGCCTTACACGGAACGCAAATACGTTTTCTATAGGTCTAAGTCATTATAGGTTTGTCCGCTTGGCATAACGGACGAAGTAATTTCTATTTCAGTACCAAGGGCAGGTCTACAGGCAATGCACAGATCTTGGACAGGATCAAATGTCAAGGCATATGAGTCTTTTGCAAAAGTGGAATCCAGTGATGCTATTAAAACAGATCCTGTGGACACGATGGGTTATTAGAAGAGAGAAAGTACATACATATACTCGATAAATTGCCCGGCGTTCGGTTTTATTGGAAAACGCGAGATTTAGAACGAAGAACTCGATCATATTAAGCCACACGAAACACGTTTCAAACCAGAAATTGATTTCGAACCTCCATGAGGCATTTGAGAAAAAGCTTTGGTACATTTCTTGTTTCATTCATTTTTGTGAGTTTTTGTGTTTAAGCTATTTCCATCATATCTAGTGATATCAGGTTTCTTTTACATGGCATTTTCGCCCTTTTTCAAGGGACGAAGTCCAAAAATATTTTTAAAAAATAATAAAACCCACATTTTGCCCTAGGTAAAACACCAACCTATTGCTATCATACACCAAACGCAAAACATGACTAAATAAAAATGTTCACCCAGCTAAAACTACCTAATCCTCAAACCGGAAACAACATGGCAAACGGGCAATGTCAAGATGGCTCCGCCGAATAATAGAAAGAAGCGATTATGGAATATGTCTCTCTATACGGTCCACATTCTATTACCTGTGGTTGACTATTGAACGACCACTCCAGAAGCTTCAATTTGAGCCGGATCTCCAGGATGATGTGAATCGCACAATTGACTGGATGATTTCGCTTGCAATTTTGCTTGCGGTGTGTGATATGAAGTACTATATGTTTTGTGCATACAGTATGCTTTTCCAGATACCCAGATAGGCCAACCTACTTGGAGACACTTGGTATCGTTGGAAAGTTCTCATGGTGGAGAGTTGGAATCTGAAAAACGATTTCAATTTCCGTGCTTTGTTCTCGAGATGTGCGAGTATAAAAGTTAACCCTAACCCTAACCCTAGCTGTTAGGGTTAGGGTATAGAGTGTCTCCAAGTAGGCCAGCCTTGGTATCCGTATCGTTGGAAAGGTCTCTTGCCGCAAGTGGCACCTTCCCGTGGCTTCCATACGACCGCAGCACTTCAAACTCAGGACTGTGTAGCTCCGCCCGCTGCCGTTTGCAGCTACCGAAATTTATGTGCTGAGCTGTTTAGATACAAACAGGCTTCAACCAGTTTAAGACTTGCTATCAGTTGGGCTAGCTTAAAAGGAACGTTTACCGCTGTATACACACACACGCTTATGCTACCGTTTTCTTTAAAACTGGCTTGGCAGTGCCCACTCGGAGTAATACATTAATGTGAACCGAAAAGTGGGACAGGAAGTTCCATGAGTGCATTACCATCATGGATTACTAGTCGGCGCTTCTGTACCACTTGCACAATCTTGGAATTCTGCAGATCGCTGCAAGAGATTTCTTCAATCCAACCACCATGAAAACTAAAGGTATAGTTTTTGGTGTGTCTATATGTGTGTGCGTCTGTCTGTGTTTCCGGATATTTGTGGTCAGCATAATTTTGGAACCTCTGGATGGATTGTAATGATATTTGATACATGTGTATGGGTAAGTGTTGGAAAGACGAAGGTCCCCCTGGTGTGTGGCCCCCCTGGTGTGTGACCTTTGTACTGCAGCAGAACTTAGATTTTTTGTATCTTTCTATCTGGACATGCTATGGTCTTGTGTGGCAGATAGCTTGTGTTGTAATGAAAAAGTGATGTATGTTTGGACCCCCTAGCAGCTTGCTCTGAAACTGAAGAGGCTTTTTTGTCAAAATCTTCCAAGGAGCATAATGGAACATAGGAACAATGGATTTCCATATTTAGCATGCAGGTACCTTTAGCAGAGATGTTCATAATGAATTGCAAATGTAGACTTTATTTGCATACTTGATGAGGAAAATCTATACTTAAGTGTTTTCTATTATAGGGCTCAAATATACTAATACATGTAACATGTAGTTTGTGGCAGGTGGAAGACTAGCAGATGCCAATTATGCAAATAAGTGCCCAATTTACATTATTAATGTCAAAGTGTCCTAATTCATCTAAGTACATGTAGTAAATGATTGGATTGTCAACACTGTGACCTGTGTAATATTTAAAGGTGTACATAACCAAGCATAAATTAAGCAGATGTGAAAGTTATTTGCATAATCAGAATATTTCATGGAGGTATGAGATCTCCAAACTCTTGTTGACCTTAGTATTCATATGTATTTCCTTTTCATAATTTCCCTTGACATGAGTTATACATATAGTTCTAGTGTTCAGAGGACTTAAATCTAGCCTGGGTACCATCCTATTTCTCCCGGAGCCCCAGGCTAATTTAAATCCACAAAACATAACACCATACTGGAAAATATGCAAACAAGAGGTCAGTCTGAAACTTGGAACATTTATTGGTGACTCTACCATGATTGTCACATGGACAGAACAATGGTCTTATACTGATGTTGTTAACAGCCACATGCAGAATACAATGATACATTGTAAACTCTTCTGTCCCACAACCCCACGCACACACACACACAAACAGGGAAGGCCTAACATGAAATCTTTACTGCTGTTCCCAAGCAACACCTCTGATGATGTGTGCTACTGCAATCATTGGGAGGGAATATGTACTCCATTGATAATAAGAAATGATGGAAAGTTTGGAGGAACTTGGGTGAAACCACTGAAGTCCTGCTGTTTAAGTATATAAAGCACTATCATAGAGTAAGTTGCAAACTCAGGCTATGCCAGAGAATAAGCCAATCGCCAGTTTACACTGCGTATGGGTAGCAAGAAACATTGCCAGCAATACATCAAAAGGGAAGGCCCCTAACCCTAAGATACCAAGGAGATTTTATATTCAGATATAAAAGCTCCTTGTTGATACATGCCTTTAACATTTTGCGCACATCTCTCAGTTTAAGCTGAGAACCAGTTTATGGATCAAAACTAAGGGGAACAAAGCTTCTAATAAGGCATTACGATGTACACATACCCTGTACAACCACAAGCAGATCATTGTACGTGTGCACAGACTAAAACTCACTCACTATGTCAAGAAATTAAACTGTTTCTTTCAACAAAAAAATGTAAGGCAAGTATCAATGAACCTATAGCCTCTTCTACATGTAACATCATCAGAAATGTCAGAGATCACAAGATTTTGTTCACAAATGCTAGGTACTAGTACATTGCTGCAAGTACCTAGTCAGTATTTTTCAAGCTCAAGACCTAGGAGCTCTGGACAGTACATGCAAAATGGTAGCTGCTTTTGTTCCCGTTAGGATAGAACCTATGGTTGCACAATCCCCAGTCATTGAAAGCAGATCAGGTAGAAGATACGTAGATGCATGATTACATGAAGCAATAACAAATTCTAAAACTCTACTTTTATCTCGTTGACAATACCCAAATCCCCAGTAGTACCAGTATCCTTGATTACATATGTATCATATGTACTTATTTCTACTGCGTTGCCACGAGTGCTACAATATGGTTGCACTATGTAGAGAGCACTATACTGAATTGCTACTGATAATTTTGTTGAGGTACATTAGAGCTCCTGACACAACAGTCTTTGCTTACATTTTACCTACCCACAAACTATTGAAACATCAACTGATGAAGGTGTTGAGCTAAGACAAAATGGTTATCTATAGAAACATCTATAATAAAGGCACAAAGTCTTATTCTAATATGCTACACATACTTTTCCAGTCATTTTTGCAGAGTTGAACATCTTTCAAATGATCTAAAACAGGCCACAATTCCATGGTCGTTAGACTAAAATGTGAATATAATCTGTGGCAGTGAGCTAGTATGTAATGTAGAAAAAAAATACAGAAATCTCTACACAAAGATACATCAAACAAAGTCCTGTACTTCACTCAAAGCTGTATTTTGAAGGATGTTTGAAATAAAAGGAAACAAAAGGAGACTTTTTGTATATGTGGGCTCATCTTGTTTGATTCTCTATATTTGTAAAGAATGTTTATGTAAATATCTAATTAAGCACAAAGGGACTTTAAAGTCAGCAGACAAGTTAGGTCCACAGGTATTCACATCAACAATATGTTATACCTGTGGACAATGTACAGTGTACCTGTAGTGAGCTGGATTCCCCTGAATAATATAAAGCATACCTGGTGTCATAGGTTAGCTGCAGGTTGCAAAGAAAATAAATGCACAGCTCTACTCTTATCTTAGAGTTAGAGGGAAGTCTAAAGTAGCAGAGCAATATGACTCAGGAGCAGTTTCAGCATGCAAGCTTGCAACTTTATAAAGGATAACATTTTTAGGGAGGGGGTTTCATCAGAAAACTAAAATTCACCATCTGAGAACATTTTGCTGTCCTCCTTCCTATGTTGCATGTGAAATACCAAGATTGCTATCTGAATATTATTGTCTTGTTATCTTCATAAGGTATGCAGCCAGAAGAGGACATGTTGAAGGGATGGACATCTGCATTTGTTAGGATAATGCTGGTATCTTCTATAACATCACTGTATAAAATGCTGGCTATGAGGTTTCCAACCAGGGTTCTTTGTTTCTAGATTTAACAAAAGAAGAAGGGGAAAAAATGAACCAGGCACACATCAACCCACTAGTGTGGAGGGAAAAAAAGCGTGGTTCATCTGGTATCCATGGCAACAGCAGACTCTCATAGAATCTTGAGAAGCTCCACATCGAAGATCAGGGTTGCGTTGGGTGGAATAGTGAGACAGGTCAAGGTCAAATTGCAATAAAACATCAGGCTTAAAAAGGTATAGATTCAATACATAGAAAATCTGTTATTGAATTAAACTATGCATGCATACTGAGATGTATCATGGTTAATATATCACAAAGTTAAAGGCCCAGAGAGAAACAAAACACACTAAGTCTCCCACCACCCCCTGTCAAGAGACCGGTAAGCGGTAAGATAAGGTAAGTCATTGTGAGAAAGGATATACGCCAGGGTATCCCTTTGGGCCATATGCGTAGTCAGATGTGCAGGTCAGCTTGGCTCTCTGCCCCACGCTCATCTGAAACAGAAGTCCATTAGGTTACATGGAACACAAAGGTGCAGACAAGAACAATATAACTACAACTGATTTTAATGTATCGACTATACATCCTGTGTGGCAGTGCTGATAGCAAACAGGCTCCGAAATGAGATAACTGTAACAGATGACTTGCAGTACCATTTCAAAACTAAACTTCAGCATTTTAACTAAAAAAAAAATTTAAATATTCCGATGAGGACAACATCTGCTTGACAGTATCAAATTACTACAAGGCTTAAGGCGCTATCGTAAGGAAGACCTGAACCACTATACCGGACGGCGTAGGGGTGAAAACTGAAATTATTACATCCATAATAAAAACAGCTACAGCGAAAAAAAAATAACGTGCATCATTTCCCAATCGAGTACAGACGACATGCGAGTCCACAGGCGATTGCGGCATACGGAACATAGAGATATAGGTGCGAACACTCAACGCACAAAGTGATTACAAGACTCTGTTACTGGAGGTTACCCTCCAGTGTCACAGAGTAATGAAGCCTCCTCTCATGGTTGTTGATTCCACAACCTTGGATCTACATTAATGGGAGAACCCTCTTCCTGTGCTGCTTTGAATCTGTTGACTCAGACTTGGGACTACATTCTTGTCTTTGCAGCATATGTTGGCACAATACACTCTGGCATGTGTTTTGTAAGTTGTGAAGGACTTGGAAGTGACGGTGTACCTTTTGGCTACTTTTAAACCTGTCAATGTTTTGCACACATATTACTTATGTAAGAAAGGTTACATCATAATTCATTTGGACTGAGCTAAAATTAATGGTGTTTCACACAGCATAAGACAAAGCCAAGCATTTGCATGTACATTATGTAGTATATGTTTGTGGTTAAAGTTAAACCACTACCAGTTTGGAGGGCTAACATACCAAGGCTGTCTATGAGGTTAAGAATTTGTAAAATGACTTTCTTTCAGGCACGGGTACCAAATAAACAGTTTTAGCAACCAAACTGTCTGGTATAATGGTTAATCCTAAATCATTTCCAATTAATCTGAAATGAATATGAATGTTTCACCTCCACATATTAGTGGTGCAAGTGTTTCAAGCATGTACATATTTCAATATTTGGTACATATTTGACTTCAATAATCTGCTTTTTCTAAAAAAACATGATCCATGTCTTACCTGAGCAACTCCCTCATCCCAGCCTGAAAAACAGAACATTTGTTATACTTTCAGAGTATTACTACTCTACTATGTACGTGTAAAGGCATACAACATCTTTCCCATTTCACTGTGAAATTAAGTACCTTGAAAAATAAATTAATTCATAGTGCTAAAGAATTGGACAAAACTTTGGAAAAAAAATGACACTGAGGTTGCAAACAAACTAAAGATGACATACAAAATTTTATATCTAAATCTGGGCAGACCCTTACATTTGTCAAGCATATATTATATAGATAAAGCACAATATTGTACCTCTGATGACATCGCCCTTGCCTACTTTAAAGGTGAAGGGTGTATTCCTGTCACGAGACGAGTCAAACTTCTTCCCATCTGTCAGAGTTCCTAGAAACATACATAAAAAAATGTCAATATTCCACATTACAGTTCCTCTGGCAGACTGGCTGATGGTGTGTTAAAACAACACTGTCTATCTTAATTTCGCAGTTTTTGAAATGACCCATTCGCAGTCCACCACAACTTGATGACACTGCATACATGCATTTCCAATGAATGCCTTTTAGTTGTGATGCCATATTTTGTCACTTCAAATCTTGTTACGACGTTTACGCTGTCTATCTTGAAAATCTAGCCATCTTGTTTTTTTTGTGCTACCTCATATTTTTGCACTCTGCATAGGATGTCATCCATAAAATTCACTTGCTGTGTCCTTAATTGCAAACACATGCCTCGATGTGACAAACTGAGAAAAGTCAGCACTAACAATCTAACTACTGTATCTATTGGTCTACCCCACTTGTGCAAACAATTCCAGACTTTGCTCAGGGTAAAAACTTACAAATCTATCAGTTGTTTCGTTCTTTCAGCATCTTGGAAAAACATGTATCATCAAAGTAAATAACATTAGAGCTCATTACTAGCTGATTAGTGCATGTAGAATTAACATTGTGCAGGTGCAAGAATTTAGATACAACTAACTTACATGTAATATGCACTACTGTAGTACTAGTCATGTACTACTATGTGTTGCTGTAATGTTTGCTACCACTTAGGTGAAAAAGAGTTGTAAACAGTTCCTTGGGTTGTCCAAACAAGTCAATGTACCTCCGCAGGAAACTGAACATAGCTGAAAAGTGGCATTCACTTACTGTAAATCTTAAAATGTTCAGTGTCTTTTTTCCAGTTATTTTTCTCTGTTACTACAGACCGGTTACAACCACAAACTTGAATTGGCAGATAGCAAAAAATGTATTTTCACTCCTATCATGAACTCAGGTTCCTGTGAATATAAATGAATTTACAGTATGAAAAAGTGGGAGTGGCCTACAGCATCAAAAATGTGAATTCCCAACCCTGGTATTTGGGACATATCCCCTAACACCAAGCTGAGTCTGATTATCTGATGATCAACATTGCCATGTCTACAGCTGGGGTGTAGACATTTCCTCTCTGTGGTGTAGAGAGGAACTTACTGGAACAAATGTCACATATTTGACATAGCTTCCATTTATAGTTCTTCAATATATGAGTAATTATATTTCAGCCATACCACAGGTATGGCTGAAATATATCGTATTTGTAATGTTTCTTCTTCTTCTTCTTTCTCCTGTCAAATTTTCAAAGCGAATCGTCTCCCTCGTTCTTGGTCCGAATGATCTGAATGCTAGAGTGGCCCAATACCCCCAGGTGTTTATTTCTCATCTTTTTCATGTCTGCTTCTAAAATGATTTTATTGAGGTTTTATGGTAATTTTTTTACCAAAATAGTATATGGACATAAAGGACATGGTCTGGTAAACTATGGGTTCTAGGTTCAAACCCCATTCATGTCCTGATGAGTAGTGCTGGGATGGGAGCTGTGCCCCTGGAAACGGTCTGGTATCCAGGCTAGAGACAAATACTAGCACTGTACTATAGTTGACTTACTAAAAGAAATTCTGGGGACTGACTAGAGATATGTGTTAACCTTTAACTGAAGTAACTGATTGTGTGGCATGTACGTACATGTATATAATTTGATGTGGTTGCGAGGTAAGCTCACGTGACACGTGCAAGTGTTACAAGCTGACACGGGAACTTTCATAGCTGGCATACCTTGCACTTTGAGCCCGTTGAACAACAAATTATCTGAACTAATCTCACAACAAAGCAAATCAAGGAATAAAGGAGTAGAATAATAAAACGCAAAACGTTACAATTGCTGAAATATCTGCTAGATGATACACTAAGCCTCCAGACCATGTCGCCCCCCTCCCCACGCACCCCACCCTCCAACTTACCAGTGTAGTGCACCTCGACCGTCTGTCCCTTTTTTGGAAAGGTTTGGCCTGGAAATGCAAAAGAGGAGAAATCAGCATGCTTCAAGTAGACCACAAAACACGGAACTTCACGTCAGTTGGAAAAATGTATAGATCTGATCTTACCATCGCCTGGGTTTATAGTTTCGACTTGGACTCCCATTTTTGCAGTGACTGGTGCAGCTCGGCTGACGAATTTGATGAAGACCCTCCGAGGGGTTTCCGACAATACTCAAACATCCGTAGATGCTCAACACATTGAACAAAAAAATAAGTACCGTGGTACATATAGAGAAAATCAAAAGTCAACTTGTGGGACCCGTGTTTTCTTTACATAAAGTAGCATTTCTTCGGATAGAGCGATAAAAATTATCTTTGCTATCAAAACTCTATCACACCCTCAGCATATGCAAACCCAACCATAGCCTGAAGGTCCCGGATGTAATCATTCACAGCCTTCCAAACTTGTCAAACTGGTAGGCCATGCATAGTAGTACAATGTATTAGTAACGTAACTGGGGCGGTATTTCAGTATCTACTAAAAGAAGCAGTAAATGGCCAAAATGTTTCCAGATCTAATTGTAACGGCAACGATCAGATATAACGTTAACATAAACAACTTTAACTTTTTGTTGTTTCTCATGTTTTTATATTCATACCGCTTGCCTCTACCGGATCAGAATCAGTTTCAGGATGACGATAATTCAACGATCTCACCATCAGTCAGTCGCCAGATGATATTAGCCTTTTCGAGTGTCGTATTGTGAATGTTTCTCATTGATTGTGAAATAAATGTTCTTATTTGCATGAATATGTATCAGTTAATCATCTTCTCGACCGAAATAATGACAATAATGGAACGGCCGTTCGTTCAAAGTACTCGTGGCGGTATTGCATTATCTAGTAAGCAATGGAAACTTCTGTTTTGCCCAAGTATAAAATCACCGTCACTTGCTCATTCACTATGCTAATTTATTAATAGGTCGTCATCTGCTTTCACGCGCGCTCTATCGAATGTTCGCGAAGGAAACACAAACTACAGCCACAGTACAGGGGTGCCTAAGCATTTGCACGATCCCTATGAAATTCGTACGAATATTATGTGATACACACGAATCACTATGCGAAAACGCACGAATATTATGAAATTCGCACGAATCACTATGCGAAATCGTACGAATTTTATGAAATTCGCACGAATCACTATGTGACACACACGAGCCTTATGTGATTTGCACGATCCTTATGCAAAAACGGCGCGGCCGGGAGGAGGCATGATTTTGAGCGTTTCTACCCGAGATATTTATATTTCAAGGCATGGAATGGACATTTACCGTCGCAAAGATGTATTTGATAGCCTGTGAGCTACTGTTTAGCTTCATTTCGGCGTGTTACATCGTATTTTCAGTCGCCGAAGCGGCGAAGCCGCCATCTTGAAAATCCCGCTCCGTTTGTCACGTGACCCGCCAGTGGTTGCGCAATTTCGCATAAGGATCGTGCAAATCACATAAGGCTCGTGTGTGTCACATAGTGATTCGTGCGAATTTCATAAAATTCGTACGATTTCGCATAGTGATTCGTGCGAATTTCATAATATTCGTGCGTTTTCGCATAGTGATTCGTGTGTATCACATAATATTCGTACGAATTTCATAGGGTTCGTGCAAATGCTTAGGCACCCCTGAACTAGGGATATCCAGAACTCCGGTGCCGTAGGTCGACAGATTGACAGGACTAGTCTCTACCAGGCTCCGCGGAGCGCGGGACAAATAGAATTTAGGCCAGGGGAGTCGGCCGGGCACCCACTCCCTATACACCTTTCTCACGCGGCGGCCATCATAGATTGAAGACGAGGTCAATGAGGCAAACAAACAAAAGTTATTTCTAAAATCAGCTCCCATTTAGTATTTCCCCAGACCACAAAACACAATGAAAGATCAAATAATAAATATTATAACAAGTGTTATACACCGAAATATGTAGCAATTTATAGTAGCGTAGACTGATCCCACTGTCCCTTAAGAGATGCAAAATAAAAACATAATAATGCAAATATTTGGCAGACATGCAGCCAAGTCTCTTATTGGATGTTTTCCTGATTGGCAGGCTATCATTGGTTGAACTACTAATTATGAAGGACAGTCTTTTGTTTGCCTCAGATCATTGAACTCGTTTTAGATCTATCATGGCCGCCGCGTGAGAAAGGTGTATAAGACCTCATGGCCGCCCGACTCCCCCTACATTCTCCAATTTCTGCTATTCCATATCCAGCAATCATGATTTAGCTGGGGTTCAAACAATAAGAGATTATTGCCTGGTAAATTAAACACAACAAATCAGACACGTGTTGTGTTCAGAATTATAATAATTTGTCTTTCAAATGCAGTTATCTTACAAGTTACAACAAAAAGTTATTCTTTTTCTGTTTATTGTTCCTCATCAAAGACGACAGTTATTTTTTTAAATAAAGAATATCATTCCAAAGTTACCTGATAAAATGAGGTTGGTGTGATGCTTTTTTATAGCCTCTACCAGGCTGAGTGGTTTGGTGGTCTAATTGTAGAAATTGGTCAAATAGAGTAAATACTACGCTAGGGGAGTCAGCCGGCCGATTAGGGACATCTCCCTAATCGGCCGGCTGACTCCCCTAGCGTAGTATTTACTCTATTTGACCAATTTCTACAATTAGACCACCAAACCACTCAGCCTGGTAGAGGCTAGCTTTTTTAGGTGCTATGCTTGTGATTTTCATTCATGTATCTTGATTGAGATTAACGTTTACGTCCACATGACATCTAATTGTTCGCTGGATAACGTTAATTAAATGTGTAAACGAATCCATTTATTCTTTGCACTTCGAGCTCAAGCCCTCGGTATAACGTTATTTCAATTGAAAGAAAGCGAGAGAGAAGACAGGGAGAAAGAAACTTACAAGTGAAGAGATGTCTCCATAGGTCAAAACGTTTCGCAGAGAAGCGACTGTATACTAGTAGTGTATAATAAAGGTCGGAGCGCGAGCGACTGTAACAGTTAACTGTGTTATGTAGTGTATGATGAACGTCGGTGATATAAAACCGTCGTTGTCTTCCCATGTTATTTGCCGCCCCAAACAGCCAAAAAGACAAACAAGAAATTTACCATGGTGCTTGCAGACGCCCGGACGCTCAGCCTCCGCCGTCAGCAGGAACACAATCATGGAACCAAACATGGTACAATCATGGAGCAAGGAGGTCACTCTCTACCATGATTTGGGTTTTCTACTGTGACCAACGACAGACTGTCGTTTTAATCAATTTCACAAAGACTGAGCTAAACGAGGACATCTTTCCTCTTCGTTGATTGGCTGACCTAGATGATGCAATTAGCGTGGTTACAAGCCGACCGCCGCCGCAGGTGCGGTGTAACTGAAGTCATGACCGTCAGGTCACCGTAGGACGACGAAATCACTCGTCGTATACTCGTTGTAATACCGTTGTATCAGGTTTGAGGCCCAGGAGCCACATTGATGAGTTGCAACCGTCCCTACCTTGTGATGTTAACTACGACGGTCAATGTGACTCTCGTGATTATGTCAGCATCTTAGAATACAAAAGCGTTTACAACTTGTTCCCTAGCAGGCACCGATATTGTTGCCATTAATAGGAGAGGCACTTAACACCTATGTCCAGACTTGAGTCAGGTGAAAGTACATAGCCCTACGTACATGATCCAGGGATTGAAAGTCGGAGGCTCCGTATTTGAGCCGGAGAGGCATACACTTCGAGAACTAAATTCCACCACTCATCATCCAGAAGATCTGCGCTGGTCAGGGCATGGGGCCACCGCGCTTTTATTGTTTTCAGGATTTTTTTTTCGCCCTTGCACATTAGTTTTGGGGTCTCCAGAGAATGTCATCCATAAAGTTTAATAAAGATAAGTCAGTGTGGCCTTAACGTTAACGTTATATCAGTTATGGAAAAGAAACAGCGGATTAGTTAAACCAGCATATGCAGCTTGTACATGATGTAGAAATCTGGTGTGTTGCGCCAAAAGGCGATTTACCAGTCATGCGAAACAAGCAAATAAATGGCTTTGTCGTTTGTAAACACGCACACAACGTGTACAACGGGGTTAAAGTTGAGTGACACCAGGTGAGTGACAGGAAACTACCACGCCCACACACAAAGTGTTTAGCATGAGTGCTGGCCATTTGTAACCAGGCGGATCAATGGTAACAGGTGTTTGAAGTTTCACGGTGCTAGACGAATATTAACAGCGGCTTCACACCAGTTACGGTAATATGATCCAATGACGCTAAAAAAAACAATTTCAATAGCTGGAAGTAACTCAGGACCCTTTCTATGTTCAATATTGAAGACAAGCCGAGTCAAGGTAAGATCTTGTTTTGAATCGTTCTTTTTAGCATACTTCGGCCGAGTGGAATCAATCGGGAAATGACCTCCATTCATTCATTACGCTTAACATATGCCTGATTGTAGCTCTGTTCTTCTTTAAATTTTCTGTAAAAGTGGCACTGCAGGCAACAAAATTATGCCCCCCTCCCATTCCTTTTGAATTTGATACCTTATTCATAATCATTATCATAATAAACTAAATAAACTAAACTAAACTAAATTCACATTTAGCATTGTCTTGGACTAGGCTGTGAACAAACAGGTGTACCAGAATCCATTGAAGTTAACACACTCAGGCATCTGGACCTGTGATTCGTAAGATTCGTGACTAAAATTGCTTTTGGATAGCCAACATTGATACTTCCGGTTTAGTTCTGAATATATGCACCTGTTTATCAAAATCATTTATAGAACAAGTCACCTTTCTGGCCTAGTCAGTTGCTAACCAACAAGTTGGGCATGAATAAACTTGTCATTAATTGCTCATTATTTGCTTCATTTAATTGTTTCATTAGTCAATCATCCTGATCAAAGTGTAAAATTGACACATAATAAATGTTCTAATAACATATCATGACTTAGAAACAAAATTTAATAGGATTTATCATCAGCAATATGCCATAAAATTCAGCCCCCAAAATAAGTGGGTCTAAGTCATTAGGATAACTGCCTAACAAAATAAGCCAATAACACTAACTGGTTGATATCAGATAAGTTAATTCATCAAGACAATATGTAGTCAATTGATTAGTAAGTTAGCTTAACTGATTACTTGTCAATTACAAAAGCAGCTATTGACAACATATGGCCTCTGTGAAGACTTACCTTAGATTCTCCCATGAAGACTCACAACACATTATTTACAACACAACATTATCACCAAAAACTTTTAATAAAGTTTTCTGCATAATCAACCAACTCTGACTTTTGGCCTTCCCTGTCTCCGACATATCTTATGTTTGCATTATACATGTAACGTTATTGTCTTTATATTTCAGATATTGTTATGTCACAGAAATATTTCATTTTTTTTTGCTTTCAAACCTCATCGCTCATGATAAGTTCCTTTATTTTGTTCTTGATTATCCTTTGTTATAAAACATTATTGACAACATTCTTTTTTTTTCCTCATCAGAAAATCGGATGGACATGACTTGTTTACTTTAATGCTGTCCAGCTGAAGGGACATGGCTATGCACTGGGGAAAGACCAAATTGCAGAAACTGTTGCTCATTCTTGTCGGAATTTGGATTTTATGGCTTCTTTGCGAGCAGACATTACATTGGTACAGAAAAGGCAGAATCAAGTTGAAAGACACCGGGCGTCCAGTACATTCTGTGGTTCAAACTGATATTCATGAGTCTGTGCATTCTTCCTTCCCTCCCCTTCCAATACACAAAGGTACATATTTCATTATCACTGTTTGATGGTTTTATCTTTTACTGGATTTTGGTAGTACAAACTTTAAACAGACAGTGTATCATGTTTTTTCTTCAGACCGACAGGTTCTTTTTTTATATTTAATCTTAATGTAATGTTTTATTGGATAATGTTGCATCTACTGAGACATAAAGATGATGACAAGTATAGCCTCCTTCAGGTAATGATTAGTATCTTCAGGTCAAGTAAGTGATTCAAGATTTTTTATGATATGAGTTAATGTTAAGTTTTATAGAAAGTTTGTTTGAATAACTTGGTCTGCATTTAGCTAAGCCATAGCCATTAGAGCTGATCACCAATAAGAACTAGTCTATAAAGACAATAATTGCTCACACATGCTTGAAAGTGTCAAATTCTGATTAACAAAACTTAAAGTTCAGATTTTGTAGCAGACAAGTAATTTATACATTGAGAGACAACCAGCTTGAATGCTGATTCAGAAACATTTTGAAGAATCAATATTAATCAACTTGTACTGTAAGAAAACTTGACAACTGTGCATGTCATTGATTTCCAGAGTCTACAGTACATTTGACAGTTGAGAAGGAGACGAAGGACCCAGCAAAATCAACTTTGGATAATAACAGGTGGGAAGTATATGTCAAGTAGACCTGATTTTCTTACAACAGTCATGTGCAATCATGATATTTGGATTGCTTTTTCACATCAGTTAGAGTGATGATACATTTATTGTGTTTATGACGCATGGGTCTTTGTTGACTTGTTTCGTACTTCAGGACAGAAGCATACTCCCCAGGCACTTGTATCAAAGGTTTTGTACAGAGTAAATTCAGAGAATCTATGCCAAGGTATGTCTACCCCCCAGTAACTGATTGAATGAAATTCAAGTCTTCCATATTGTTCCTATTCTGCTAATTTGTATATATAGTTGTATGCAGAGGTTGAATATCTGTGGTGCAGCATAATTTTTTTGTTTTGTTTTAATATATGTAACTTAGGAGCAACTTCAAAATTAACTGCCTGTGGAAATATTTCATGATATTAATTGGCAAAAACAGAAGTCTTAGAACTTTTGTTGACATAGCATTGGAAGTAAATCATTGCCACAAATTGTTCTTGCAGATTTGACCCTGACATGCACCTGTTCATCACCAACAACTACAGAAAGTGGGGTGTGCTGGGTAAATACAGCAAAGGACTACCATTTGATTTCTCTCACTCGAACTGTAAGCATTGCTTCATTCTGATTATAACTTGTGGCCAAAAAACTCAATAAGTCATTTTTACACACAGATATGCAAAAATGTGGGGGGGGGGGGGGGTACTCTGTACCATTGGGGTATACGTATTTAGTCATTCAGCCCAAAAATGACACGGATTGATTTGATGCTCTGTTACCGGAGGAGGTGACAAAACATAGGGAAAGACACATTTCACTCCCCTACCTATGTAAAGGTATGGTGAACCGAATTCTAAAAATAGATAATTCAATTATAGTGTTCAAAATGATGGGAATTTCATTTTTGTGGTATTTTAGGCAATACATTGAACTTAAAAAAAATACTAGATCCCTAAGTCCAGATAATAAATCTGGCTATTACATTAAGAGTTCCAAATGAAATATTACTTAATTATAATATCAGTTGATATTAAACTGTTAAATTCATCGTTCATTTTGACAGTGTTTAGGTTGAACACCCTGTTGAAGCTCCTTCCCAACAATGGAAGGCCAATCATCAAAAGGTAAATGTTTTTCCACTTTATACTACAGTATGATAACTTCTGTTGCCTGGTAACTGATGAAATAGAACCATCTATTCATATTCAGCTCAGATTTACAGCTTTTAAATGTTTGTGTTTCTGGTCAGACTTTCTATGACACTTAAATTATCACAAATGATGATATTTACCAATGAAGTATTTTTTATATCCAGCATTACAAAAATTTTATTTTGTAACAATTTTATTACTAGGTTGTCTAAGTATCAAATGTAGAGAGGATGAAGGCAGATATCTGAATGATTACTGTAAACTTAACTTTTGTTTTCATGATATTGACAGTGATAGTGGGTGCAGACGATGTTTGGTTCTGGGCAATTCTGGAGCACTCCTGGAGAAAGGGCTTGGACGGGTAATAGATGGCTATGATGTAGTTATAAGGTAGGTTTGCACACAATCTCCCATTCATTGTATTGTATTCATAGGATTTATAAAATTGTATCACAATCTTGCTATGAATTGTTGTAATAATTTGTAGCTATCCCTATCCCTTAGCCCTAGCCTATATAGCCGCTATACTCCACTATACTAAAAACTCCAATAATATGTTTAGTTTAGGCCATACCAATTTAATTTGTTGGTTCTCGGATTTTTTCAGAAAAAAGTTGGAGCGACAGGGCAAAAAAAAAAAAAAAAAACTTGCAACAAGTCTGGGTTCAGGTCCAGAGTTTCAGGTTCGTAATTCCGGACCTGAACCAATGGTATATGATGATAATAATAATAATAATAATCTAGTGTATACATATATGTGTGGTAGAATACTCATCCAGTTGCAATTACATACAAAATTTGTTGGCATACACTTTACATGGAATTTCAGCAATACAAATGCAAAATTATGTGCAATCAGTATTACTTAAGTATTCACAGTAATAACGCTGTAGTAATGCTTAGTAATGAAGACAAAAACAGAGTATTTCAACACACACAACTTTTTAAAACCTTAAAGAAGGTTGAAAAAACTTTTTCAGCATAGCATAATGTCTAATGTTAGCCTGGAATCCAGCCGTGTTGTGCTTTGGTCGCTCTGCTTCCTGTGCGAACACGTCTGGCATTCGTTACGATTGGAACGATTGGCCCTTACGTCACTAATGAGGAGACTCATGAATATTCATATTTGTTTCTCTTTGCTGATTGGATGACCCCTGAGAGAAGAACACCAATCGCGAGGCGCTATTTCTAGCGTGATCTGTTGTTGTGATACTGAAAAGTTCGCGGGAAAGATAGAAGTAGTGTTCCGTTCGATTACAAACTGTAAACTTGGAGCTAACAGCCAAACAGAAATCTCGCAGATAAAATCTGCGAATATTCAAATGCCGATCGTTCGAATGGTAACGAAGGCCAGTCGTATTGGCAGGAAGCGTACCTCAGGGGAGCGACCAAAGCACAATACGGCTGGATTCCAGGCTAGTCTAATGTAGCAACAACAACAATAAATTGACTTAATTTCACCCAAAAAATAGATAGTGCCTGAAACATCTTTGTGAAAGCTGCAGTTTGAATAAAAAACGCTTGAGGGCGTTAGTGTACTCATACATTAGTGTTCCATATATGGCAGCCCTTTCCAAATATGGCAGCATTCCATATATGGCAGCATTCCATATATGGCAGCCACTTCCAAATATGGCGGCAGCCATTTTGTTAATTCTTCACGGCAACATTTGCGTCTTTTTCCAGCACAAATTTCACGATCTATGGGTAGTTTTCGATGATTTACAACATAAAGGAGAACATTAGCAGGTGATAGTTTTTTTGCAAGTCCAGTACTAGTTTCAGAAGTTCTGTTTATTTTCAACTGAACCGAAGTTTGCTTCAAGTCCAGCAACTTGTGTTACCGGAACTTACACGGGGTTGTGGCAATTTCATTTTTTTTTTTTTTTTTAAATTGGGAAAAATAGAAGCGGCGATTCCGAGAACCAACAAATAAAATTGGTATGGCCTTAGTTGTAAATGATGGGAATGTCAAATTCATGACATTGGGATTAGGTATGGATAAATTTGGGCACGAAAAGGTATGAGATCGTGGAACTCCATTTTCTCTTTTCCTGGGCAGGATGAATGACGCTCCCGTCAAAGGTTATGAAAGCGATGTGGGGTCTCGGACCGACTTTCGCTTTTTTTACCCGGAGAGTTCAACTTTGAACCAGGCCGACCTTGACTCTGGTACCTACTATGTTGTTGTTATGTACAAGAGCAATGACTTGAATTGGCTGCAAGCTATCCTCACTAAGGTAAGGACTGAGATTCTATAGACAAACACCATTCATAAAGAGTCTGTGAATTCAAAATCATAATTGTTTTTGGCCTGTGTGCTAATGATTATCTTACTGTGTTTCTGCTGTTATTTGAACAATGTAAAGGATGTGAGACAGAAGATACTTCTATAGGACAGAATAGTAATTCATAATCATGATGAATAAAATGAAATATTAAAAAAAAGCGTATTCAATGGACATATGTACAAAGTCTTTATCTTTTACGTATCTGTGCATAGGAATATTACTTCAAATATCAGACTTGCTGGAGTGGCAGGAAGTAGAGTTAAGAGTTGGCAGGACAAGCCATTAATCAGACAGTTTTGAAAAGATAAGTCAAGATGCTTTGAGAAGATCTGAAGAGGCTTTGAGAAGATATCAAGAGGGATTGACAAAAAGTCTCTGGATGCTTGAAAGGATCTCAAGATGTTTTGAAAAAATCTTGAGATTGTTAAAACTTCTTCCTAAGAATGACACAAAATAATACCAAAATAAGGGATTTTATGGTTTTATTTTCAGTTCTAAACTGTTATTTAGCTAGCATATTTCTACATTTATAAGTAATTTGTAATAAATGCACAGCTATCTAACAACATTTTGTTGGAAACTACTATCATCTAGGTTAAACCGACAGGTCAATTTTGGAAGGGAGTTGCACAGAAGCTGGACATTGATCCTGCACAGTTCCTGATTCTCAACCCTCAGGTTCTCCATGTGGCAGCACGGGATGTCAGGCTACAGGTAACCATTGTTTGTTTGTTTGTTTGTTTATTTCGATCTCCAATTAGAATTTACGATGATTATCATATCTATTCTTCCTGGAGTCGTCCATCAACATTATGAAAACATAATCAAATAACATAAAGTCGACAAAAGTATACAGTATGACACGAAAAGAACTGAAGTAAACTGAATGTAAGAATGTAAAATAAACCCAGTGAACGGAAGTAATGAGGAGGGGTCAGAGGTCAGAGGCTATAACATAAATAACAAAACATCAATCGTTGTAACAATGAATAAAATAACAAATTGTCACTTACACACCCTTCCCACGTAAGAGGCTGCCACAACCAAGGAACCACTGAGCAACCAAAGATTTAGAAAATCAGAATGAATTTCAAAGATACTGGTAACAAACTATTTTCTAAAGTTTTGTTTGTTTTGTTGTATATTGCAAATCATACTTTTACATCCTGCATCAATTTTTTGTTCTACATGTATCTCAAACTTTTTTTTTTCATTTCTTCTCCAAACACAGGGCAGGTGGCCCACCACAGGTCTGATAGCCACCACCTTTGCCCTTCACTACTGTGATGTTGTGGACTTGGCTGGATTTGGGTATGGTTCCTCCATCTTCAGCCACTACTACGAGCGTGACAAAACTGGAGGTCTACCGGCCGGGGGGACACAGCATAATGTGACTGTAGAAAAGGAATATCTTATTCGTCTGCTAGATGAGGGAGTTATAAGCCATGACTTAACTGGAGTTTATAAAAATAGCTCCAAGACAAGATCTTCTAGAATGAAAAAGAGCACATAGTATTTGGAAAATCAATCTGTTTTTAAAAAGGGTTGTTTTAGTGTACTACATAAGTCAATTTTTAATTTTCTTTTTCATTTTTTAATTTAATCCTTGTTCAAGACAATAAAGATTTTATAAAGATGTATATGTATAATATTCGGATTATTTGATAAATAAATTAATAGCAGAATAACATTGACATATTGTCATCATTGGTGTTATACTAATTTCTTAATTTCCATACATGTATTTTGTTTGAGTCAGAGACCAAAATCAAGTATATCCACATTCACGTTATTGCTCACTGTCAAAGTGAGAGCAGATATATTCTTTAACGTTACATTTCGAGAAATATAAGAGCTAGTTAACGTTAAAGGAACAATGATTTTGATCTGTGTTCTTATGCATTTGTATTTCTTTCTAAGATATGTATAAGTTAACAAATAACAAATGAAAATAAGCATTTTTGTTGTAAAAAAACACACTGCAACTTATGTGTGTAAAAATAATTTCCAGGAAGAAAATGTTCGTAATAGTTTTCTCGAAAACGCCCTGTCAAGTCAAGGACGTTATGTCAGGTGCACATGTACCTTCGAGCTTTTGCCCATCCATCTCTCTCCATAAAACCTGATGCACTTCCAACTTCAAATGACAGAGGGCGCAATAGTGTTGGAACAAAATACGTGTACACTCCAGGTTGCAGTTCAGGCAGTATAGTTGCCTGTTAAACTGTGTAACAAAAGTTCTGACCAATCACGATTCAATATAGGCAATCCCTTAAAATGTAGTCATCCTTCAGGTCCAGGAACTTTGATGGCGACGTAATAAACGAGCTCTGTAAGATTAAAGCTTTTATAACCCTTTCTTGTGCGCATCAGGCTGATTACCAACAGACATTCAGCCTTTTTATCAACCTCTATAGCTGAAGAATCTAATATAAAGGGCCAGGCGTGCAATGTTGGGTTTAATTTGCGGCGGTCCTTTTGTTGTATAGGAATCCACAGAAACCGTGACGAAAGTAGCTTTCAGCTAAATGAAATTTGTGGCTATATGCTTTCTGGGTGAATTGCGATTTACCTTAATCCTCAAAGTAACAAAGAAAAAGTTAGTCAGCACGCATTACCGCACCTACTTACAAGAACGTTAACTAGTACCATTGATAGCCGATGATCGAGAAACATCCATCATATAATGTGAAATGATATATCTCAGGGACACGGTTAAGTTTTATCAAAATACATGCGTACCATCTGTTCATTGTCAGTTCCGAATAATACATTCCGTAGATATTGCAGATAATGTGGATTTTAACACTGTGATGTTTTCGTTCAGTTGTTCTCGTCCCATCTATACATGCAGGCGTGCTCTGCTATTTACATGGTCTCTACCAGGCTCCGCAAATCGTTGGTCAAATATATCATAAAAATTGGACAAATAGTGTGTTACGGGACCGACCGGCCAGTGGAGTCAGTACACAACCCACGGATCCGTACCGATAGCGTACTAAAACTGCAAAACTTGTCTGAAATAATGTATCTTTAGAGTACAATTCTCTTCTCATAAGATGGGAAATAATGGTAAAATGTATTTTCAACTTTTGCCGACGCTACGAATAGTAGATTGCTAACGCCGTTGCAAAAGAAAAACCCAACAATTAGAAATGATTTCTTTCTGTTGGAAACAACCGACGTTTAGTGATAACATTCAATCAAATCAAAATTCTTGTCAATATGACATTCATGTTGATCGTTTCGTCCTCCTTTTGATGATTTTGGGGTAAAAATGTTGACAGTGGTTAGACTGCCTCTGGTGCCATGGAGCCTGGTGCCATTTGTGGGCAAGATCCAGGCACTTCTTCCCGTGGCAAAAACTGCCAACCAACAAGACTTCGGACATTTAAAGTCTTGTCCGGCAGAGGCTATTCTGTCAAATACATTAAAAAGTATTAGCCGGTAGGTACAATTTTGCTTGGAAATTGATGCATGGGGACTGTAACGACGTCATAATTAGAAGCACCTACCTTCTAGTCAAATGTCAAACCATCATTAGTTTGGTATGTTCACCACTTCTAAGGATGAAAGAAGCAGACGTCACTGAAAATGTTTGCACGGTTCATTACACAGGAGCCAGCGAAATGTCACAAAAATTCCGTCTTCCGTCAAACTGATTTCAAACCTCCCCAACGTTTGCCAAAGGGTATACCGGTAAGTGGCTGGTTCCTAACAGCGTGAGACGTTATATAAAACCACGGATGGAACATATTATTCCAAATGATGTTAATATAACTACCATAAATAGACGAAAATGTCACAGACACCCTACGGTAAAGATCTTTAAATTGAGAGAACGGGCTTGGGGTAAGTGGGAAGGGGATTATATGCTGCGCTCTAGACGTCAAACTAAAGCCCTGCCCAGACGTCACTTATAACTCTATAGTTTCTTCATTTTCGTCATCAATCTACCTCTATATTCTTTAGCCAGGTTGGCGAGTTCAGATAAGGCATTGATCAACAATGAGGCCCTGTACAATACAAGTCCATAATGTACATAGAGTTACGAAAAAAAGAAAACCACTGTCTTTTCTTTGTTCAACTGCTCTTGACACGATATGGTGGGGATAATAATTGAAGCGATTGTTTCCAACCGCTTCAACAATCAATTTTAGACGTTGATATACATGATTGTATGAAGTAAAATCATTATGTGCAAGGCTTTGTTAATAAATGGAACTTATGTTTTACAATGAGTGTGCATCCTTTTAAGCATCATTCAATCTTTTTGATGTTTTAAAACTATTGATGATGGGTCTAAATGTTCCTGGTGTTCAAGTCAATGGGAATTGTTCACCCTACCAGGAACCTTCTACACATTGCTCAATACGTGCATTATGTGTAAATCCTGTCAAGAATTGGTCCTGCAACAGAGGACCTATCGGTTTCCATCATGCACACCTACGCGAAATGTTTTCGACAGTTGAATGGGCAATGTTTTGTACCAAATTGAACACATATAATGTAAAGTAAATCCATGTCTTAGATTCGGATTGAGATAAAAATCAAACTTTGAATGTACATGCTACGATATCACTATCCAAACATGATATAAATGTTTTCAGTTCTCTTAAGCTTTTAATTGCTCCCTTAAATATGTTGCATTTTCGGATCTAACCCCCCTGGATTGAGCGTCTACTGAGAAGTCCTAATATTGCCCCCCACAGTCCACTCTTGTGCACTCAGATTTGTTTTGAACGGGTTTGGGGATCAGACAGGATCTTTATCATTATGCCCCTAAATGTCTTTTTAATCTGAGGCTTTTGAAGAAATGGGACGTCAAATAAAATGGGTTTACGGGGATGGCAAATGAAACTACTTACTGCAAAAGAGGAAGTATTCACAAGATTTAATTTAGATGAAGTGGGGAAGTGGAGTGTTCAACTGGTTTTAAGCTGTACGATTTGCCAAGCAGGATTTATCACAAAAGGGAAATGTTTGCGGTGTTTAAGTTCGCGTTGTGGCTACCATGCATGAAAATACAAGTCCACTGCGAACAATGTGCATTATACAGTATGTTACAGGCGTACGATCTACGTCATCAGCACGCAGGTGGCAAGGATGTTTGTGCTAAAGCCCTATTCTAGCAATCCTTTCACTGATCCAGTCACCGACAGCCGGAGATTGTATAACACGTACAGGCAACCACACTTGTACACATCTACAAGTGCGCTCAAGGCATCAAATCACACGACATATGTTCCAATGTCGGTACTTTATAATCATCAGCGTGGAAGGATTTTTTCCACAAAAATCAATTCGAAGCGGGAATGTTATCCATTGAATTTAGTGCAGTGACAAACAGCACATGTACTGTGTACAGTTGTACTAACCCGTCATAGCACCTACGTCATGGCCATTAATAACTAAGGATGGTAATAATGAAAAAAGGATAACTCTTTTAAAAGTTTCCCCAAAGCTCTCTTAAGTGACGTTAAAAATAAAAAGGGCTTTTAAAGCTCTCCGAACATAAAAAGGCACCTACTATATACATAAAGCTGTTTCGGTTGAGGCACCCTTTCAAGAATAATGCCATAAGCAAAGTGGTTAACGAATACTTGCAACTTCCTGTGGAAGATGGAATTGAACTGTTTACGATAATACCTAGAGCAAAGACTGCTTTTCCTGTGCATAATTCTTAATTAGTTTATAATGTAAAGCTGCCGCTTTAGAAGACACAGATGAAAAACATTTAAGGATTGCTTGTTAAGGGGATTTCCGTCAACCTCCCACCTGTAGCTGACAGCTACCTCAGGCTATGTCGTCACTTCCTGGAAAGAGGTATAAGTTGTAGAGACGGTGAACCCACCTTCACAACGGTAGTGCTGGACGTCTGGAGTCAATCGTCGTCAGAAAACATAGGAAGACAATCGACAGTCGTCTCCAAGTAGGAATACCTAAACATGGTAGTGCCATCCTGTTTCCGATTCGCACTGGTTGGTGCTCTCATCTGCTGGGCACAAGTGTCTTCTCAAATCCCTACAGAAGCCGTAAGTTTGAGCTTCATTTCTTCACTAGCAATTCTGTACGTCTATTTTCATTGCTCGTTCGTTCACTGTGCTGTCACATTCGTCGTGGGGCGTCGTACGGTTTTGATGTCGTAGTATTTTCAAGTATGTTGTGACGGAAGTAACATTTAACGAGGGTCTTAGACAGCCTTTACATGTAACAAGACAGTTGACTGTTGTAGGGCACAGTAGTGCACAACTGTCGCACGAATGCCCTCAGTTTTACGATCGTTCAACGATTGCGGGACTTATAAGACTGGGTCCATACTGATAAAGACTTAAGCTTAGGGAGAATGTTCCCTATGCAATGAAGAACAGATGATGAATATTATTTATGTGTGGTGCGGGGCAATGTTACTGCAGGTGAATCTGGATTTCCTTAGCTGGGTTTCTATTGTAGGAGTGCAGATCGCCATCTGTACCATTTCGTCGTGACGACCATTTATTATGAATAGGTGAATAGACGTTCCATGTTAAGGTTGCGATATGTATACGCATTTCATACAGTATCGTGCAACATCATAATTGTTTTTATCTTGCATGGAAACATCATAATTGTAGATGGTGAACATATGTACTTGGCATGGGTAGGTGTTGCGAGGTAGATGAGTCGGGGGGAAGGGAACTGCAGATGTCGATAGCCATGGGCCGGTGACATTAGAGACCGGGTAGAGCATTGACACGGTGTGTTCTGCTTTTTTCAGGGCCCAGTCTGTAGCAACGACCTTCAGTGCATGCGTAAAATGGACGGGTACGGAGCCTGCTGCGTCTTCTCGTCGCTTCTGTCCAGAGCCGCCCCGCAGTGCAAGACGGCAGGGAGTTCGGGGGACCTGTGTCACGTCGGCAGCAACTTCGAGCCGTACCCTTTCTGGAGGCCCCACGGCTTCGGGAGCTGCCCGTGCGGGAGGGGGTTGACTTGCGTCCCGCTGGACAGATCCTTCATTGGAGTCTGCAAGTAAACCACGTACGGGCAGACAGCGAGACCATGGTCAACATTTCAATACCTGTAACGTTAGTCCTCAGGTCATTGCTATAACGGGCAGTATTTTTGTTGCCTTAGTGAACTTTGTAGATTCGGTAGGTTTTGACCTGAATTAAGACTATCTTAAAGATGACTGCTGGCTTTGTCAAGAATCATGGAAGTGATATGATATCAAACTGAAGATCTGGTCTTGTGTGTGAAATGAAGAGTTATAAATACAACAGAATATTTTGATGGATGAAGTGTACTGGCTCTGTTCATTCTGAAAATGAAAAGTTAGAATAAACTGTGTGATATACAATATGTTAACTTAGAATACAAACATACACGTGTTAGAATTATAAAGATCAAGTGATATTTAACATAAATCAGCCCATCGTGTTTATGAAATATATCAGAACCAGCAGATGAACTACATCTGAAGAATAGAATTGGCCACGAGAAGATGGGGAATTGAAATTATTATCATTAAGCTACATAAATTGCACTATTTACTTCATTGAAGAAACTTGAGCCTGGTGAAACCAACAATCCCGACTACCAAGGCTGCCGGACCGGATTTTTAGCTGGCATAGGGATGTTCAGCTTCACGCTGTCAACGACGTTCCGTCAAATCTGTTGAGTGCCAGAATGTCGCCGAACTCGCCAGAGAGCCGAGCGTACGTTTCGCTTTAAAATATACCCGATCAAAACAGAAAAGAACAAATTGGACGGGGCTCGGTGACCCTTAGGAAGAGGTCTCTGCTATCATTAAAATCTATCGTTTACCACCAAGTCTAGCGTTTACAAAACAGAACTTAAAAAAAAGCTCTGATGTTGACACCATTGTCGTCACTTACTGCCACATTGCCACCTCAAGTGATCACTGGTTGATTTGACAAACCGTGCTTTTTGCCAAGTTTTCATTGGCATCAGGCCGTCATGAAATTAGCTTAACCCACTCGCATATGGTGCCCAACATATTTAATATTATTAATACTGTTGCTAGTGCTCTGGTGGATGTAAGCGCTACCTTTGATTTCCGACGCCATGGAAACGTGAATTCAAATATTTATAAGACATTTCGACAAACAGCGCTTTATTCTATGCGTTCATAGGTATCAGGTGGTCATGGCAATTAGCTCAACCCACGTGCATCTAGAGCCAAACGTGTCTATTAATTCTCACTTCACCACACCTCACCGGTCCCATAGCCTCATCGGCCGTAGGGGCAGCAATGCCATCAACATAAGTCTTCCATCTTCGTCTATTAATTGATGAAGACTAAAAGACGGCGTTCCAGAAACATGCAGAAGATCATAGTACTCAAAGATGACGCAAAAGGTCACTAAGTTCTACCTTCCAGAACAAAGAATCTACCATAAAGTCTTCAATTTAACTGACATTTTGATTTCTTGATCACTACTAGTAAATGCTACAATTGTATATTCGATATTGAAAATCAACAACATATAATTTTATCCTAAGCTAGTTGAACATGTGTAAAATAGCTGTACGATACTTCCCCCTCTATACCGCATGAACAACGTAGAGACGCTCTTCATAGCGGCTCCTATACGTAACACAACTGCGCGATGGTTACTTGTGACCTTTGGTCGGAGCTTTATCTTACGACATCGTAAAAACTGCAACGACTCCGCTTTGCCTACTTATACCATAAATGCTGTTTGGCAGTGTCTATGTCGCAGTGATATGTAACCGACAGTAAATATATCTGTGCAACTATGTTGTATGCGTTGCGTGTTGGACTGTAAGTTCGTTTGTCCTCGCAGAGGTTTACTTTCACGGTAGGAGTGCTAGTAGAAGTTCTGACTGGGTTTTAAAATCTCCGTAGGAACAATACTGTACCATCGAAACACATGTTTATGGTGTCAGAATTTGGGCGGAGAGGAGTAAAGCTTCAGATTATCTGCAAAGCTTTAGGTTATCTATTGAGCAGCTAAAGTAGCATCCTGATACACTTGCTACTCACACGTAATCAGATCACAGAATACAGTGGGTCATGAGATCAAGTCTATAATTTCTGTAAAAGGTGATACTACCTGAAAATAATTAGGTGAAAGATCATAGGCAGGCGAGGTTACAACTCGTTAAGAATCGTGTTAATTCATCGATTGAACATGCTCTGTAAACTTGCAAGAGAACATTTTTCAGTCACGATTCTCCTTCAAAGAGAAAAGCGCGGGTGCTACACATAACGACTGCTGACTTATTTGCGGTGAGCTGCGATCGCTGGTCATCAGAACGGGAAGAAAACAGCCCGCCAGTGACGCACATCTGGCAGAGGCTAATCGCAATCTGCGCAGTTTGGACTAATGACGATAACCTGATAACCTTTCTGCTCAGATCCACCGCCTGTTGGTAGCGATAACTGTGTTTTTATGATATGACAGAAATCATTTTAACAGAGGTAAGCGAAGATGTAGTGGCCAAATCTTAAATGTAGTAGGCAAGCCTACATAAAAACTATTCGTTTACGATCCCCATCGTCTCTAAAAGACCATCGAAAGTGATACAAACGTCTGTACACTTTAGTTATTAATGGGATTTCAGAGCTCAGACAACAGGAATTGTAACTTACTAATCTAGAGGACCATCAATAGCAGTGTAACTTTTGCCTAACTTCTCCAGATACAAGACGAGGAGGTTTTCTGCTATGGTGTACACGTTCTGACATCTTATACTTGCAGGCGTTGAGGTGTACACCGTACTTCATCTGTGTAGATGGCTCTTGCTTTATATGTAACGTTAGCACTAGTGGCAGGCATAATTGCCCGCGTGGATGGTGTTCATCACCAAGGCCAGGTATATTGACGTGTGTGTGTGTGGATGGTGTTCAGCACCAGGGACAGGTGTGTTTGCCTGTGTGTGGATGGTGTTCAGTACCAGGGACGGGCATACCTGTGTGTGGATGGTGTTCAGCACCAAGGATAGTTGTGTTTATCTGTGTGGAAGGCTTTCAGCACCAGGGAAAGGTGGGTTTACCCGTGTGTGGATGCTGTTCAGCACCAGGGACAGGGATATTTACCTGTGTGTGGATGGTGTTCAGCACCATGGACACACGAACGCGAACAATATCTGTGTGTGGTTGGTGTTCAGCACCAGAAACATTTTTTTTCGTATGGTGTTCAGTACCAAGGACAGCCTTATTTGCCAGTGTGTTGATGGTGTTTGGCACCAAGGACAGGTTTGTTCACCCACATTTTGATGGTTTTCAGCACCAAGGACAGGACTTGTTGCCTGTGTGTGGATGGTGTTCCGTCCCAAGAACAGGGCTTTTTGCCTGTGTGTGTGTGTGTGGATGGTGTTCAGCACCAAGGACAGGTTTGTTTACCCAATGTGGATGGTGTTTAGTCCCAAGGACAAGGCTTTTTGCCTGTGTGTTGATGGTGTATAGCACCAAGGACAAGTCTGTTTATCCACATGTGGATGGTGTTCACTGGCAGGACAGGTCTGTTTGCATGTGTGTGAAACGTGTTCAAGCTGTTGAGAATCAGTTGAGAAACTTTGTAGTACACAGTAAATGAAAGCTACAACGGTCCTTTTACAATAAATTATGCATATGTATTGCAAGAAAAGAAATCACATGAACAGTCCAGGCAAATGTATACCTGTATAAATACAAGTACTGTCATCAACTGAAGCAGCTGTTTGCTCCCTATCTCATTTTATATCCTGACATCTGATCCTCCATTTCTTACAATATGCAATTTCAGGAAAATCAAGGGACAATTAAATTATGTTTCCTCGCCAAAATTTTCTTAAGTACACCCTAAATTGTGCCATACTCATATATACATATAGTAGAACATGTTGTAAACTACCCATAACAAAAAGAGTTTGGAAACTTCAATCTGATCAATCCTATCTCTGCATTTCATAAATTGAATCATATTGTATTATATATCATTGAAAAACATATTTACCATCCTTCAAATTGATGTCCTGTTTGCTTTGAACATACTTTCACGAGTTAAGAACTTCTCATATGAGTTGTGAAAAAAATGAGAAATTTTCCTTTATCACATCATGTCTTTTACTAAATGTTTGTGTTACATTATCAGAAAGCTAGACTTCTTTATAATGGTACCTCATTTGCCATGATCACACTTTTGTGCATTGAGCTAAATCACTGACACTGGAAAGTGGGCCATGAAAATAAAGTACACAAATTCCCCTGCCAACATTAGCCACTGTGTTGTCAGGGGATTGTCTGATGCACTCACATAGCCTGCTCAGGTGTTTGACCTGTGACTGTAGGATCAGGACAAATATGGTATCATTGTAAAGCTTTCTAATAACGTATAATTCTATAAATGAAAAATAAAGCAGATATTATTGATCAAGTTAAGTTTTGAACTTTTAATGTTGAGCCTACACATACGAGGAGGGAATGTTTTCAAGTACAGACTTAGAAGCTCGAGCTAGAAATGATCAAATAAACATTAGGACCTCATTAGAGGGCTGTTGGCTAAGCTTAATCTTCTTCCTGTGTTTCACCATGGGAGCTTGTTATTGACGTCATTAAGTGCACATGTCCCTCAGGACAGGAAAAGCAAATACAGTATTGCATTATACTTTTGTGTTGGTTTTATTTCATGGAAGGTCAGAAAAGGATATTTTTCTTAAATTTTCAGTCAAAACAATTCTGTAGTACAATGGTAATACATTCAGAATTGACATTTGCAGTGTCCTGAACTCACCTTTTCATACATGTCTATCTTGTCTCCCCAATGACCAGGAGGTCAAGGGACTAGGTACATGTAGGTAGTAGGTCGCCGTGAAAGCCGCAAAGATAAAACCACAGTTAACATTTCAGGATTCACAGTACCTCTCTCAACCATGTTCACTTTCCTACAGCAGTATATCGAGTTCTTGAAATAGTTAAACTGTAATTTCCAACACCAAAATTGGACTCACCCAAATTTTCGACTGTAGAGCATCAGTCTTTGTCAAGGAATGAACAATCCACTGCTGTTGTGACGTCACGTTATGTAGATAGAACACGTGACTCAGTAAGCAGTGGATTATAGGTTGCAGGAAGTCTATGGCGCCCACCGTCTCTGTTCAGGGATGGTTGTAGAGCCCGGATGTAGATTGCTTCTTTAATCCCTCTGGCGAAAAAGTCTGGTTCTGTGTCCAAAATTTCAACTTTGTCTAGTGACACTGAATGACCCGGCGATTCTATGTGTATATGTTGGGAAACTTCTGAGGTTTTTGAACTCTTGCGTTTGTGCTCAAGGAACCTGGTCTTAAGTGATCTTTCAGTCTCCCCAATATAGGTTTCTGTACAAGGGCCCCTAATGTTCTGTCCTTGGCACTTAATATGATAGATGACACCACACTTTTGTTCTTTAGGGGTTTTGTCTTTAGGTGAACAACACAGAACAACGCCAGCAGAGGGAAAAACAGGGGAATTGTTGTGATTCCTTACGTGAAAGGTGTATCTGAAGGACTTAGAAGAATCTTCACCTCACATGGGATAAAAACCTGTTTCAGGCCAGCGAATACTCTGCGCAACATCCTTGTAGCACCTAAAGACAAAACCCCTAAAGAACAAAAGTGTGGTGTCATCTATCATATTAAGTGCCAAGGACAGAACATTAGGGGCCCTTGTACAGAAACCTATATTGGGGAGACTGAAAGATCACTTAAGACCAGGTTCCTTGAGCACAAACGCAAGAGTTCAAAAACCTCAGAAGTTTCCCAACATATACACATAGAATCGCCGGGTCATTCAGTGTCACTAGACAAAGTTGAAATTTTGGACACAGAACCAGACTTTTTCGCCAGAGGGATTAAAGAAGCAATCTACATCCGGGCTCTACAACCATCCCTGAACAGAGACGGTGGGCGCCATAGACTTCCTGCAACCTATAATCCACTGCTTACTGAGTCACGTGTTCTATCTACATAACGTGACGTCACAACAGCAGTGGATTGTTCATTCCTTGACAAAGACTGATGCTGTACAGTCGAAAATTTGGGTGAGTCCAATTTTGGTGTTGGAAATTACAGTTTAACTATTTCAAGAATGACTTATACCAACACAGATGAACTTTCAAGTTAAGTATATCGAGTTGTTTGGGCAACACTTTCACTGTAGGACTGTTAAGTTTTTATCTACCCATTTTGCCAGTGGTGGCAAACTTTAGAGAAACACATACCCAGCATATGACTGGTGTAGGTTAGATATACAAGTAGGTAAAGATAGATGTATCAGAACTACATTTACCTTCACAACTCCAATTTTACATGCACTAATTCGCATATGAAGGTGATATTTTAGCCATGTTGGAATTATTTTGTCATCCAAGGTTTGAATTTGTCAATTGAGTAATAAACCAACCATAAAAATTTTAAGACTGATAATACACTAAGGCTAATGAAACCTAAGCTATCTTGAGGCTCTGTGCGTTAAAACCGTCCCCCTTATGCTTTCCCACCAAATCTAGCATGGTGTGTTTCTTAGCCAGGGCCCGGGAGGACTCCAGCTCGTACATGGTACACAGGTTGAAGAGTAGGCCTTCTTGAACGAAGCGGTTGGGATCTTCCTGCACAACATTTTCCAGCATCTTCAAGGCTTCCTTCAGATTCCCCAAGTACAGCTGACAGACTGCTGTGTTGTTGATTGCCTACAGGGGGAGACATAAACATGCCTTCATATTGGAAAGTGCTGTCCTACAAAATGCTTGTTCACACAAGAAAATTATCATATAGTCAAATATCCACAAACATGGAATGAGGAAGATAGTTTGCTGGTTGGCTTTGTCAGCCAGATGCTTGGTACATTATAAATATGGCAATAGGCTTATGCAAGTACATGTGATACTAAGTTAAAATCACAGAGTGATAGGGCACATTTACATTGTACACAATTTGGTTGAACTGTTGTACAGTTGTTTTACCATTATGTATTGTTGTATCCTGGTTTATACAGATTACAGTTTGTATTCAGTGAATATTACTGATCCTGGTGTTTAAATGAAGTGTATAGTCAATGACCCATGCTGGTAGCACCTAATTTGAGATGGCCGCTGCTGAGCTGGGTGTTCCTGGCAATCAATTTTGATTATTGAGTAGTGTATGGAGTACTCAAAATACCCACTTGCAAACTTGCAAACACAGCCACATTTTGCTTGGTGCAACGTGATTTAACCTGAAATTTTTCAGTTGGAACGCAGGTCTTCATGTAACTGGAAGAAAAGATAATTAAGTAGCTGATTTGAAGAAAGTAATAACTTGGAAGTAGAGCAACCTGAAATGCTGATGGTGCAACCTGGCTTTTGATTTAGGTGATTGGCTGGCCATGCAGGTTTGACTGTACAAATACCACCTGCTATTTCAAAATAATCTGCCTAAAACTGAGTCAGACTCAAACGGGAAATTGCCCTTAGGTGTACCAGTTTCTACATTAGACCAGACTGTAAGGTTTGATCCAATCATACTATCATTACTTTGATAAGGTCTTAGTCATTTTAAAAAGAGTCAGGAAAAATACTGGAGGGCATTTTCTGTTATTCACACTATTGTGTCCTCTTTTCAAATCGTTTGATGTGACATGAGATGAAAGACAGGAAATAATCAAGGCAAATGTACAGCCTTGCGTTTCAGTGGGCTTTGAAAGGGTTAGAGATCCTCTCTTATTAGCTTTGCTATCTTTTCCTCCATTAAATGAAATTCTAAGATGAAGGAAAGAAGGTGACAAGGTACATTTGTAGTAAGAAAACATTCTCACAATCATGACAGTTGTACTAACTAGTACTGTAAATGAATTTAAGTTTGCAGGGATTTAATTTCATGGTAGCGGGAAAAAAGACTTTTTGCTGTGGTTTTAAGTTCGCGGTAACACCATAGACTGCAGTCTAATACCATGATAGAAAAATGTTCACGGTGGTTTTAAGTTCACGGTGAAGTGTTCACCGCAAAAACCGCGAACATTAATCCACCGCGAACATTTCTGCATTTACAGTAATAGTTACACCAATCAGAAATAAGTAATGAAGAATGGTAGCAGGAGCAGCAATTATATTTTCCCACTTGGCTGCACTAATATGCCAGTTAGTGACAGGCTTTTTCCTGGAATTGCCAGGTCACGTGTTTGGTGCTTTTGATTCGCACTTTTCACAGGAGACAGCTGAAAAGATGAGAACATTGCCACATTTGCCCCTAAACAATCAAGACCAGAGCATGTCAAAGACAACATATATAGATACAGAAATGAAAGTTCTACTGCAGTACCAAGGTCACACACAAGGGCAACTAACATTAATCTTGACCTTTGTCTGTCCAACACCTATATACTGTACATACAAAATATTGTTACAATCCATCCAGAGATTCTTAAGTTATGACTACAAATACTATGAAGTGCAAACAAACACACTACAGATATTTTCAACAAATGTTGTGATATTGAATACATGTATTATACTTTGCTAGTGAAGCCATGTACAGTCACACCTGTATAAGAGATCACTTTACAAAATGACCATCTGACTAATGTGACCCAGTCCCTTAGATAATTTACCCATTGACAAAAGAGTTAAGAATTCTGTCTATAGTGATCACCTATCCACATAGACCAGATTTTATCAGTTTTAAAAGTTACTGTATGTGGTTGTTCACAACTCACCACTCCATTGTCTGGCTGTAACTTGTAGACCTGTTCAAACAGTTGGCAGGACTCTGCAAAGGACCCTTGGCCCAAGGCTAGGAATGCTCTGGAAGGGGAAGACAATTAAAACATTGGCATTGTTGCTGGTACTGAATACAAAAATCTCCCACTAGCAATGGTTTAGTATTTAAACACGACGGGTGACTGTAAAATGTTTATTTTGTTAAACTGACCAGAGTAACACCAGACAATTAATTATGACTATGATCACAATAACAGTGGCTAACATGGTCAAATAGGTAGAGTATAGGACTTGGTGTAGCACAGTAATACATTAACACATCCACACATTTTTGTACATGTGTCGAGGTACATGTAGCCAAAGGTAAAGGTAGCCTTTGAGGCTGTAGGGACAGTGAGTTGTTAATCCATTGTGTCTAGGGCATGGTATTGGAAAGCACAGCCCATTCGTATACTTCCACCTCCCCAACCAAAGTCAACTACCCATTTTAGGGAGGACAGTCATGCAAAGTGCCTTTCCCAGGGATTCAATGTCTAGCCAGGAAAGCCAGGAATAGAACCAATGACCTTTTGTCCTCATGTTCACTAGCCTAGCCTTGGTCATCTGACAATCTTGTTGGGGGCTTGGGTTCTACATGAACAAACCTGGGTTTGATTCAGCTATAAAACTTAATTTTCAACCCACTTGTTGGTAGTTTTGACAGCCTCTCCATCTTCTTCATCTTCCAGAAGTGGCTCTGCCTTCTCAAAGCACTGCTGGGCCCCTCTCACATCCCCAAGCTGTAGTCATGGAAAAGCTTGATATAGTCAAAAGTGTATTTCATTCAACTAAACAAAAATGGCAAACATTAGTCTGTACGGTATTGTTGCATACACGTGTCTTTAAATTTAAGGAACATGCACCAAACCGAAGATGTGGTGGCAACTTTACAGATATAAAACTATAATTATTTGCTTATTGTTGCTCTTTTTGTCTTCAACCACACATGTCACAAAAGTCATATTTTGCTAACTAATCATATTAAGAGGTCAGTATGTATCATGTCCACAAACTGAGCAGGTAAGTTTTTAGTGTATTGACAATGTGTAATGACCAAAAAATCAGTGCTAGTAGTGGTAGTTTTCTAATCGATCATTGAATGATCAAAATTGCATTTGTGTGACCCTTGAATTTATATTATATGTATTGGAATATGGTGCACTATGATACACTAGAATATTCATTCTTTATCTCTGAAATCTGTAAAACTAAGGGTTGCTCTGTGGTCGTAGCCTCTAGTGGAAAAGCCGTCTTACCGTCTCATTGATGTATTACTCCGAGTGGGTACCCTAAAATAGATCCGAGACAAAAAATAAACGGCTGCACGGACGCATGTTTTTAGCGGTGAGAAATTCCCTTTCAGCCAGCGGAACTGATCTCAAAAGTTAGATTGGTGAAAGCTTGTTTGTAACAGAAGTAATTAGCAGGTAAAGTTTTGTAGCCGCGCGCTAGGTCGGAGGTACACAGTCGTGGGTTCTGAGTGGTGCGGTTGTACACTAGCAGCGAAAAAGTGCCTTTTTGGGGGATTGTCTAATCGTAGTTTGTAATTGCTATAAAAAAAGTTCCTATGCTTAGTTTACGTTGGCAATTTTTTTCCACGATATAGGGTAAATGTGCTTGACATAGAATGAAAAATCTGCTGAAATTTCACGTAGCTTCATTATGAACGCGGCCATTTAAACCACGAATTATAACATAGAAGTCTATGAGAAGAAGAAACTCATCAATGAGACCTTACTCTCTATGTTTGAAATTTCACACTAAGGTCTTCTACACTAGAGTAACCCTGTCAAAGTAGCTTTCCCTCCACTTCTATAGAAACAACTTTATCATTGGCCAAGTTACTATATGGAGATATGGTTCGGGATGTCCACGTCATGAAGTAATCCATTACGATAATTGCCTCTCTGAGGAATTCATTTGCATCATGCTGTGACGATCAAAAGTCATACTTGAGTAGTTGCTATATATCATTTATTTGGTGTAGTCAAGTAAGATCTAAAGTATTCCCTTTACTCAGCCATATACCTCCTACAAGTTATGAATTAAGGGTTAATGACCCGCCCTGAGGTGTACATCATACTACATGTACATGTATATACAGTGTCATGATTCATGGCCGATTCCAAATAACCACAGAATGAACTTATGAGGTGGTTATCGGAATCGGCCATGAATAATGGCACCGTATACACCGAAGGAAAGCGGGTTATTATCATATACACATTGTCATAACTCAGATCCGGAAGGCATATAGACGAGATCCAGTTTTTGTTCATCCTGTCCTTTTTTATTACTGGTCGGGCAGATTCTTGCTCTCCCTGCCTTCCGAACATTCTTACTTGTGTGGCTGGGTGATAATGTCTCACCATCACTCCTTGTACAAGTACCTGCTGTAATGTCACTGTTTGTGATCGATTATAACGTTTTGTTCATCTTTAAACCATGCGCCATTTTGTGGCTCTTGTTCCCAGCATTGTAAGGATCCTCTACTTACTGCTGGTTGACAATAATAACCTTAGAATGAGACCTATTTTCTGTCCCTTTGCTAAAAGTGTGCTTGTACTGATGCGGTATTTGTTTAATCAAGTATTTCTTACATACAAAATGTACATGTAACAATAGGTTATGTCAAGATGGTACTTTCATTCGACAAAGAAACTCATTACAAATGTTGGCAAAAAAAGTCTACTCTTCTGCATGATGGCATTGTCAAGTGGTCAATAACTAGGATATTTGGCTGATTATTGACTGGGGAATAAGGCATCATAACCAACATGAAATGGGGCCTTTTGACTGGTCGATGTCGCCTGGTTATATGATAATATATTCTTAAATTGTAGAATATTGGCACCAACATTGCAAATATTCTGAATATCAAAATCAGAGTCCATTAAGATTGACATTTGTAACTAGTTTTAACATAGCCAGCCACAGAACGTAAAACATATATAATTTCCATATTGACCATTACATTAAAAGATCATCAAAGCTTCGTGGGGGATGAAAAGTCACCACAAGCCGACTGTCAACAACTTCAGTAACAAGTGGAGTGAACTGCCAAACATGTTCAAATGCATTCCTTGGTTCATCGGAACAAAATGGCGGTCAACTCAAGCTTCGGAGGGAAGTGGCCAAATTTTCTCAAGACATTCTCATGATTCAATTAAGTCACATTTATATGTTGTGAATATCGCAGTGCAGTGCAGTGCAGTGCAGGTAGACTTATAACTAGTAATTAAGAAAATGACAAAAAATGTGACTATTCAAAATGTAAGCATTTGTTGAGTTTTTATCGCAAAGATAATACAATTCCTCCCTTTAATAATAATGGCTTCATTACCTGATCAAATACTTCAGGTAATAAAAAAAGGATTACACTTTTTGTTGACAGTCTGTTTTCTATCCTTGTGCTGTTACTTTAAGAAATCTAACTTTTCTAAGCAACCAGTGAAACCACAGACCCAATTTCTGTATGTGTCAACAGTCAATGGCGTTAATCTTACATTAAACGTGACACAATTGAGTATCCAATCAGAATGGACATCATACATATAGCTACTAGCAAAAGAGATACACCCACGCTGCAATTAGCTTAAAAGATGGAACGATTAATCACACTAGTTTCAAACACGCTCCAGTGAAATGTTTTAGAACATGCACAATAACATACACATATTGTGCATCGTACATGGGAAACATAATAATACAATGTAGTTATATGTTATCATAATTGTATTTCTTGTTATGTATCATTTCTGGCAATTATTCAAGTTTCTTGGCTGTTTTTGCTGCATGAATTCTATTATATTTTATAAGCTGAAGATAATCTTTTCTATTCATTTTGTAACGTTTGTTTACACACAAATTTAGGTCATAGTCAGTTCAAGTACAGAATCATGTAAGCACACAGCTCTCAGACTAAAGATTTGCTGTCTGAGAGCTGTGTGCTCACATCTGACTATGAACTGTACTATTCTGCATGTAAATTATTCAAATTGCATGCAAAACTTTTGCAAACATGTAATTTTGTACTGTACTGTTTGTAACCAAATAAGAGTATTTCAAGCATTGGCCTTACCTGAAGTTTGATCCTACCCATTGCACTTAGAATCTGGGGGGTATCTCCAATTTCTTGAGACAGTATGGTGTCCATCGTCTCATAAGCTAGATTAAAATCCTGAAAACCAAAAATGAGTTTGTATATCATCAATATTTGGGTGTTGATCCATGAAAGAGAAATTTTACAGAGAGAGTACATTGTAGATGGACTTTTGTTGATGATGTCATTTTTCATTCAGTGCCTAGCCCTTTTTTCGTGAAAATATGCGCTGGATTGCACTATATACAGCCCTTCTCACATAAGGTGAGAAGTGTACACAATCACCGTTTTACTTTCAAAAGGAGGTTAGAATATCACAGAATCCAATTCTTATTTCTGTTTCCTTACCTTCAAGACCACAGCACAGTTGGTGATGGAAAACTGCACCCGAACTTCCCGAGACTTCCACAACTGTAGGGATGCTAGAGGAAATGAAACAGGTTTGAAAAAAAAATCATATATAGATCAAATAAAACTTATGAAAAAAGTCTCGCAAATGAAAAAAAAAGAGCCCTGTAAGGTAACCAAAGGATGTCGCAGGTATCAGTACTACATTTACTATCAATGATAATTACCTGTCCTGTTCTCTGGCGACAACACCAGCATGCTTCCATCTTCAGCCACACCTTTCTCCAGGTTGGCCACAACCTGTAACATCACAGAAATACATCTGTAAAAAGTTTCCTTAGGTTGGAGGATCAAGTGAACAAAATCTTCTTTCTTACACAACCTTCCTTTTAATTCATCAGTAAATATTTTGACGGCCTTCATCAGTACAAAATGAAACATGCAGGATTCTGCACCAGGAATGGAATTTTTATGAAGATTTGGAGGACTTCGAATTCCTGAGTGCAGGATTCCTGCATGCAGCCGTATTCGCATAATCAATGAGACCTGATGTAACAATAAATTTACATAGACTGAATATTTCATGCGGGTATGAGGTCTCTGAACTCTTGTAATTGTTTGTTTTGCACAAAGGGCAAACTGCCTTGAGGCAAAACAAACCAGTTATGTACAGTAAATGCAAGCTGTGAAGGGTCAAATTAATCCGCTTACATGCACCAGAAAGGACCCCTGCTTTTTCTGATAAGCATGATCTCAAATGTGCTTGAGGTGTTTCTTTTCTAAATTATGAGGTCACCAGCTTTACCTTTCATCTGAGGGTCTTTCATCAAAGCCACATGTTCATTTTTACCTGGGTCGAGTGAGGAAATAGCTTTTCTGTGCCATTCCCAACAGCACAACACTAGGGCCTGCTACAGATTTAAACCTGGCACATTTAGATTCTAAGACAACAACACTAATTGCAATCATGGATAGCCAGACGTTATACCACAAATCATAATTTGTTTAAATCCATCTGGCACACAACCTTATTTCTACAAAATTTCTACAAACTATGCGATTTCTAAATGCTTTAAGGAACATTTTCATATACTACAAGATGGAGGATTAATAAATCCTGAACTTTCTTTTCTTACAGGATGAATATTATTTGCAATTCAATGTCCCAATTTCCCAAATATCATGATATGCATAATACCTTATATACAAGTACATGGCTACCATCTATTAAACAAATAGTTAGAAGAGTAATAATCAAATATTGGATACAAAATGTAATATGACTACTTTTTGTCTACATATTGTATATCAGAATTAGATCAACTTGAATTCTATACACTTTATATTGGCATAGACTAATATCTGAATTGAAAAGATATATTACAGTACATAAGGTATGAGACTATTTGATTCAGTCCATACCTGGTTACATGTGCCGAGCAAGTGGTAGAGTCTGTCAAGCGCCTCATGTGGTTTTCCCAGGTACTGCGGCAGCTCAGCATGGAGAACTCTGAAGTGGAATGGGACCATGGTGCCTGGGGAAGTGCACAAGGAATAGGAGTATGTAAATGTGTGTAAACATGTCACTACAGCAAGGATAAGGGATACCACATTGTATACAATATAAAATTTAAAAATACCACCTGTATATGCAGGTATGTGCATGGAAAAATGGATCTGTGCAGGTATTCCTGGTGTCTACCTGCACCTAACCTGCACTGGTCCATGTACTGGGTTACAATGTATACATACATATATATATATATATATATATATATATATATATATATATATATATTGAATTTCATATGATGAAGGTGTATATGGATTGTTATTAGCTGCATTGACCACCTACATGTATAAAGCAGAAAAACAGCTGCTATGGTTCCTACTATCAATTTTAGTATGATCAATACTTCCTATAAATTCAGAGTGGTGCAGGTAATATTTGTCTGGTGCAGGTAATTTCCAAAGTTACAAATGTACCTGCACCAGAGCACGTATGCAGATACAAGTCTTTTTTTTTCAAACGCACCTCTTCTCCCTTTGTATGTGTCCGGGTAGAACTCGTAGTAAAGATCTGGTTGGTCCAGACTGCCGAACGCCTCCAGCTCAGCCTCCGCAGTGGAAAACATCCGCAGACGAACCAGCAACGCAATACGGGTGAACCACAGCTGTGAAACATATTACACCTCATCAAATATATAGAAATGGTATTGAATTCTGTTATATCTTATCCTGCTACTTAAAATGGGGAATTTTGCAGAAAGGAGTTTTTCACAATGTTAAAAGGTTTATTGAAACATTTCCATTTGTTGACATAATTGATGTTCACCCTTTGCAGATTGTAATGATCATACATTTTATTGTTGATAGCCCTGTACATGTGAGTCAGACATATGTCCGTGCCCCTTACCTGTAGACTATGCGGAGTATGCCTTGACAGCTGCCCTGCCATCCCCATGCCCTGTCCTGACTGGGCCAGCAGTCGACCTGTCATGTCTACTGCAGCACGCAAGTTCCCCGTTACCTGGGAGACGGTTGATGCATAATGAACATGTATATGACACAAGCAAACAAGGTCTGTATATTCACATACTGATAGTCAGCCTTTAACCTCCTTGCTTTAACCTAAGGCACTAGCCACTAGCATCCAAGATTGCTAAATGAAAATTAATAATTCCGTCAATTATCACTTTAACCATCCACACATCAAAAGTCATGACAATCTGTCAACCCAAATCATTATCCTTCAGAGTCTCAAACAAAATTGTTTCCTGCTGTTCAAAGCTGCAATCTAGAGGGCAAGAACCTACACCACAACTCTTCATAAGTCCAAGAGCTAGCAACCATTAAAAAAGAATCTAGACCATGGCTTGTCCAGAACATGAAACATTAAAACAAGAATTCCTACTACAGTACCTTAAAGGCACTAGTGGCCATAATCTAACAAGTTGAACATTACAACACGTATCATAACGATCTTGAGTTACAAGCTGTTCACAAAATTAGACACACATGATATACATCCAAAAACATATCATTTTAGGCAAAGGTAAGTGCAACATTATTAAAGCACTGGAAATATATTTTTGTGCACCAGTATACATACAATCAGGTGCTTCAGCCCCTGTTCATTGTGTGACACACTGTCCACAGACAGACTCTGTCTCTTTGAAGCCTCCTGTTCACCAAGGCTTTTCTTCATCAGATCCTGGATTGGGTCACCCTGCAAGGAAAGGAATAGCAGAATGAAAAGACTCAAAAGATATTGATGATGTACAACATAAATTTGTTGAGCAATCTGACAAATTGTGATTGCTGAACAGTCGCAGCATCTAGTGCAAATAGGATGTTAACAATAGTATGCCAGCCTTATCATATCTTGTTTTCTTTGTATTAGAAATTCTGTTTTGTCTTGTATTATTCCTCCAAAATTCTCACCTGTGACTCATCCACCATGATTCCTGGCATGGTCAGCTGGTCCTTCTCTAACATCACTGTTCCGGGCGGAGAGGTTGCTATGGCAACTAAGGTCTTCCTGGTACGTTCTGACGGGATCCAGGCATCGTGGCGACGGTCCATCTCGCTCATGTTGATAACGGCAGTGAATGGATCCTCCTCTCCTGGGAACGTGCCCTCGGTTGAACCGCCGAAAGGACCTTGGGGTGCGTTCTGGAACAGTGCGTGAGTCGTGCCTACTGTAGCTTTCTGATTGGCCACTCCTTCTGATTCAAATGCTTCTTGTGCAGTCTCCACTGAGAATGCACGTACCTTCTCTGGAAAATTACTATCTTTGAGCTCTTCTTTGACACCCTGTAAGTCAGCCACATTTTGAGAGAGTTCTGTTGTAGACATCTGAGTGACTGCAGCATCTTCAACCAGCTGTGGTTTTGGGGCGCCCTTTCCTTCCTTCTGAAGCTCTTGGTCAATCTCATGCAGAAGTGCATCATGGGACAGCTGACGAGGTGTTGTGTGCAATGTTTGCTGTGATGCTTGCTCCTCCTTATTGGTTTGTACAGAGACACAGCTGCCATCAGTCTGTTCCTGACCACTTTTCTCTGCTGGCTGTGAAGACAAGGAATCAAAGAAACTGGAACCTTCAGTGTCCTTCCCAGTCACTGGGGCGTCCTGGAAGAAGGAACTGACCGAAGGGGTCATTGCACTGTCCTTCTTCACATCACCCTGCTGTTCATTAAACACATGGATGACAACCTGTGTCTCCTCCCGGGGGCTTCCAACCTCTTGGAGAAGGAAGCCTTCATTGTCGTAAGTTGCTGGTGGGGTCGCACCATTCCCACCACCACTATGACTGTTTTTACTGGGAATTTCAATTCCGTCATATGTGCTATCCTCCTCCTGACCCCTGACCTCTTGACCTCTAACCTGATCTTCTGACAGTGCTTGCTGGATGTCAAACTTGGCCAGGTCTACACCTGACTGCACTGATTTAAACAGGGCTGGCTCGGACGGATTGACTGGCAGACCCATTTCAAATGGGGGTTGCTGTAATCCCAGTGGATCCAGTTTCTTCTGGTCAAAACTGGCCATGACTGGGTCAAACTGCTCAGACTTGCTTTCAGCCACTCCAAGCTGGTTGGAACTGGTAAGCTCTAGATCACCGGCAACCTCCACTTCAGGGGTGGGGGCCATCTGGTTGTCCACATCAGTGGGGGAGGGAAACGTGTCTACGCTAGAAGATGGCTGAAGCTCATCGAGTCCGTCACCTTCTGTGTCTGGCGGGGAGTCAAAATCAATGGCCACCTCTTCTAAGTTGCCGGGGATGTCACTCATCTGACCTGTGGAGGCAACATCCGTGTCTGATGTCACACTTTTCCGCTCCAGACTGTCCTTGACACCTGTTAAATGATACACAAATATTTGATGACTACCTACCTACCTACCTACCTAGTCCCTTGACCTCCAGGTCATTGTTGGTAGCCATGAAGATGGACGATCCTGTCAACAGTAGAAAACTTTGCACTGTTGACAGGACGAACCTGTCAACAGTAGAAAACTTTGCATTGTTGACAGGACGATCCTGTCAACAGTAGAAAACTTTGCACTGTTGACAGGACAATCCTGTCAACAGTAGAAAACTTTGCACTGTTGACAGGATTGTCATCGCAGTGAAGTGAATATCCGTTTTTTATCCAGTTGTAGAGATTGAATTGTATTTGAATATGTCATCGCAGTGTTGTGATTTCACAATGTTGAAGTTACTGTGAAAACAAAACAAAACAAATCAAACCACTGCAACCATTTCAAGATGTACAGTATGGTATTACCTTGTCCCATGCCATCTGCTGAGCTGGGCGTGTCTAGTTCAGGTGTTCCAAACTCAGAGGAGGGAGTCTGGAGCACACCTGTCTCCTCCTGCACAGGTGTGTCAACATCAGGTGATCCGTTCCCCAGGTCTATTGACTCATTAGGGTCCAGACTTGCTGGAAGTTCCAGTGATGACGACGGTTTGTTGTCCTGGTCCATTGTTGTTCTTCCTGTGAAACAAGTATATATAACATCTAATGTCTGGTGCTGTTGACAGGACCATCCTGCAAATTAATAGTGGACAAATTTGCACTATAGACAGGATGATCCTGTCCATAAGAACTGAATGTCTCCCAATACTTGTATTGACAAGAAACAGTAAAAAAATTGTAATTGAGTTAACTGATCCTAGATATAGAGTGCCTATCATGCAAATCAAATCAATTCAAATCAAATAATATGCAGGAATATTTCATGATCCTGACAATAGTGCGAACATTTTGCTATTAACAGGACGAGCCTGTAATATTGCACACCTGAGGGCACTGACAGGACGATCCTGTCAATTTGCACTGTTGACAGGATCATGCTGTCAATAACTACTGCCGCAGTGGGAGGGGGGCATAAACCTGACCTACCCTAGCCTAGCAGTTTAACCTCAAAACATGCAATCAGACTAACTTAACAAACAGTCTTTCAATCTTGCGACATTTCAGTAACACTTTTTTAACTTCGTATAAAATAACGTGGTCTTTCTACGTTTCTATTCCGCAGTAAACATTGCAAGAAAATGTAACCCTCACCTTCCGCAGTACCTCCTTGTGAAGAACGTCACAGTTTTTGCGTATTGTCGTAAAATAGAACCGTTTACGACAACAATCTTAGTTTTGCGATAAATTTGGATGAATTTACGACTGTTTGTAAGGTTTGCGGTACACAACTCTATCGATTTTACGACGAAATGACGATGTACGATAGTGAGGGGCGTGCCGCAAACAGGTGTGATCTGACAACATGGAGGACGACGCTCCAGTGATCTACGGGCTGGAGTTCCAGGTTTGATCTAGATCTCTTACAGACCAGACAGGTTGTTAGGCGCTGATACAGTGGCTAGCAGTTTATCACACGGTCATTTCGATACCCAGATACTCAGAAACGTCACAGTAGTACCGTAGAATGGTAAACAGCTGAAGTAGAACGGTTGGAGCAGACGACACTGCACATAAATTTATTTCAGTCAGTCGGCAAATTCGCTTAATTGTTGTGCTACTGAATCAAGACAAAAATGGATCACCATGTAGTACTGATTTAAGCATAGTCAAGAACTGTAATAAAGTGGCTATATGATACATTGGCATGTGTATGCATCCGCAAATAAGTCTTACAGAATTATGTGCAATGCAAATACAATACATGGATGATGATGTCATGATTGTTTTCATCTTATTCCAGGCTCGTGCACTTACACCTCAGGTGGCAGAAACAGACGCCATCCGCTTCCTTGTTGGCACTCAGTCCCTCAAGTTTGAAAACCAGGTAGGGCTGATCGTCCTGTCAACAGTGCAAATTTTTCTACTGTTGACAGGACGATCCTGTCAACAGTGCAAAGTTTTCTACTGTTGACAGGACGATCCTGCAAATCAGTGACTCTTTGAAAACATGTAAAACACAATAATTTATTACCTTCAAATTTTTATGTCTGCTCAGTACGTCGCGAGATCAATATACTAGGTCCAAGATTTGTGTGGATCTTCTTCCCCAATTATTTTGAACCTTACCTTAAATTTTTCCACAAGTATTTGTTTTATGTCAAGAAACAGTTTTCCTTCTGAGTTTTATAAAAGTAGGATCATCTTTGCAAATTGAGAATGTCTAGCTGCTGTAATCTATATACTTTACATATCTGTTATTGTCATCATTTATTGTAATGCCGTGTAATAATATCTGTTTATGTGTCAAGGTCTTCTGGATGTTTCTAATGTCTTTCTTTTCAGATCCACCAGATAGACTTTGACGATGAGAACAATATCCTGAACAAGAATGTGTTCCTGCACCAGCCAGGGGAAGTTTGGCATGTCAGCGCCAGCCCTGCAGACAAGGCAGTGCTCACAACTGTGTACAATAACAGTGAGTACCACATGCAATCACGCCACGCAAACCACGCATTATCTGTGCCATTTATTTTGCAACTTATTAACTGTTTTAAAAGTCAGTTCGTATACATGAACCTGCTTCAATGACAATTGTATGAAGGTTTTGTGTTATGTGTCTGCATGTTTGTGTTTTTGTGTCCGACTCTCCAAACACATTTGAGTGGCAGGAAGTGAGTGAGAAAATGATAAAATTGCACAGGTCAGACTTGTAGGAGTGACAGGAGGTAGAGTTCAGTTAGTAGAACCAGTCATTTGTCAGAGTTTAGAAATACAATGTAATACACTTTCCAGGCCATGGGGTCACTGGAAGAGGCTAGTACTAGTAGATTTGTTTTTGTCCTGTCTGTGTTTTTGCAGAGATTACCAAGCTTCATACAGCTGATCAGATGTCCATTTTTATTGGAATGGGTTCCTTGAATTTCTGGCTTGTTTTTTCATCCAGCCTCGGAACAGAAAGCTGAGATGTGCGGTGCAGTATGGAGAATTCCCTCAGAGTTTGACGCTTCAGCCAATGATGCCCAGGATGACACGTCTGCCTCCGCACAGGCGCTGGAGCTGCTCTGTCACCTTGACGACGGTAACCACAGTAACATGGTTAGGTAAGCACTTCATGGTCTGGTTCCATCTGTGTTTCAATGATAAGGTAACTTGAAAAAATGTTTGATGTTGACTAGGTGACTGTGACCATCCGTTCAATGAATATGACCAGCTGCCATCATCTGCCTGCGATGTAGATACATGACGGGCCTTACTTACAGTAAAGAGCTGGCTTTCTAATTGCAGATACATATTGATATAATCATAAGAAACATTTTCATTCTCTTATGTGCCATTATTTTGTTCTATTGCCAGCACTGTGTGGGAGCCTGCTGGTGATGGTAAGAAGCTGATCTCCCTCACAGAGAACAATATCCTCATGTGGGACCTGGATGTCAGCAGCTCTCAGGCTAAGGTATGTGTGCTTCACAATCACAGTTATCATCTGTGGTGTTGTTGTTTTATGTTTTCACTAAAGCAGTACGTATACATGTACATCTTGTATATCTCCAAACTTAAGCAGCGGTTTTATTGTGACGGTTGTACTGTATATCTCTTCAGCACAAATTCATGACACCAAGAATAAACATTTCCAATATATTACTACTGATACTATTGTACTACAGTTTATTTCAACTGAGAAAATCTCCTTTTCCTATGTATTTCAAAATTTAACCAGATTGCATGTTCTTGATACAACATACCATATGCCAAGCATATCAGAGTATCACATAATGAATTATCATGATCACTTAATTAGTACCTCTTTGATGAAACTATTCACCAATGGCCCGTGACTGTATTTGCCCCCATAGTTGTCCAGTTCAGCCACCTTGGAGGGTAAGGGCAACCCCAAGTTCACAGCAGGCAGGTGGAACCCTCACCACAACTGTACACAGATGGCCACTGCCAACGATACCACCATCAGGGGCTGGGATGTCAGGACCATGCAGTCAGTACTGTCACTATACAATTGTCATACTATATACCTAGGACTTGGCAAGGATTCTTTATTCAATCAGTTTTAAACGGATAGTGAGTGAGCGTGAGTGTGCATTGAAGGTTTGTTTTCAGAGTGTCTGTTTGGATCCACAGTAAGGAAGTTAGGTCAAAGGTCCCAGAAATGTCCTAGAATAGGCTATCTCATTTCCTCTATGCTGTTTCCTGCTATATGTATGTCTGTTGCTTTATGGCAGCTAGTGGAAAATGTATTAGACAGAATCATTGACAAATTTATAATGATGAATAAAACTAAGATGTATGAGATCTTTGGTTATTTGTTAAATATTGAGGTTTAAGATTTAAGTTATTGCTGGCTACCAGAACTGTTGTTATGAGTTTCTTCTTCTGCAATCATCATGTGATTCAAATTTTCTAAGGTGTTACCTCTCATACTTGTCAGAGTTTTGTTCATGTTCAGTCATTGTGATTCTTACTTTGAATTGAATGTAATGTTAAACCAGAGAGTGAGTGAGTGTGTGAGTGTGAAAGAAATGTAGGCAAGATATGATGATGATGTAGGCAACATCTTTTTACATGTCCAATGACCGCATTATTATTATCTGTCCTGGAAACACAGACAAGTGTACTGCATTGATAATGCCCATGGTCAGCTGGTCAGAGAGCTGGACTTCAACCCCAACAAACAGTACTACCTGGTCAGCTGTGGAGACGACTGTAACGTCAAATTCTGGGATGTCAGAAATTCTACCGAACCCGTTTTGACTCTGTCTGAACATTCTCACTGGTGAGGATAACCTTTTTGTCACACTATGCTACAGTATATATTAAAACATTCATGGAGGTGTCATTTGGTCATGACTTAATGTGTGTTTCCAAGAATTGGTTCAATTGCAAACTTAAATTTTTTTTTCATTTTAAAACACTAGGAAAACCTCCTTTCCCTTTCTATTGTAAAATTTAGTCCCAGCAAAAATAATTGAATTTACAGTAAGTGTGATGCTTTGCCAGGGTGTGGAGTGTCCGGTACAACCACTTCCACGACCAGCTGGTACTGACGTCAAGTAGTGATAGTAGGGTCATCCTTCACAACATGGTGTCCATCTCTTCCGAACCCTTCGGCCACCTCATCGATGAAGATGATGACAGTGAGGAGGATGAAGAGAACAAGAAAGAAAAGTAAGGAAGAACATGTATAAAAAAAGTTTGATTCATTGAATCAGTAGTGCTCTGAAATATAGGATAGAAGAAGGGATAAAGAGTGTAATAGAGACCTAACAGTGTTTTTTTTTCATAACTGGAAACTGCCTTCAGGCTTAACACAACAGTCTTATATGGTTGTTACAAGCTTTGTAAAACCAGACTGTAAGGTTTGATCTACTCACACCAGGAAGGACCGATAAGTGTGATGAAGTCTTTATACTACATGTAGTGATTTAAGTGAGGAGATAAGTGTTGAGTGCCATTCTCAAGGGCACAACATTGGGTCTGCTTAAAAATTGAAACCAGATTCTAAGGCAACAACCCTAACCACTCTCTAAGACTCATCTTGCCACTGTTTCATGTTGTCATTATTACATCCTAACCAATCACTTTACCTTTCCAGACCAAAAGAGCCGGAGAAAGATGGTGTGATTGGTACATACGAGGAGCATGAAGACAGTGTGTACGCTGCAGAGTGGTCCACAGCAGACCCATGGCTATTTGCTTCCCTTAGTTATGATGGTCGCCTGGTTATCAACAGAGTTCCAAAAGCTGTGAAATATAAAATCCTCTTATAATTGTTGCTACTCATAAACATACTTGTAGTTAAAAGAAAAAAATCAATCATTTTATCCTAGAGGCAGTGAAAACTTTGTATGCCAATATGCAACCTTAACTGTCAAATACAGTACCAACCCACATTTTACCTTGGGGTAATATCATTTTATGTGTGCTAAGGTAATCCTCTTTTAGAGTATAGGGCACTCTACATTGTTGTGAACTTGTGACATTCCTGAAACATCATACGCTATGTTATTCTACTCGTGAATAACTAAAAAAAGAAATACAGTATGTACTGAGTTGTATTCATTGTCCATGACATAAAGCATTGGAAAAACAACTTCTGGTTGCCTTGTATGTACAAGAAGTAAGGAATTGAGGATTTGACAATGCTTTATCGTCTGAAATACAAAAAGCTCTATGTAGGCTGACTTCAATGAAATTGCATATATCCAAGTGACAAAAGGTTTTGTTATTCTCCATTGTTAAGTAAGGTACTTTAAAATGATTGCAGCAAATGACTGATCCTCTTTATTGACTGGTACCCTACAGTGTTTACCTTTCATGTTGGACCGTGATATTCCTGGTAGTTAGATAGTCTGCAACTACTTCGAATTCTTATTACTAGTAGCATAAAGACAGGATAGTTGAATATACATGATTATTTATTATGATGCATCAAATTATTAAAAAAGACAAAGAGCATTGATATTGTGTGTCTTTATTTTGGCAATAAAACATTATCTGTTGAAAAGTTACATAAGCATGAGAATACTGTACATACAAGCATTGTTTTTTCAAGATTTTGCATTTCTTCCTCTTCACTGCTAAGTCCCTTATTTTCAGTGCTAAGAATATTTGTGCTAGTGTTCTTTATCAAAATGTAAAAAAGGAAGGGTTTGACTGCAGCAGCATTATCATATGTACATGGCATTGTATATTTATTTATATAGTTCCTCAGTCATGTATGCTAGAGTTGAATCTATTTAGTGTACAGTAGCTAAGTCTAGGCCTTCTTGCTTGGACTATTGCCAACTCCCTGTGTAGCATTTTCTGGCGGCACTACGGGCTCCTTTCTGACCCTGGGGTCAACATACGCTGCCCTGGATGTTGTCTGGAAGGAATTGTACTCGTTCTTAAGCAGCGGGGGGTCCAGTTCAGGTTGGCTGCCAGGAAAGGCGATGGGCTCTCTTTCGGCGAGGTGTTTTAATGACTCTGGTACCTCTGCAGGCTTGGTGCTCAGCGTACTGCCGTAGGTGGTATCAAAGTAGTGTTCGTATTGAGAAGGAAGTCGTCTTGCCACTCGCTGATGGTCGACATCAAAACGATGCTCGTTCCAGTTGCCCACCAGTGTTTTGCTCCTGTAGCCTTCCTCATTTGTTGTGGACCTCCAGCCGAACTGGGTGAACTTGAGCTCATCGTGTGTGTGTGTCCAGACCTCTCCCTGTCCTGACGCCCTCACCATGGAGCAGAAGGGGGCATCACGTTCAGACATCAGATTCATGACTGGGGCTTCCTGAAGGTTGGACATGTAAAAGATTGAGTGTCAGGAAGCATGGTTTAAGCAATACAGCTCATTATTCAAAGGAGATGTTGTAATCGCCGTGGCTACTTGAGGTAAACCTAAGGTGTGTAGCTTCTCGTTAGCCTAGTTAGAGTATCAACCTACTTCAGTATGGGAGCCCAAGGAGGGGTAAACTTAACTGTTACCAAGAAGGCAAGATGATACTTAGACTATCTTTTGGTGTTCCTAATTGAAATGTCTAATAACGCTACATACACTTGCACTCACGTAAATGTTAATCCTTTGTACGTAGCTGTTTTATGATTGTTTGGCCTTTATCAATATCAATTTATGTCTTTTCTAACAACTTTGACGAGCACGGTTTTTACAACGTTCTCCCCTTCGCACCTCCGGTGTGCCACCCCTCCCCTTCCAAAGAAGTTCCACACTACAAAACAACCACCTGTTACGTTTAAGCAAATCCCTTACCTTGCAATTACGACTTGCAGTTGTCAACACAAAGAGGTATCGACTCTTCCTTCTTTTCTACGAAAACGACAAGAGCGCGGGTCAATATATATCGATCTCCCAACACAGAGCTGAAGTACCAGTACTCAAAACAGCTGTAGGGAAGGCAACACGGCTTTTGTGAACGCCGTTGCTTAGCAATGTGCGTCACGTGACCATCTCGTTTCCAGACACGCTCGCGTACCCAGGGTACTGTGCTTGCCCAAAATTCACGGCGAGGCTGATGCCTTCCAGCCGGTGTTCGGGGATTTCCGGTAACTTTTCAAAAACATGTCAGTTGTCAAATACTGAGAAAAGGCTTTTCAACACCGAGAGGGTTTTCTACACAACAAGAAATTGAATGTTGGAATACTGTAATTGTATCATAGGCCTCTAAATTTACATAACGAGACCTTTCAGGGGACACATCTGATAAATCGACTTGTCGCGCCGTGTCATTATGCATCTACCAATGTAAGCAGGTTTGATGTAAGGGTAGTGGATGAGTCACTGTCAACGAGGTTTATCTGGCATATTCATATAAACACAACAGATAGTTATACATTTTTCAAAGAATGCTTTTTATATGTAATGACTATTGATTGAAAGATGACCGGATCAGTATTTATTTAGGTTAACGTTGTGTTGTTTCTGTAATCATATATTTCCATCTGTGCATAACGTACATTTTACGCACACCATCTTATCGTGAGTTTCTTATGATGCTTGTGGGTGATAATCTCTATGCAGATGTAGCATCGGGTATCCGTAAAAAGCGTGCAGTGTCTGAAAAGCAGACAAAATACCTCCAAAAAAGTGCAAAACACTTCCAGAACAACGCAACGGTACAGAACACTTATATTTGAAGAAAAGCACAAAACCCCCACAGAAAAAATACAAAAACATCAAACAAGGAGGTAAAAGAGGACTTTTTAAAAACCTCCTTGGTTTGCAGATTACTTGGGTGACCCACTGGGCACTCCATTGACAGGTGCATGTGGTGGAACAGGCTGGGACGTTTCACCGCACCAAATGAGGTCAAAAGGTTCCAAACAACACTACCTACACGGAACCTGATATTTTCGTGCTATTGTCTCGGAGATACAGCCGCCCCCCAACGTGCCTGTGACCTCAACCATGATAAAACCACACTGGACAAAAAAGCGTTTATTCGCCCAACTCAGAAACACGGAAGCGACTCCAGCAAACCACGTAACGATCGTCTGAAATATTTCAACTCGCTTATATAGAACGTGAGAGAATGCAGCGGAAAAGAATCTTAGGGCAACGTCATCATTACTGAAGCAAGGAATTTAGCCTTTTACATCTATAACGTTACAGTGAAGTTTCTTACAATGGCTGCCACACACAGAAAAGTCGCCTGTTGTGTTCTAGCGATATCTCTTTTGCTTTTTGTATTGAGCATCGTTCATCTCAACAGTGATCCTATGTCAGAAGATGAACCAGGTAAGTGTATGTATTATGTTCATGCATGTTTGGTTTGTTAAAGTCTACGTGTGGAAATGACAAGGATCACTTTTAAAGCTAGTCTATCTACGTATTGTGGTATCTTGGGAAGCTTATAAGATGATTAAGCAATTTGGTGCTCCAAGGCAAATGACTTGATTATCTTGACATTACTTCCGCAGATTGATGTTAGTATTTGACAATGCAAGAGGCATTGGATGTTATGGAATCTCTTGTGCACTTTGTTATGATTCAAAGTGGTTATAGAATGTTCATTTGAGTTGGAATTCCAAACCTTGGGTAGAGTTCATGGGAGTGCAATATCAGAGATAAAGTTTCCATACATCCGATGGTTAACGTTATACGTACGTCAAGTGCAATGGTTACTTACTTACTTAGTGTTTGTGCGAGAGATACATATATGTACACCATGGCCGAAGTGTTAGTGCCTTGTAAGGTGATAACCTATAGTTATGGTTGTTCACCAAAGCTAGATGAACACAACACTCACTTTCAAAAGACTCTTTGTTCTTTCTAAATGGACGTCCTTGCGAGTACATGCCACAGGGTTGTGTGGCAACTTGGCACAATCTTCAGATGCATGTTGATTGAATTACTTCAGCTGTACAGTTTCTCTTGCATCGCCTGCTGCAAAGTACCCGTGGCCCAGCTACAATCACGGGCATCTTGGCTCTGTTTGTATTCCCAAATGGTCGTAGTACCTGGCACCATGAACGTAAATGGGTGTTGTATTGTTAAGGATAGATGTTACTTTTTTTACTTTTGAAGAGCTCTTTGTGCAGTTCAAGAAGTCAGGGAAGGAAGACGTTGAAAGCGAAGAAGGTGAACGACACTTCCAATTACACGGACACAACAAACAAGGACATACGACAGCGTCGGTACAAGACAGAGATGTAGAGGACTATGAAGGAGAAGGCATTGGGGAGGGGGGCGAAGCGGAGGAGAGCAATGATAGCAAGTTGTCCTTCAGTGTGGTATACATGCAGCATCTTACTGATGAATCTGCCAACGGTCCCGTATATTCAGGTATTACTTTTGGTTACATTATGCATAATCTTTTCATGTTTCGCGTTCGCCGGTAGACCCTGCATCGATGTACAATACTAGAGCCCTCTAGCACTTCCCGTTATAACTGCAACTGTTTGTGGTTAGTACACTCCAGTTCAGAGCATTTTCTGACGAACCTAGCTAGTACGACTATGCTTATATTTGTTCGGCAAGAGATTTAAAGTGAAATACGATGTTTGAATAGTTACAAAGTGATATGTAAACACATACGCCGATATTGGATTGGACCTCGGAAGATGAAAAAGAAGTTGAGATACCCGACTCGGACTACATTCATGTTCATCTCAAACCAATCTATGCTGTTACTATAAGAGCTGCTTCATTACTTTGAAAAATTGTGTGTCTTTTAGGCTACATGGCCGGGTTCGTGCTGACAGTTTCTGCTGTAGTGGTGCTGGGAGTTGCAGTCAGAGGTGCGATGTTTCTCAAAAGGTGACCACGTTAAGATGATTCCACCCCTAGATATCTTCCATAATATCAGGGTCAACAATACATTCTTCATGATACAGTAACAATTTCTTGTATGTCGGAAAGAACATTGTCAAATGGGTGCTTGCTCCAATAGCAAAACTGCTACCAGGGTTAAAGTTCGTAGAACGTCCCAAAATATTAATTTGACAACGTGCACATGAAATCGCCTTGTGACGAGTATAACCACTATGACTTATCCTTATTCTTTTTTTGAACAGACGTGGAAAGAGAAGACCAACCATATCCTGATGTCATCGCCACTGTACCGTCACCGGACGATATACGCATCACGCATGCGGCATCATACCGCAATTCATCCTAGGAAACATGTCCGTTCATTCAACGTCATCAGGCTGAGGAATATCGTACATAAACTTGTCTTTCTTCCAAGTCAAAACAACTGGAAGGAAATAAAAACAACCGCCTAGTCTACTACCCTGTTTCAAATGCCAGCACCTTTTTACCTAAGACGTAACTACGGTAGTGAGAAAATAGATTCATAGGGTCGCTACTGAAATGACAAAACATGCCAAACAATGAAAGAAAAATTATTACTTATCTATGGGAGTGGTATATGTATAGAAGGAAAACGCAAAAATCTTATGAATCCTTCAATCATGGAATGCATACACAATTCAAGTAGGCACTTCTTGGTTAATAACTATTTCTGACATAATCACACAAAGTTTCAAGCTATACGTAGCTATATCTCTTATATTATATAGTTATAATAATTACAAAAAGTATTTAAGCAACTTGATTAGTTTTCAAAACGGACAGACGCTTTAGACATCTTCACCTGTCTTTCGTCAGTCAAAATTACTAGAATTACACATCGCACGATCACACAGGCTATGATAACAAGATTAAACCCTGAGTTTCCAAAGAGGTAGTTCATGAGAAACGAGGCTCATGTAACTATGGGGATCATCACTGTCTAGACCGCCCGATATCCGTCAGCACAGGGCACTGAGGACCTTTGCTGTTTACAGAAGTTGTCTGTCAAAAACAGTTCAAGAGGCATTCAGGTCGTTACAAGAAAAACGTTTCTGGTCACGCCAAGACGAAGATCTCAACATGCATCTTCATTTACCGTCACAACATGTATAAGTCTGCAGCCTCTAGTGGAAATTTAAAGAAAATTGAACATTGACCGTATGATCACCTGGAAGCTAAAGGGCCAAAATTCTCCTAGGAGATTAATGAAGATCAACTATTCTCAGGTCAACAATCCTTTGTTCCCAAGGATTTAGATTTCCACACTGAAGGTGGGCGTAGGAAAAAATGTTGTGTTTTCAGCTACCCGAACGACACTAGAAAAACCTACCGACCCCCCCCCCCCCCCCTTTTGGGGGGGGGAGGCAAGAAAAGTACATAATTTTTATTCATCTGACCTCTGAGTGATGAAGACAATAAGAATTCTTGCAGATGTCTTGTGTTTCTCTGTCTGTTAATAGATTAAGGCTTAGGCATTTAAGGATACAATGTGTAGGAAAACTTGATATCAATGTTTTTTTGTACATTGCCAATGTATCTGTTTGATTTCAATGATGTTGAAAATACCATGTACCACTGCAGTGATATATTTCAGTTATAAGCAAAAGGAGAACACCTACCTACCGGCCCTATTCAGGACCAGGCACATTCAGAAACACATTTATCGATTTTCCTAGGCCCTGGTGTCGTAACCTAGGGGACTTTAAACCCGAGTCCTAAACATTATATATACAGCTTATGTTTGGTTATTTCGCGGTGTACCTTTAACTTTCGTTCCTAAGCACGTCATCATGGTTACAAAAGGGGCCGTCCCGTATACGTGTGGTACAAGTTTGGGGCCCTTAACAATAATGTTTTCATTTCCAACAGCGAGTATACATATCATCAACAAAACCTCACGGGGGATTCTGTCACATGAGACAACATTATAAATAGATCTTTTAATGAACACAATGTGAAAGAACACCAAGTCATTAAATATCGATTCGCAACCCAAACGGGACAATGAAACGTCCCTACGTGTTACAGAGATTTTGCGGACAATAGACGTGCATACGTGAGGGCCCGGTGCTTAGTTTAAAGAGCTTACAAGTGCTCGCTCATGACACAGGCACTAGGCGAAGTCACAACTGTTGTGGTAGAAATTAACCATGGGGCTAGTGTGCAGCACGGGGGGTGAGCTGCCCATCTCAGGACCGGTGATGGGATGTCCTGTCTGTGACAATAGACCGTCCGAACAGGCAACGTGGGCAGAGCAGTTTCAGGTGTCACAGGAGAGACTTCAGCACCTGGCCAGGTGGAACGAACAGGTGAGGAGGGGTGATAACAGACGACAGACATGTGCACATGTCCGCTGTGTGGAAATATACGATTTAGTTTTCACATTTATACGCATAAACGCGAAGAAACAATAAAAATACTATGTTTATGTGGGACTTGGAAAATGAATAGAAGGAACGGCAACCGAGAACTATCACAGGCAACATGAATAATTTAGCGGACTTAATGACATTTTCGTCTCCTTCTCAGCCCTTTGTGTTGTAAGCATGTGTTACCTTCCTTATGTGGATAGGATAGGGGTGGGTACCGGTACAGAAAATTCAGGTCCAGGTCCGGTTCAGGTCCAAAGGATTAGGTCCAGGTCCGGACCTGAACCTGGACCTGATGCAGTATGACTCATACCAATGGTCCATTTTACTACAAAGAAATCTGTTTGGTGAAGTATTAGACTCACACTGGCGCTTTAAAATTATACAACGCTAACTGCACGGTACGATTGGCTGTAAAACTTGGTAGAAATTATTATAAACTCTACTCTACTTCACTCTTATTATTTTCTTCCATCTACAAGCGCTAAAACGTGTGAATGCCTGATAAAATAATCTGTTAATTTTGTAATCGGTCCAACATTCGGTCCACCTAATTTTTTCAGGTCCGGTTTTTCTGGACCGGTCCAATACGAAAAACCGGTTTTGTACAGGTGTGACAGCGATCTCGCCCCCCCGTGATCTCGCCCCCCCGGGGGCGAAATCACTAGCGATCTCGCCCCCCCGGGGCGAAATCACTAGCGATCTCGCCCTCCCCGGCTAGTGATCTCGCCCCCCTACCTCGCCCCCCTTTAGCGATTTCGCCCCCCCCCAAAAAAAAACGGGTTTACATGACATTTTAGAAGTTGATTGGTATAAATCACAAAATGCAGTTTCAGAATGATATAAGTACACGAGTTTGATACATAACTCCATTCATAGTATCAATATTAACGTAATTACATGGTAATAAGATAGTTGAACTCGTTTCAGACAAGGAGGGTTGGGTCCCTTGTATTCCCATTATTGCATATACCTGAGTCTTGACGTAAGATGTATTTCATTGTATTCACCTGTCCTCAAGCAACCTATATATCTCCAATATGAAGTCTCTACCATGAAGTGACCACAAAAGAACTATGTAATGTCTTTATTGATTATGGTTATTAATATGGCAAATATTAGGTATTAATTAGAATAACGCACATTTTGGTATATGCACCTGGCCAAGAGATATCTTCACCTCCAACATGACTGTTTTTTCTAGTATTTAGGAACTGATGCATTTACCCGTGTTTCTTAAGACTGGTACTTTACCAGTGTTTGTGTAGCAGTTAGTAACAGCTATATCAACTTGCGCGTAGATAGTGTTTATAATGAGAAACTATTATTCACGTGTGTTTTAGTTAGTGCTTTGGAAATGTTTCCAGTACAAGAAAGAAAACACTGTGACAAATTGAAAACATATAGCTGACGTATTCCGTACCATAGACGGTGTTGATTTATACGTTCGCAGTAGCACTGTTTTTATGCCACCTCAGCTGCAAAAATTGTCTTTTTCATTTCAATGTTATGTTTGCACCGAACAATATAGTACCGACTTTCGAGGTATGACATCTTACGGTACGGTAATAAGGTGCCATATAGGTACCAGGTAACACACCATATACGTTACTCCCCAGGTGCAGTATAGTACCAGGTAGCGCACCTGTAATATGTAGTAACCAGCTGCTCTTGGGGGGGGGGGGCGAAAACGCTAAAGGGGGGCGAAAACGCTAGTGATCTCGCCCCCCCCCGGGGGGGCGAGATCGCCGGGGGGGCGAGATCGCTGTCACACCGGTACGCTGTACCGATACCCAGCCCTAGGCTAGGAAGTACGTTATTGGTTGAATGGTTTAAAATAGCTCCAGTAAAGACCAGTTACGAGTCAATTACAAAATACGACCTGCAGTGTATTTCTATCAAATATATTTTGAAATACAGGCCAGGGACAAGAATTGTGACATAGTGCCTTGCAGCTTAGTACTAGACTAATGCCCCTACTAGGTTACTAGTTCTTTGTTAACTGTTGTTTGCTTAAGTTCTACTGAGTCATGTTTGCTCACCGCCTCTGTGTGCTAAAGTTCTAATACTGTACCTGTGGTGCTCTTGATGTCAGACACTACGTGCAGCTAGCCGACATGTCTGTGTTGTGCACAGGCTAACCTAATTTTGAACAATGCTAAAACTAATTGTTGCCAGGCAACCCTATAACATTACTCGGGTGGATAAGGTCTCTTATGCATGTATCGCCGTGATCTACTTGTCTCGTTTCAATCTTGAATACAAGGTTAAGTCTTGTGCGAAGAAACCAGACAAAATGGGGGTGGGGTGAAATGAGCCCTTTGCCCTTTGGTCGCACGGAAATAATGCATAATTCAGTGGTCCAAGTCCAGTCCTTTTTCATAATGTCATATCCTGTGATGGCATGCGGTGCGATCCTTGCTTTGTTGATTTATTAATACCATACACCACGATTTCGTAAAATGCTCTTTAACGGCCGTATGCTGAATACAGTGTACCCTTTTATTCGTTTAAGGGCTAACAAGTGCTATTGTATCGAAAACGTGGTAAATGTATAGACGACATTGGGTATTCCCGATGAGATGCTGTCAGTACCCCCTTTGGAACGAACAATATTGCAAGGAAGGCTGCCTGATACCTTCATTGTCATGAATAAAAATCCATTACTCATTGTTGACCATTGTTGGAGGAGGGTGTGTGTGATTGTAATACTAGTATTCATCGATATTACATTGCTACGAAGACACCAGCTAATGCCTAACGACTTAAGGAATTGAACTAGCTAGTATATCGTCAGCTCTGAACGGATAGCCCGGTATCCAAACCTATCAGCTGCAGAGTCTATCTCTTTCTCTCTGACGAAACAGATTTACTAAACAGGCATAATAGATTTGGATATGGGCTTACAAAATTGATAAGGCCCCCGAATTTTTTTTGGTACCCTCGCAAAATCCTGCCAGCCCCAGCCTGGATTTTGGTCGACCGATGATAAAGGACATTATTCTAATTCATATAAATATTATGACATCTAAATATAATGACATCTAAGGGACAAAAACGTTGTAGAATGGCGTTTTTCCAACATGATCTCAGCGGCGTTTATAAACTTAACACCGATCTCTTTATTGTAAACTTGTTGAACTATTTTTTTTCGTTTCCAGGCTCCATTCTTCAGCACGTTTGAAGGGTTGGTGGACTACTTGACGGGCCAGACCACTAGCGATGTGGAGAGGTTCTGGGTCCTGTTCCACTGGATACAACTTGAATGTCGTCGTCATGAGCAAACACACAAACCCCAGTCCGAGGACTCCCCATGGGGGTTTCTGAGGGCGGTTCAGAACGGGACGAGGTCACACGCAGAGCTGTACAAGAAATTGTGCAGGTAAACGGGTTGTTTGATTCTCACTCCAATTCTTCATACATGTATATGTCAGGGTAGAATCTGACTCAATAACTGGCTTAATTTTTTGGAACTTTCTGAACATTTTTACCGTTTAATGCTAAGCTATTATTATATAAAACTGCAATCAGCCTTTTGCGCCGCTCATTGTATATAAGTCAATAATCTTCTCTCTCTCCCTTTCTTTCTTTCTTACTATTTCTTTCTCTCTTTCTCTCATAATGACAGCGCATGTTGACAATATTGATGCTTTGTATGTCGTTGATTTGTTCTTCTTTTCCAATCATACTTTAGGACTGCTCGCTTGAAGTGTAAGATCGTGAGCGGTCTTTGCAAGCCCATTGCGGACACGTCTGAGGAAGCATCTGTGACTGGGGGTGCATCCAAGTCATCGTGGAACGAGGTAACCATAAACGGAAGGCGCGGATTGGTCGACTGCAGACTTGAACTAGACTTCGAGCAAATTCGAATCCCGCCATTTTATTTTTTGGCCCAACCAACCCATTTTGCCACTGCCCACTTTCCGGATAATAGGTCTCATCAGTTGCTAGAGGTTAACATCACGTTGGAACAGTTCCAAGGTCACGTCAATTGTTTCCCACACTTTTTTGACCTTGAAAAAGATGCGATAGAGAACCATTCAGGTGATGTAAGTACAAATGACGGCATAGCTGTTCTAAAGCTCGGAACTACTAAGCCGGTTAAATGCTGCCTACAAAGCTCGGACAGAATCGCAGTTCAAAGTAAATTCGACCTCAACAAACATGTGAAACAACTGAGGACTTCTGTAGATGGCCAGGTGGCCATTATTGTCCGACCGCCATTTCTCGGACGATACAAATTGAAGGTCTGGCTACAAGATGAAAAGAGTGACACTTTGTTGCCAGTCTGTAGGTATACTATAGTGTGTGGAAAGGTAGCCAAGGACTGTTCGCCTTTTAAAAGTGACGCTGAGTCCCACCAGAGAACTTATCAAAGGAAAAAGAAAATCCGCACCTCGACAAGTTCCCAAGAGCCGATAAAACCAACCCGGCCGTCCTCAATCACCTGGTCGGACGAGCCAGTGGCATCGCCGGGGAAAAGTCGGTCTGTACGCACAAGGCTACAGGAGGACACATATTCTGACCAAGTTTCATCAGAAGTTGCTCCCACTGAAAACATGCCGCCCGTTGAGGGAAACGCAGACTACCCAAAAACGTACAAGGCATGGACGCGGGAGTGTGTCCTGTACAGACCTAAAGGGAGGACGCTCTCCAAAGGCGCTTTGGTCAAATTCAAACTTGCAGTACCACACATCAACCGTTTGGCGGTGCTTTTGCCTTTCTCTGAGGATGGTTACAAAAAAGTTCCGCTGAAGTCGAGAGATGGAGGTACCACGTGGAAGGGAAAGGCTAGGGTTCCTAACGGGGACGACGCAGAAAGGCGATATGTGTTTGTAGTGGGGACGCCCAGCGGCACAACTGAAGGACAATACTTGCTGGAGTACGATATAGGTGGGTATACATGGAATGGCGATCCGTTATGATGTGTAGCCTATAGTTCAGATATGTGCATGTCATATAGATCCACAGAAAGTAAGAAATGAAAGGTCTCATACCTCCGTGAAAAATTCACAATCTAAAAAAATGTCTATTTGAGGTGCACAATGATTGGCCCGAAAAGTATGACGTCACTCCCCCTATAAATAAGAGATGCGCGCATGAATATATCATTCTTCTGTGTGCTGGCCCTCCGGCTCGTCTGAAGCTAGCAGCGTACGTCCTTCATCGCCCCAGCGCAGAAAACTTGCCGGGAAAAGGCCACGTCGTTGCCGGGAAAAGGCCACGAGAATGCCGGCGGGAGACTCGCTACTACACGATGCGGTGCAGCAACTCAAGCTCGTGACGGCAGCTCGTACTCTCCCGGGTATTGTATCAGAGATACACGGTACCACGCAAGGTTTGGTCGAACACAGGAATGCACTATCCGAGCCCGGTCTGGAGATTTACTTGTTCGTTTTGTGGTATGGTGTTGTGGTGAGACATGTTTGATATCTGTAGTCTAGGCCTGTTGTAGGGCTCGCAGAGTCATGTTTCTGCCGTACGGAAGAACTTCACGTTTTTTGCAAATTTTTCCGGTTGACTGTCACATAGTTTCATTGTCGCGTTTTGTCTGTTGCCTGTTTGCTGAGTGTTTTGTGAACGCTTTGTAAACGTTGTATGCAGGTCCGACGGGAGAGAGCTACCTTTAATATTTAGAATGTTTCTTTTCAGTTTTTGGTATATACGATCGCATCCTCTGTTGAATTTTGCTGTGGCCACCTTTTGACGACGCTGATTAGTGGTGCTGTTTAGGAGTTTGCTATTTGTGTGTTTTTCTTGTTTTATGAAAGTGTTACCAGGATGCTAGAGCTGTCGCTGTCGAGGAGATGCAACATGGCTACCCTCTGAGTCACCGTGGTGGGATAATAGAATCCGTTGCCATCCTCTACCTTGGAAGGCAAGGGAGGCTTTTGTCTGTTATTGAGGAGAGTTTCAGACCGAGATGTTCACCATTTTCTTGTCATTTTCTGATTTTTGTGTATATTCTAGTGATACGCAGACACGTGGTTTGAAACCCCGAACAAAGAAGCAAGATGGATACTCTCACAGTATCGCCGTGGCTGAAATCACAATCTGCATCCATCCTCTACCAGGGAATTCTACGAACGCCTCCATACAGTGCGGAGGTCCATTACAGATCTAGAGCTTCGCCATTTTCTTGTCATTTTCTTTAAATCTTTATATTTTTTTCGTGTGTATGGTTTTATGCAGGATTTTAGGATAGCACTGTCATGGCATCGGGAATCACTATGGCTACCATTTTTGGAGTTCTTTTCAGGAATTGAAACCCGCCGCCATCCCCCTCGTGGGCGATGTAGTAATGCAGACTGCCAGCGTTTCTAGAGCGTGGTTTTTGTTACGTACATGTTATTGTTATACGTTTTCGTTTGTCAAGTTTAACTTTTTTGATTGCGTGGGTGTTGCCCGTACGTAAGGTGATTGTCGTGTGCGTGGCCTATTTTTACCAAGCTTAGCGTTTGGTTGTTGAGCATGTATGTACGGGGAGCACGCATGGCCTAGGACTGTTCATGTTATCGTGGCTTGCCCACCTTTGAGCGCTAGGCGGGGGGATGTCGAGTGCGTATGGTGTGGATATTGTTACGGCTGGATTTTGTGTGTAATTTCGTCAGCGGTATCGATAATTGTGTTTTGTTTTCCGCATAGTTCTCAGGAACCGGGACGTGCTGGTTCACGCGTGACGTTCTCCCCCACCCGTAACGACCCTTGTAAGAAGTTTCGGACTTCAGGGATCTTCAGATGCGGCAGGTACGACAAAAGATGTAGCAGCAAGTGGTGGCGCAGGAACAGCAGCCTGTCAGCCTCTCTTAGGCCCCCTCACCCTCCTCGCCATTCCGGACACTTGAGTGCCACAAGGAAAGGACAGCTCATGAAGACGGTACAGCCTGGGCAGGCACCGGCGAGTGCCGCGGGTAGAGCTCACGAAGATGGTAAGGCCCGGGCAGGCACCGGCGAGTGTCGCGGGTAGAGCTCACGAAGATGGTAAGGCCCGGGCAGGCACCGGCGAGTGTCGCGGGTAGAGCTCACGAAGATGGTAAGACCCGGGCAGGCACCGGCGAGTGTCGCGGGTAGAGCTCACGAAGATGGCCATGGTAAGACCCGGGCAGGCACCGGCGAGTGTCGCGGGTAGAGCTCACGAAGATGGTAAGACCCGGGCAGGCACCGGCGAGTGTCGCGGGTAGAGCTCACGAAGATGGTAAGGCCCGGGCAGGCACCGGCGAGTGTCGCGGGTAGAGCTCACGAAGATGGTAAGGCCCGGGCAGGCACCGGCGAGTGTCGCGGGTAGAGCTCACGAAGATGGTAAGACCCGGGCAGGCACCGGCGAGTGTCGCGGGTAGAGCTCACGAAGATGGTAAGACCCGGGCAGGCACCGGCGAGTGTCGCGGGTAGAGCTCACGAAGATGGTAAGGCCCGGGCAGGCACCGGCGAGTGTCGCGGGTAGAGCTCACGAAGATGGTAAGGCCCGGGCAGGCACCGGCGAGTGTCGCGGGTAGAGCTCACGAAGATGGTAAGACCCGGGCAGGCACCGGCGAGTGTCGCGGGAAGATATGGATCTCGGTTCAGATCAGTTCCGTTCATACACAGAGAGGGGGCACCAGCGTCTAAACATTGAACTCAACCAAATTTAAAACCTCCGTGAGTTTACGAAATTGAAATACCCAGGCAGGCACAGGAAGTGCCGCAGAAGAATATGGAGCTCACGGTGGATGTTTTAGGAAGGAAAACGTACTCGTACTTCGCCGTAAAAGGTTTTGAAGACCGCAAGCCAGAAATCATATCGCCATGAGATCGAGAAGGCATTGAATCCACAAAATTGTGTTATTATATAAGGACGGTCGCACTAAATAGGTACCAAGGGCAAGGCATATTACACTGGAAGGTATAGAAGTGCGAATTTTCTAGGCAGTACGCAAGAAACACATTCCTTAACCACGTGTGGGACAATATTCTTGAGAAGTAGGAAAAAAAAAAAAAAAAAAAACGTTACATCAATTCATCGTTAATTGACAACTGATTGTGTTCTGGATGTATTACACTCCTTTACGTTTGGGACCGCATTGTAAATGTGTGCATCAAAGCTGTTTGTACATATGTAAATACTTTTTGTTTTGTGACCGCATCTGAACTGTGAGCAGCGACACCTGTCCTGCAGTACAATGTGAACCAGTCAGAATTGCCCTGAAGAAGGTAACAGACGGTCACCGAAACGGCGGTGTGAATAAAGCATTGGTTGTGTAAAAAGAGTCTCTTTATTCACATTTCGTAACCAGTTTGGCATAACTGAATAAAAGTGTTTTAAAGCTGGAGATATGCGGGTCCAGATGTCTTACTGAGAGATGACTGTGGTGTGATAGATGGCGGTTGGCTGAGAAATGAGTCCACTCTGCTCTGTACTTAATTTTCGTCCCAGCCCGAGACTTTGCATAATGACGCTACATTTTCTGCGACAATATTCAGCAAATTGCAGTTCTCGACAAGTGAGCTTGAAGTCGCATGTAAGAAAAGGGGCTCGAAAAGGAAATGCTGCAAGTGAGAAGTCATCTCGGGTAAATAGTTCAAGAAATCTTTTCCATAGAGGTCACAATAGTTGTGAAAATCTGAGTTTGTTTTCCTGGGAAGTGTTGTACATAGTACTAAAACGACGCAAAGAGAAGGATCGCTCTTGGCCGCCTCTGCATTTGGTAGACTAAGAAATCCAGTGTGGAACCGCAAGGATATCAGATGTTGTGATATGCGCCTTTGCCAGGCACGTATACTCCCTATCGCCACATATGCCTGTGTGACAGGGACTCTGGAGTGGTCACATGAGCTCCTCCTGTTAGCTTTCGATTTGAGACACCTAGGGGCGTTTCTCTGTATTGCACTCCGAGATCGTGTACCATAATTGAAGCATCAAAGCTAGACATGGATTAGAACACTCTTTTGGTTGATACAATTTTGGTAATAAGACTAAAATGGCTCAGACTGGTATTAAAGAAGGGAGGACTTTTATAGGTCGGAAACCTTGTAAGAAATCGTAGGCTGGATACCGTAAGGTGTTACTTCGCTATTGTATTAGACGGATTTATCATCTCTGGCTGTCGCTTCACTGACTGAGTTGAATCAGCCGACACAAGTACCCTTACAGATTTTACACCGGATCCCAACATCGAAGCTATGATGTGGAACACTATGTTTGTCTTTCGATTCCATCTTGGGCTTACCGCTATCTCTATTGAGGAAAAAGAATTTCGTGTTTGAACTGTTGAGAGGTCGTCCGGACTCAGAATAATACTTTTTGGGCATTATGCATCTCCGAGGTCGCGGTGGGCGTTTGGAACAGTTTTGCACTCCACTTGTGCAAGCCTGGTGTCTTTCCATATTGTTGCTTCGGTGGGTCGAGTTTATTAAGCAGGAAGAGTGGCAAATATGAGCGTCTCCGTCCTCTGAAAGGTTGGGGATCAGCATCGTCAAGCGGATGCTTGAAAGTTGAGGTTGGATAAGGCTGGGGGCCGTTGGGCATAGAGACAGTCGAGGCTCAAGACAAATGGTCCTGCGATGCGAGGGAAAAATAGTTTTGTTTTACCTCTAACGCGGATAATTCAGAACTGGGCTTGGCCGTGTCCTTATCGTTCTTCCTTCGAGTGATCGTAGAGGAACGGTTTTGAGATAACAATTTTGCGTTGCTTCCTCCATTTTGTTTGTCGTGCAGCAACAAATGAGAGTGGGCTATATATGAGTGTTGGGTTGTTTGAGAGTGGGTACCGTACAAGAGAGAGGCAGCGTGAGAGGTAAGATGAGAAAGGAGTTACATGAGAGAAGGGAGTTGAGAGAGGGGAAATGAGAGATGGGGAGTTGAGAGAGAATAATGAGAAAGGGTGTGGTGAAAGAGGTATAGAGGGAGCGGATGACAAGCGTTCTTCCAAAGGAATGTTATATTAGCCAGATAGATCCAGATACGAACGCGTTGATGTATACAGACACAGACACGTTGATGCGTTACGCTGAAGGGCGGTTACGTTAGCTAGATATCTATACTAATTATAGATACTGACACGGGTACAAAGTTAAGGGGTTCAAAGGGAAAAGGAAGGGCTCAATAGCCAGAGATGGCAAAGGCGGAAGACGACGATTTCCGCATCACTCATACTGGAGGGCCAATAATTACGCACCTCAAAAAGGATACTATTCATTATTGTGGATTTTCCCCCTGGCACCAGATGTCAACAGACATGTAAATACAAAGTTGCAGAACTTTAGTGAACAAAGGAAATTAGATGACCTAAACATATTCTTGGACCTTTATTGGACCTTTGACCTAACTTGCTGTCCGTGTCCCCGACGTGCTTAGCATGTTGAAATGTGTGGACACACAAACAGACAGATACACCAAATACAATGCCCCCAGTTTCGCCGAGACAACAAAAGCGGTAGGACGGAACTCTAGATCTGCTGAGCTATAGTTGTAACTAGGGCTGGGTATCGGTACAGCGTACCGGTACAAAACCGGTTTTTCGTATTGGACCGGTCCAGAAAAACCGGACCTGAAAAAATTAGGTGGACCGAATGTTGGACCGATTACAAAATTAACAGATTATTTTATCAGGCATTCACACGTTTTAGCGCTTGTAGATGGAAGAAAATAATAAGAGTGAAGTAGAGTAGAGTTTATAATAATTTCTACCAAGTTTTACAGCCAATCGTACCGTGCAGTTAGCGTTGTATAATTTTAAAGCGCCAGTGTGAGTCTAATACTTCACCAAACAGATTTCTTTGTAGTAAAATGGACCATTGGTATGAGTCATACTGCATCAGGTCCAGGTTCAGGTCCGGACCTGGACCTAATCCTTTGGACCTGAACCGGACCTGGACCTGAATTTTCTGTACCGGTACCCACCCCTAGTTGTAACTATCATACAGCTGTTATTTCTTGTTACAGGAGACAGGAACCCACCGGAAGGGGAATCTATGGAGGATCACGACAACGACCTGAGTATGTTGTCACTTTTAGATGAAAAATATCCTATCATATGTAAATCTACAACTTCAAACACGAGCAAGACAGACATATGTAGCTTAAATTCTATCTTATAAAACAGAACTTCGAAGACCAAAATCTTGATTTGCAATGAAAGCCAACAGACTCTGCTGTAATCCGAGTTAAAACCTTGAATCTGGTGCCATGAAGCCCATATCATTTATGTCTATTACATGTATCATGCTGAAATGGCAAAATCTGTCCGAAACTGAAATACGTACGTTCCTGTCTCGTCACATTGTGCATACGAGAATCCTAATTCTGTGAATTTGAATATCGCGGGATTTAGCTTTCATGATGGGAGTGGAACTGCTGAATTTCGTGGTTGAGACAGTACTGTGGCACAAAAAGCTTTATCGCAGTGTCATGATTTTGGAGGTCTAGCGACAAAAAATAAAGCCACCGCAAACGTTTGAAGATTTATGGTATATACTAAGTAACACTGCTGTCCCATCCTGAGGTCAACATGTATCAAATACATCACTCAACACGTACACCAAAAGACCAGCGTACGTCACTTAACTTACGGTAACCTCGACCGAGTCATCTCTTACACGTAGGCTTTCATGATCTGACGTCACATCTAATTCCAGATCACCTCTCACACGTACCTGACGTCACGTCTAATGCGAGATCGCGATGACCTTGCTTATGATGGTTAACTTCAGACAACTTCTGCCACTTCAGCCTTATACTATACTTTTGGTATGGGAAAAAAATATGTTTTCGGTTACCCAACATGGATCCCTAGCAAAGGCTTGCCGGCCTTTAATAGACGTCTGTGTCGACCGCTAACAAAAAGTACATAAAATTTACGATCCTGAGATCTACGTGATATGATGAGAATTCAAGACAGAATCCAACGAGTCTCGCATACTTTCTTGCAAACTTTCTTGTTCTATATTTGACGCTCTGTCAACGGACTACTGCATACCGGAATCACATTTTTCTTAGGCTTAAGTCAAGCCTGAAAATATTTCGAAATTAAGATATTGTGTTTTAATTCTACTTATCTAGGTATGACAACCATGTTTTTAATTTCAAAAATTATTTCCACCCCAGAACTGCATGACCTGAGAGATTCCCGCCTCAAACCCCTCCCGGACGGTTTCACCTACCACATCATGATCAGCTACTCCTGGGCGCAGCAGGAAGTCATTATCAAGGTCAAAGAACATCTCAACAAAGTCGGCTACAGGGTAAGGCAACAGTGTCCGCAAGTCTTGGTGCAGGCATATTCTGAGCCCCCGTCACATATAGTTGACTATGGCCTACCAACGTCCATAGTTAGGCGTAGTTCATGAGCTATGTCATCTGTCGGGTTGGGAGTTTACTAGTCGTGTGCACCAGCCGCCTGTACATTTTGAAAAGTCATATTCTGCTTAAATGCGATCACGCAGAAGATCACACTGTCAGCGCTAGAATAGCATGAATGCAGGCCACACCCAACCCGGCATCAACGTTGGTAATGCTAAGGTTACATTTCCAACCAGGGGCTCTGTCGGACATATATTTTGGGAACGACAAGTGTGATATAAAATACAACAAAACACACAAATTGTATCTAAAATTATTCAAAAGCATATCTATTGACTTTTCTTTATCGTTTCCGCAACCAACCCGCACAGACTCCGGGAGGAAACGTGACCCTAGCATTGACTCGGTAGTGGTTTGGACCTATAGCTAAGTCCGATGATTTTGGCGTATTTGGCGTGCACAGACGAATGAGGCTAAGTCAGCAGAAGAGGCAGCCGATCTCAGAAAAGGGCAGCTAGGAAGACGCAACGATTTAGTTTATCCCACATCGAGATTTCGTGCATAAAAAGCCAATATGCCCTTCAGCGATAGGTTAGTATGGGGGATGAGGGCACCGGTTAATACTTGCGGAGAACGTCGGATTGTGTCAATAGCTTCACTTCGTCTGGCATAACCAGATTGACACAAACCGGAGGACGAAAAGTACCCCAGTAAAGACTACCGCGACAAGTGTATTGATATGAATGGTTTAATAGTTTGGACCGACATTATCAGTAGGCTATAACGTTCTCATCTGATCTATCCCACAGTCTAACTATTGGACAGTTGGGGCACCACAGAAGATCTGACAACCAGTTTAAACCACCCTTCTTGGCTGTCTGCTCTTCGTTATGTTTCACATGATAATGTTATTATGTTCACACACAAGGCAAAACTACTTTCTGTCGCAGATGGATTTAGAAAATGTCAATACGTGCTATCAAGAGTTTGTTAGGGAAGTTCAAGTTAGTCAGATTTCAGAAGCAATGTTCACTTTCTTTATGTTCTCTCGCTGAAATGTTGGTGCAGGTGTGGTTAGACAAGGACGAGATGGGCGGGACCATGCTCGAGTCCATGGCCCGCGGAGTCAGGTCCTCTGCCATCGTCATCATCGCCTTTTCGGAGGATTACGTCATCAGCGACAACTGCAAAAGAGGTATCCTTTTCATGTATTTTACTTCATCAAAATCAACATGACGAGTAGGTATGGGGTAATAACTTAAAAACTTAATAATAACAAGTGCATTCTGGCACATTTTCTTATTTTTGTTGTGAATGAAATGAACTGATTGAGATTTAAACAATTCTTGTGATTGTCACTCCTCCTATTCTTCCTTGCACATTCAATGAAGAAAAACGTCTCCAACGATACATATACATGAATCTGTTCAAATTTCAACCTTGATGATCTACGGCATGTCTGAAGTGCCTGTGTCACATTAAGGAGAATGCATTATAGAATCAGCCGGACATTTTGATGCTGTGGAAGTTGAACATACATATAACTATTCTTTGTTTGTCTCCCTTTAATTGTGTACAGAAGCCAACTTTGCCAGTGACCAGAAAAGGGAAATCGTACCATTGAAGATGACGACGTACTATCCTGACAACTGGTTAGGCATGCTGATTTCTGGAAAGTACTACGTCGACTTCTCTTCGCCTGGGCCTCTCGATGATAAACTGAAGGAACTGGAGTTCCAAATTGAGAACAGGCTGAAGAAGCTGGCTCAATGAACAGTGCTAAACTATGACTTCAGCCCTCCTGCAAAAGTGCGCAAGAAATATTGTGACTTTCTCAATGCCGTAGTCTTATCCCTTCAATGTGCATTAACAGTTGATACTGAACAAGTTCCAACCAACTCCTATGTCCCGAATTGAGGTCATTGACCTCGCTCGCCAGGCAGAACAACTGTCTACGGACTATACCGCACTACTTTCAGGATGGAGGTGTCCACCTTCAAAGCTGAAAAATAAAAATACTGTTAGGACCGGGGCCCAAACGTATCATGTTTCTTTGAGACCTTAGTAATACCAAAATCCACACAAATCCAATAAAATTATCTTTAATTATACGCGCGAATACACGACCAGAAACAATACCTGTGTCTGTGGCAAAACTCTTTCTCGGAGGTAGATTTGAATAGCTGTTCTTTTGTACTGTCTGGTAACGACCAGAGCTATCTTTTCCGTACCACGAAACGTATTGCTATCCTATTGCAAGAATGCTGCTAGACTAAGCTGTTTTACAAGAGTCACCCACAGTACTACATGTATGTAGGTAGAGTTTGATATCCATAGAAGGTGTCTAAACTCTTACGTTTCAAAATCACTTTGGCTTACAAGTGGAACTTTCACTCAACCTGCCATACTGTAACTAGAAAACAGTTACAGTAAACTGAAGAGATGTTAATAGTAGTACATGGATAAGTAACGAGCAGAACTTAAGTCACATCTCAAGGTGACCCTCTCTGCAACAACCATCACACAATGTGCTTATGTCTGTTGAGGACATACCGCTAAGAGTGACCTATTGACGTAAGCAGTAGGTCTACTGTAGGAACTCGAGTCAAAAATATCCTAGAAGCATGCGCATGCCCCCATTAGTGAAGTATCTGCATTAGTTCCACTTTGGGCGATATGTGTATGTGGGACTCTTATCCCCTGTTTGATGAAGAGCTCGATGTTCAATAAACCTGCACACTTCAAACGAATCATATCTCAAGTGATGTACAACAAAAAGACTGGGGGCAGCATTTAAAGTAGTACGGAGTGAACCGTCTGTAACAAATTGAACCAGATTGGTGAAGAAAAGTAATCTGTTGATTTGAAATATTCCTTTGCTCTTTCCTCACATCACCACTTCTTTGTTTTTCTACTCTATAGTCTCCTTTTCAAGCCCCGGTCACTTAAATCCGAAACTATCTTGCTCCATATGTGGTAGATTCAGTGAGATGCAGCAACAGTACATACAGATAGATGAAGCATATACATTAAACAGATCATAGATCTCGAGAACCCCAGATCATAGACGCTGTAGGTAATGGTGAGATGACAATATTGTTACGAAGAAAAATACATGGGTACATTGCAGGTTAGCCAACCATAGCAGAGCGTCTTGGGACAAAAACGCGACTGTCTCCATGAAGTTCTGATTATGAAAATGACGTTCACATCTGCATAATCTACCTTTGGTTATGTATTCACATGTATTTATGTTTTGTACACACAATTATTAATCATGCAAATTAGGGACGCATTTGCATAATTGGTATCTGCTTATCTTCCACCTACCACAAACTACAAGCATCTACCTGGCTCCGTGGTGAGGAAATAAGTCATCCGGCCGGCCGAATCCCCTACATGTAGCGTACTATTGACTCTATTCGTCCAATTTCTACTATTAGACCATGAGTCCTATGATGGAAATTTAAAACACTGTAAATAAAGACATTCTTAATCAAATATCCAAATTAATGCCTAATTTGCAGAATGTGCACTTCATTTATGTGCATCTCTGCCTATTAAGATACATACTTAATACCATAGAAAACGGTAATTCCTCTGTTCCGCTGTTCTCCTTGGAATTAAAAAAAAACGCCCCCAGATCAAGCTACTAGGGACTAGAGGGCCCAAACATACATCTCATCTGCCACCAAATATTAAGACCATAGCATGTCAAAGTCAAAAGATAAAAACCGGAAGTTCTGCTGCAGTATCAAGGTCACATACCAGGGGGTCCCTAAATCGACCTTGATCTTCGTCTTCTCAACACCTACCCACATGCCAAATATCGATCTTAATTCATCACGAGGTTCTTGAGCTATGCTGACTACCTACAAAAATCCGGAAACACACACACACACACACACACACACACACACACGCGCGCGCACAGATTACACAGACACACACACACACAGATTACACAGACACGCGCCCACGCGAACACACATCCTGTGATTCACATATCGTACGCGAAGATGTATCGTGTTGTTGGATACAAGGAAGTTAAAAACATTCTTGTTGGATACATATGCATTTGATGGTTTGCATAGCGAAAAGACATGACTGACCTTGAAACTGCATACACGCGCACCTTGACATGACCGACAGTAACTTGAACTGCGGAACCGGGACCCAGCAAACCCACGGCAGTACTTGTGCGAAGACTTCATCTGAAGTGTTATTTAGCGGATGTAAACTCTCGAAAAGAGAGGAAGCACGTCTACATCGAGGCGTCACGTAGTTTCGTGCGTCACGCAAGTTTTCACGTTGTGTAATCTTATTGAGTCCAATGAGAATGTTCTTCAATTTTGTAGGTAACCGTGAAAGATGTTGTTCTGTTCATGGCGAAGGACGTAGGAAAATTCCATTCGGCAATGCCACACCCTAAACAATATCTCCATTTGTCCGGAGATAACAAGAATTCGGAGACTTCATGTCTCCATTATGCAAATGACTTTCGCATCTGCATAATCTACGCTTGGTTAAGAATGACTTTAGCTAACTTACATAGGTTATGTATGCCTTTAGCTAACTTGACATTAATTATGTAAATTAGGAATTTATTTGCATAACCATTATCTTCTAATCTTCCACCTGCCTCAAACTAAAAGTATATGATATTTCTCATCAAATATCCAAATTGATTAATGATTGCCATAATTTTAACTTAATCAAGTACAAGATACTGGCACACTTAAACTTAGTTCCTTAGTCCCGTTATTCTCCTTGAAAGTTTTTGACAAAAACGCCCCTGCAGTTCCAGAGCAAGCGCAGCTTCTTGCACAAATTCGGATCTGTAAACACAAACACAAACACACAACACACACACACACACACACACACACACACACAGACACACAGACACACAGACACACACAATCACACACACACACACAATCACACACACACACACACACATACACACACAAAGTCACACACAAAACAATATCTCTATTTTTCATTCTCATGAATAAGGTGGGGTGTCGGTAAGTCAAGGCGACCGATCGAGAGTTTTTGACATTCATTAGTCCATGCGTCATGTCAATTAGCCTATGCCAAGCTTAGGTCGAGTCCACTTCATCCTGAAATCATGTGTATAGCGGTAGCACATATGCACTTAGCGACGATTTACTGGCATTTAAGACGAATAAAAGTTTTTGTGGGGGCAACATGTACATTTGATAAAATTATAACAGGATATCATTCTCTTCTCTTCTAGAACCGTTAGTGGCACGTATAACATTTAAAAGATAATGAAAATCCATGGTTTTATCTATTGAACACACCACGTAAAGCTAGTGATCCTAACAGGGTCTAATTGATGCTCGTATCTTACAACCACGGAGCTGACGTCAAAAGTTGAAGAGGCTCTCGTGCGATATAAGAGTAGACGCCGCCTAACTCTTCCTTCGCTCCACGTCATTTCGTCGATAAATTCTTGCTGCAAGCGACTCGTCGAACATACTCAGTCAGGAGCATCCGAGCTGAAGTCACCGCGTTCAAATATGCTTCGTCTCATGGCAGCGCTGTTGGTCGGGTTCGTACTATGGGCCTGGTTGAGTCGGCATGGAGCACAAAGCATGGTCATCACAGGGGTAGGTTACTTGCTTGCTAAGGGCCAGGTCACATTCGTCGTACGATCGTCGTACGAATGAGGGAACTCATGAATCAAATTCGTACGACAACGTATGACGAATGTGACCCCGCCATTTGTCTTTCATTTTTTGATACGTCTATACAAGTTACAGCAGACAAGCGACCGAACATGACCGCACACCGTTCTTGTTCAGGCCTCGTCGAAGTACAACACGGGGCGAGCTTCTGGTATAGAGATGTGGCCTGGTCTGATGGTTTTGGCTTTGCTGTAGGGATCTTTAACATTGTATTTGTTGGAGTAGAACAGGGGTCCTAGTGACGCGTTATTCCGTGCAAGTTTTGTCAACGGAAAGATGAGAGAAGAAGCGTTCCTGTACACACGACGAAAATCAAAAGTTGATGTACATGGCGAAAACATGAAAGTAACTATAAAAGAAAAGAATTATAGAAACGTTTCTTTCTTTAAGCTGTATCAGACAGGCTTTGCCATGAATGGTAGGTGTTAGGGCGGAGACTCATGCATATTGTGCCGTGACATACGTCACGATCATACTGGTCGTACGGCGTCGAACGATTTTGATGCCGTAGAATTTTCAAGCAGAATGTGACAAAACCAACTGCCGACAAGACCAAGACAGAAATTTGATAGGAAATTAAATTTTGCACGACAGATGCAGAGAATCAATGCCCACAATTGTCGATCGTACGATGATCGCAAGACTTGAGACCGAGCCCGTATATACCACGTACAGCTGAATGTGCATCATGAAATTCTGTTGGATTTCTTTTTTCCCAGCCAGTTTTCATGAACTGAAGGAGTTTACCCCAACCTCCACTTTAATCTGTGTTTCGATCAAAGTACCCCAAGGCTTAGGTCACATTTAAAACAAGGGGCCCAGCCGGGCAGCTATCGGGAACGAAAAAAAATGATATAGATTTTTAAAAGACATCAAAATACACAAAATGTCAAAATGAGATTCAAGGGCATAATTTGTATATTTTCCTTGGTATACAATTTGATTTTTCGTTTCTTAAAACATCCCGGCCAGGCCCCGGCTTGGAAATGTGACCCATTCTCGTCTTTGTGGAAACGGCTATCAACCCCACTGAAGCACGATATAATTATGAAAAGCATTGGCCGATTTGAGCTTTCGTGAATAAACAAAGGTTCAAACAAACTCGATGACTATGCATGACCTTTGCCAAGATTTGATTCGGAAATCAAATGACTACATTTTCAGTTCTGTACCCTATCTATTTATTTATTCATCTTTTAGGGTTATCCCTACAGTTTTAAAAAACTGATTTCCAAGGGAGCCTCTTCAACTGGCCTACTAAACATGGGCTCAGGACAAGGCAAGTAAATTTTATGGATGAGATCCTCTGCAGACCGCAAAATAATGAGATGGTGTGAGAAAAAAATGGTTAAAAACAAGATGGCTGAATTTTTAAAACACACACCATGAATGGATTGAAGTGACAAAACATGGCAGAACAGTCACCAGGCCGTTCGTTTTAGAAGTGAAAGATTGGATAGTTGTAAAAGTGACACCACTTTGGAAGTCATGAGTGTAGTTGCCAACTTGCAGATACCAGTCTACCTCACTAGTGTCACTTTTACTACGCTAGTGCAATTCTTGAATACAGGAGGTGCACTTTTAATATCCAACTTCAGCACTACAGCAATATTAAAACTACAGCAATGGCTACCTCGCTAGTGTCACTTCTACAAGCACAAGTCATAAGCTATAACACATTATATTTCCCATCATGGTATTTTCTCGTCATGTTGACCATCTCCAAAGTGAAAAGACAAATATTGAATTAATTCGGAAATGAAGTGAAAATTAATGAGCGCACTCATGTCATCCATAAAATTTACTTGTTGTGGCCTAATGGATGCTGTTCTATCTGGTGTAAATATTCGCTCGTATGGCAATTGTAGTGCACTCGTGCTGTATAGAAACCCCCCTTATTGTCATACCAGGGTCACTCGACAACAGCAAAAAGGACTACACTTTTAAGTCCATTAGATATTAGGTGTAGCTTAAGAGGCAATTGAAGCTTGTTATTATATGTCTATGTTCAATTCGTCATACGTAAAGTAGATGGCCTTGGGCTGAGCACATGGTTGAGGACATGGCATGGTTGTTCATTTCTGACAGTAGACGTACTATTTAGTTGTGTTTGAATCGGCACAATTTACATCTCACTTGCTTTTTATCTCTAACACTAGTAGAAGTCAAACTCATTTGGAGTCACGGAGCTCTGTCCGTACCTATCAAGTGTTAGGGCGCGGCCACATTCGTCTTCGTCGTAGTACGATTTTGATGTCGTTGGATTTTCAAGCAGGCTGTGACAGAAACACCTGTCGACTAGGATATAGAAGACAACCCTTTCGCTAACAAGTTAGCTGAATTTCGCACGACATATGCCATAACTTTCCTCAGCTTGTGATCAATCGTACGACGATATCACCACGAATGTAACCACGCCCTGACATAGGAAGACTGTACAGATTTCTGTTTAATACCCGCTACATGTTTTTGCCCTTCAACCTTGCTCAGTATCTAAGTCAAGGTTAGAATCTATTGATCTACATATCATTTTTGCCCATTTTCAATACTCGATCTAAAATTTCCGACTGTTTTGTCCTTAGGTCTGCGAGATGGACACAGAATGCATCAAGTGGAAGGGAGAGGACTCCTGCTGTGCCTCCTGGGACAATCGGCGGGGCCTGGGCGTCTGCAAGCCCATGGGCAGGAGAGGGCAGCCGTGTCAGCTGGTCAACGAGATGCAGGGCCACCCCTCCGAGTGCAAGCGCAGCTTCTGGAGATGTCCCTGCGGCCCGGGGCTGCAATGTGTGTACCTGAAGAAGGACCTACCGTACGGCTTATGTATTTAAAAATCAGACAAGTTCTGGGTGTGTCAAACAGAGGACAGGTTACGAAGAACACTTATTGCACTTTCCAGGAGAACAGTTAGTTAAAGCCCCGGTCACACATAGCCGACCATGGCCTCCCAACCACTACCAACCCCTTGACAATGGTTAAGAGTAGGTTGGCTATGGTTGGCATTTGGTCTGCGAGGTCGGGTACTGGCAGCGTTGTCCAAAATGTTTCAAAATGCTTTTCGGGAGTGGACTGAGTTGTGGAAAGGCTGTGGGCTGGTTGAGTCAAACTTGAAGTTGGTTCATTGGTCGTTAAATCATCGGTTGTTGCATGTTGTCGCAAAATGCTGGCGTGGCTAAAAATTGGTCAACCTGCTTTCAACCTACCTCCAACCTTGGTTTCGTAGTGGTCGGGCGAGCAATGACCAATGTCGTTGGGGGGATGTTCTGAATGTGTGATAGGGGCTTAACAGTTGTGACTATCGGATGCGGAAAAACCATGATAACAAAGTCAAATCATGAACTCGTGGGAAACACATCAATTGTGCACGGGGGAATAGTGATTGAAGAGGGGCATGTGTGATCTAAAATGTGCATTTATTGTACGTATCTTCACACAAACCAACTCGAAGACATCTTATTTTACTGGCGTGGGAAGTCACATCCTGACCTACCCCTCATCCTCCGTATTGATAACAACTTATGATGTCAGGTATCCCTGCCAAAGCATATTGTGAGAAAAATCGAAAGCTTTGCTAGAAGAGAAGTGTTGAAGGGGAGGAAAGGGACGCTACTTCAGAATCAGAAGGGTGTACTGAAAAGCTATGTACTTTCAGAGTAATGGAGTAGGGCTCAGCCTACGCAATAACGCTACACGGACGGTCCTCTAGAAGTAAGAGTTGCATTAGGCAATTCTCAATAGGTTCTCTACGATCTATAAGGACTCTAGATAAGAAATAGACACATCTACCCTTTGTGAGAAGACTAGCCTAATAAGACATTTTGTGTCTGCTTGTGTATTGGGTCTGTGGGTGCATGGAAGGCGACTCAAGAAGTTGCGGATGGATCCTCGTGATATTTATAGATTTGCAACTTCCTTTGAGTGTTGGCAAAGTGAAGTTCAATAGCTGAGAGAAGTTTACAGTGAATGGCACACCTTATACATATATCTACATATATAAATCCATATTCAGTTATTCTATTCACACGCACACACACACACACACACACACGCACACACACACACACACACACACACACACACACACACACACACTCAAACACACACACACACACGCACACACACACACACACACACACACCAATGGTTTAGGTCGTAGCATTCATATTGATATGTTATGTTGATATATCTTATCTTAGTTCCCCTACAGCATATTGTCAAGTAAAAGGTCAATTCGTTGTAGTATCGACTTCTTTACTGTCAAAGAACATATATGCCTTAGTTATTTGAAAGAAGATATCTTTATATCAGTATCATCAATAATTGTAATATTGTGGAACTATCATTTCATTCTTATTGTATCCGACTTACAAATCTTGGTGCTGACATTTTTATCAATCAGAAATGTGTTGAAGAAACTGACAGCATGTTTCTGGAGATCTATTGGAACTTCATTCTGTTAGTATATGCAAAATAATATACATGGAATAAGAGGAATGATTTAAGAGAAAGAAGAAATTAATATAGTTACATGTATCACGTTGGCAGATAAATAGACACGTACTCAGAATAATGGATCGGATGAAGTCTATCGGCGCAATCGTACCCATTGAAGCCTTTCCAATGCACTACTTGCAAACCCATGCAGGACGTTCTTAGACCATGAGAGCTCAAACAGTCAAAATAGACTGTTTACTACCTACCTAGTACTAAAACAAATAGGGGGCCCAGAATCGCCATGTTTCTTGGAGACCTCACTAACTACTCGCATACTAATCAACATTCATACAAATCCAACAAGACGATCTTAAGCTATACGTGCAAACACACACACACAAACCATATATAGTCCCTTCGCCTTTCGTACATATACCAATTATATCTATAATAAGATCATGAGTTGTAAATAAACATTTTAGTGCTATGATTACCACATGCATGTAAGTAGAAGAATGCTATCCTTATCTGCGATGAAATCTACCCGTGAAAAATATATCCAGTGATTCCTTTAAAAGAGCACCAAAGTACCTAACGAAAAGGTGAGTTTTAAGGCCACAATAAATCTATGTTGACAATAAACCAGCGTCGGTATTCTTTCTGGTAGTACCAACATCTGTCGCTAGGAGTGCTCGTGAGTAGTCAAACATACCCATATTACTCTTTCAGAGTTTTAATGTATGACTGTTGTATAATACTCGAAGGAAAATACGCTGAATCATGTACAAAATTGATTGCTCATGCAATATAATTGATTACGTTAGGGATTAATGACATAAGGAAACGAACGTTCGTTATCCAAAATCACTTGATATCTAGACTCTCCATATCAAATGCATGTGATTTTGAATAAAAAACTTTCGCCTCTATAAGTTATGTACTCTAGAGTTAAGTGGATTGGATTGATCTGGTGAAATCAGGGCAAAGTGCTCGAGAAACATTCGCCCGCACTGATTGATTGTATGGATGACCCAACCGCGCATCAATTTTCGTCCAAAATGCCTGTGACCATATGCTGTAAACCGTGCAAAAAAGCTGAAAATATTATGCCATGTATTGAAAAAAAAACCGGATATTTATGTCACCGTATATGTCAAGTTAGATTTCAAAGTCAATAAAATCTGAAAAAAAATCTATCATTGATATTTCATATTCCGTGTTCAGTCATTTGTTCAACCTTCGAATTCAATCACTTCTAGATTTCATAATAAAGGAAACTTTCTTTGCATATGTTTTTAGATGCTCGCATGCGCAGCTCGCAACAGTTTTAGTATGCCCATAGGATTCAACGAAATAAGCAAATGATAATTATGGACTTACTTGATATCAAACAGAGCCTGACGTAATCAGGCTGGTGATTTATTTCTTAAATTGTGCTGAACGTATCCTGGGGCTGACACAGCCATGAACCCTGCCCTGTGAGGGGCGCTAATACGCCGGTACTTACCTAAGGCTATAGCAAGTAGATTCTTTGGATGACATCATCTGCAGACTTATACGAGAGCAAAATATAAGACGAACAGAAAATAAGCAAATGTCTAGGTATAATTTTCACCATGTATAATGAGTGAAGCAACAAAACATGGTTTTGTAGACCAAAAGTCTTATATTTCTCTCAAGAAGTGCAGAAAGTGTGTTAGAATGTCATCATTACCTGCAAAGCTACTACATTAACGTTTCTTCTAAAACTACTTAAACAATTGGCAGTTTCTCTTTCTTTATTGAACTTTAAATTACTAAACGGAGGGGAGACAATGTGGGTAATTGTTCACCTCTGCTACAGCTACCCTAATTGTGCACCAAAAGTGTACCAAAGACGAAGCTCTCTTTTCGACATTAGTATGTGGAAATCAGTGCGAGCGTGGATGTCATCCAAAAAATGTACTTGTTGTTTCATAAGATTTCTCTTATGTTTGCACCAGTTAACAGAGACAATAGGCCACACGTACGGTTGTTGCCAGACGGCCCGGGGGTGTGCTGACGAATGTCATCGGGTTGTGCTGGGTGGGCTGAGTGGAAAGAACGGCCTGTCAACAAAAGGAGATAGACAAGAACCTTCTATGGGTTAAGAACAACCCCATACAAAAAGGGTGAATTAATACATGAAAAGCAAGTTCAAGTCCATTCAACATAGTCAAAATGAACGTGTCAAATTTTCAAAGTTTACTCAAAGTTCATGACACTTTGCTCCGTCAGACGACAACTACGTCAGCGAATATTGCACGGCTTGAAAAGATTGAACTAACTACGTTTCGGGGGTAATTGCCGTCAAAAGGCCACGTTTACGGGTAATTAACCAGCCAAAAGCCACGGAAAGGCCACACGCGCGGCCAGGTTTTGTTTAGGCTGGCACTCACACACACGCACACGCCCTCGTGTCACAGAATGGGACATGGCGAAGTCCTGTCAGCCGTAAAAATGAACCACAACCGGTCTTGTTGGGTAGTTCAACAAAGGCCCCATAGGACAACGAAAATAGTGCCTGGTTAATGTTAAAACCAACAAAAAAACTTGGAGAACAAAGTCTTCAGTCTGTGAACTAGCAGATTGAAATAATTAAATCAGTTGCAGCTCAGCCGAAACTACGACAATTATCAAGAATTGGCTCAAATGTACAATTTGACCGCCAAACTTTCAAACTTAAACCAAAATGGGAAAACTAAGAAGCTACCTGCTCCTTCTAACACAAGAAATCTCCAGATTGGAAAAGTATTTTCATGGATCTTACGGTGGCACTAAGATTTTTATCCCTCAAATGCACAATGCAGCTCTGACGTCTACCCTAATACGTGCAACTTGTGTTTTTATGTGCATGCATATGGTTTTCCTTTTTCATTTCAAGCACCTGTAAAGGTACTTCCCCTTCACAAGTTTCACCACTATATGCACAATCATGCCGAAAAGAATAGTAAAAAATTAATGGGCATTGATGTCATACATAGAATTTACTTGTTGTGGCTGTTACATGCGTTATCCGTCGGCAGTTGGTTCCAAGTCCTCTGGGAGACTTGGGCCGCTGTATCATCAAGGTCACGTGTTGTCGTTCGGCAAAGGAATGATCAAGTAGCTCGTAAAATAAGTTCCTTGACCTTCTCGTCGCATGCAACGAGGCAGGAAATGGGAAGATAAGACAAGATAGCTTAATTGGTGGTTAGGCCACAGCAATGGATGATATCGGCCTGTGCATGGATTTCGCCTGATTGCTGATGATGGCTGCTTCTTCGTGTCCGAACTGAGATCAGTGGATGATGATATACATTGATTGCGGGAATAAAAGACTTGGTAGTTGCTGACACCAAATCTTATTACTTGGATACAAGTTTACAAGGTTTACATCATATGCATTAGAAAATGTAGGCATATTTTTCTTTATCTATCTTTCTCATTCAATTTTTCGTGCTGTCGCCCTACCGCCCTTCTCACGCACAGGATGTCATCCACGAAATTGACATGACGTGGCTCAGTCACAAAAATAAATAAATAAATAAAATAAAACCAACAGGACAACATCCAGCAATTGAAACATCCATGCAGAATACATTGTTCTGCCACCCTTTTATGCACGGCGATAACAGTGTGGCTTTCTTTCTCTTGTCCTCCTTGGGGATGTGGAGTCTGGAAGGAGTTTGCTCCTAAACTTGCAGGTTTACGGTATCTCCCGGGACTCTGTATGACGTACAAACCGGCCTAGCTGTCTCTAGTTAATCCGAACCTGCTGGAACTGGTGACCCGGTGGTGAAAACGTTGACCTTTTGGATAGGATGGCGTCAACTCAACTCAAGGCCACGGATCAGTTGAATAGTTTGCGAACAGTTAGCTTTCGAGCATAAACTTGGTCGCTTTCTGCCAAAGAAGACAAGAGCAAGGTGAACATTTTGTAGCCATGAAACGTTCCTTGTCCGTAGCATATCTAAAAAGCTTGCTGGTAACAGGTCATTCAGTGTAACATAAGCAGCTGTGGCCGAATGGCGGTTTGCTGGCTATGCTATCATACAGTCACGTTATGTTTCTCCTACGCAATTACATCATTGGCAATCTGCTATGTCACATTGCTTGTGTCTTTTCCTTGTTTTGCTCGTATGCTGACCGCCTCAAAAATCAACTTAGTTATGTTTTGAAATGCTGCCAATGCCTTGTTAGTGATTGGGCAAAAGTTGCTTATCAGGTTTCACATGTATTGACGTCATCAATGGAAGTTCTCACACGTCTGCAAATAATGTTATTGTCACCCTATCGGTTTACTCGCACGCAACGGTGACGTAAAAGTTTCAACGTCAACATTGCCATGTTTTCCTAAGACGAAATGCAACTAGCGTGTTGATGGGGAAACCATCATGTACCTGGAGGTAAGTTTGGAAAAAAACGACAGCTCAGTGTATTTATCAGTGGTAACTTTCGTGTTTCCATTAGTGAACATGTTGTGTGGAAAAGAATACAAAATGAATATTTGTTTTCGATGTGTCTGTTTGTTGTGTTGTTGTGTGTCCGTAGTTTTTTTTCCACCGTTAGCACAGTGTCAGAAAAGATGGTGTCACTGTAAACGCAGTCTAACTCAAAACTGATAAAAAACAAAGACGAAGCTTAAGGCCACTGTACCAGCAGAACACTTAGCTAGACAGTCATTATGTTCATTATATGTGTGAACACACCTGCATAATTCGTGGCACTGACATTGTTATCTACTCGGGTTATCATGATAGCATGATAGTACCCCTGCAGCAAATATGCGGTCTGAAAGACTGTTGATTGTCACAGTGATTATCTCAGGCATTACGCTTAAGCCAAATCACACACCATCGCCATGCACGTTTTGCATACAGTCGTTGTATGTCCACTTCTCACTTTTACCGGAAAGAACAAGTGGTACCGATAACAATTTTGTTCAATTCTACATGTTTTGGGTTTTTCTTTGTCAGGTTCTGAATGCCTGGCAAATAATTAAGGTTAATTCAGAAAGAAAACCATGTACTAAGCAAACCAATGTCGCACGTACAAATCCCGGGCCCGGCAACCTTAGAATTAGGCGTACATAGCCGGGGGCTTTTTTTGGATCTAAACGTTTTTACCTTGTCGCATTTACTACTCTACAAGGTGCCTATTACTTTGGTCTTAAGGTCCAATCCTATATCGTAGTCCCTGAAGAGGTGTATGTTAACAATTACAATTACAATTACAATTAAGAACAATTACACCACAAGTATCTTCAAGATTATCTAGTACCACCGAAATATGTCCCCTCCCCTCCACTTTACGTGTTCGGACTAATTGTTGGACCATGGAGTGAAGCCAGTTTCACAGTCTCTGTGATGGATGTGAAGGTATCCGAGGCCGAAGGGACAATAATCATTAACACCGCGTACAAGGAATTTTTGATAGACACAGTAACTGATCATGAGGAGACTGTACTCCCACTGAGTGGCTGAATGATTTTATCATGATGGTACATTTTAAACTGTAGGGCTATCTCAGATCGTATATAGGTCACATCTATACGACATGACTGCACGGTCGATAGAACAGCATGGGCGATCTTGCATGGTCATTTTTGTTCTGGCTGCAGGACTGACCTCCCCCCCCCCCCGGAAATTTGGACTTCGTGCTGTGGGTCTGACTCAGCGGGCCGGGGCTGAGTCTGAATTTCCTTGGAGCATATTGGCTCTGAGGCCAAGAAGCTGACCTGTGTAGTATCTGTCTGGCGTATTTAAGGGCTACCTGTTGGGGTACAGCTATGTGTTGTTTTGTAATTATAAGCTGTAAGGTCTATCGACTATACGTGAATTCAGCGCACGTAATTAAGTTCAACTAGGTAGTCATCTACGAGTCCCACTTATCTAAATGTCTGTTTGTTCAGTTCCTGATTTATCAATAAAAACCACAAACTAGAAACATCACGTAAGTAAGCAATGAAAACAATAAAAGCAAAGGCAAAATTCATATTCAGTATAATAAATGTGCTCAGTTACGATTGTCATGCCTTAAATTGATGTGTTAAGTAGCCGATCTGTACTAAATGTGAGATGCAGTGTTTGCCCAAAACGAAGTATGTACATGATATAAAAACCAGACATTCGCCTGCAGTATCAAGAGAAGTCACCAGGGGATCATTTTCTTCCATTCGAGAATACCTAGCCATTTCATGACAATATGTCTATAGTTTCCTGAATTATGCTGTTCAACCACAAACCAACAAATAGACATATAAGTGCTACCAAAAACATAGCCTTCTTGGCAAAGGATCGAGATGTCTTCGATAGCCCGCCCACTCGAAGTCCGCCCCATTCCCTGCTATAGATTCCCAGTACGGACGAGGTGTCCACTGTAACGTATGTGTCATTTTACTCAGACATGTTACTCTAATGTTGGAGTCCCGAGGCCATATCAAACGCTATTTAAGCTTTCTCTGTGTGCATTAAATCCTACTTTGTCAGTATTTGGCACACTTTTCGACTCTTCTTCCTCACAACTAGCACAAAGATTTAACTGACCCCTTCTGGATTACAATAGACAGGGCTTAAGAGACTAACGTCAGCGAATGAATAGGTTCTTGTGGTAAATGACGTAAAGGTTCTGCATATGTTTCGCCCATCATTGTGTTACAGTGGGATGTTGTTCCACCTTAAAAACATGCAAATTTTCACGTGTTGTTTGTGATCTACAGGAAGCAAAGGGCGGAGAGCCTGAAATTAACCTTAGTCATCAAACTCGGGTCATTAACTTGACCCAGTGTCATGACTATGACGCAAAAAGGCTCAATCGAAATAAAAGCTTGCATCCAGAATCTTGCGTAATTGCGTAGATGTTGATTGACGCCCCAAAATACCGGCTTAAAACTTGTCGTCATCATATACCACACCCGGCCGACAAGGTGTCAGGAGGCGTGCCCACTGGTATATAGGGCGAGCAAGTCCGACAACTCCGGTAACACTCTCACTAGAGGGCACAATAGGAGCCGGCTGCAAATTCAGGTCGTCCACGGCACCAGATACTCGGTAGCTAGGTCATCATTTCGATCCAACATTGACTGAAGAAATCTTCACACTACTTCAAACCAGTATGCCGGTGTTTGAGAAGGAGACGGGTGCCCTGGCGGTAACTGACGGGGCAGTCCTGACTGTCGGCGGCATCGAGTCAAAACAGACGCCGAAGGATGTGCTCGCCGGGTCCGACAAACGCATGAAACAGTCTGCAGGCGACACCGGGGCAGGTAACGTGGTCTTTTATACTGATCATCTTAAGCTTTATGATACATCTTCACCGAATTCTATTAAGTTATTAAGAGATAATGACGATAACTGTGACAAAGGTAAGAGCAAAATCTGCCATGGGTCACGAAGAAAACACTATAATTGATGACCGACCTTTCGAATTAAACTGTTGCTGATTATACCGGTGAAGCGGGTTTGTGTTATGTAGTGTGTATAACTGATATAGCCTAGGTTAGGTCTTACATAAAATGTCGCAGCCGGCAAAACTTGCCGCAGATTTCGACAGTAATGATCAGAATTGTGACACAGTAATTATTTTTGTGAAACAATGCGGCTGTCAATCTACATTAACCAGACCAGTGCACTGTAGCAAAATTAACCAAACTTAAACCCTCCAGGCTTTGGTCTGTACACTTCCAAATTAAATTACATAAAAGGGCATTTTTTCTGCAGCTGGTCTTGATTCTGTCGCCCCTAGTCGTGTCCATCTCTTCCCGAAACATATGGATATTTTTTTCAAAGTTCCTTTGTGTAATCTTACAGTTTGATCAATATAGGTTTGTTGTTTTTACACGCAGGTCCTATACATTCTTGGCTTGATGGAAAGCTGAATCACATGCACATTCCTTTTTCAGAAAAAAAAAACCCTCAGCTCTTTTTTCTTGTGTCTTGCCTCAGCATCATGCGTGCAAGGATCCGCTCCTTCCATAACTTTCAAATTTTCCGATATAAAATCAAACTAGCTGATAGTAAACTATCCCAGAAATGTTGGGACCGATCGTTACATATATGTGTTGGGTGAGGCGGTGGTAAATTTCCATGCTGGTCCATCTGCACGGTATATCATATAACGCAGATTTCCAAGCACATGAATGACATGCACGCACGACACACCCCACCTGAAGTATGTATGCCTTTCTTGATGTGTCACCGTTCATAATCGTTAGTGGTGAAACATATACTCCGAAAGTTATAAATGGAAAAAGTTTGTGCCTGACACCTATTCGTGATGACAAGGACTGTAAAAATGTTGCCTTTTGTCCCACATTTTTACCGCATTGCCGTCTGTGCGCATATATTACCAATAATAGCTAGGATAACAATGGAGCAAAGACTCGTCTTAGGTGAGCGTCAGAGCTCGAGTCATTATTTGCTGTATTAGTTTGAGAAACTTTCATGTAACCAAGACTCTGGAAAACCTTGCACAGCATAGATAGGTTGTGATGAATTCCTTGGCACGAAAACTTTAAAGGGAAAAATACCTCCCAAGTTCACGTTTGTGTGCTTCTCGGCGACAAAACAGCTAGGTCTAGATGTGATAAAGAACAGCACCTGAATCCTCCGCAGGAGACTTGCAGATTTATTCCTCGCCGCTGTAGCAACCTTGGAGACATATTTCTTACCTCTCTTGGGGCGTGAGCTTTGCCTCTTGTGTTTGAAAACAAAGCAAAGGCATCTGCGAAACGTACTTGGGTGAGACCCAAGCAAAGCTTTTAAAAGGATTCCTTCACTCTCATCAGGAGTTATCGAGTTACATTTAAGTCAAAACCACACCTGATGATATGTCGTCTGTCTGTTCTTGATAGTGTTTCATCCTCCGTCCTTTTGAACATCCTTTCCATCAAATGATGGCTTCAGGTCGTCCCTCCCTCTCAGCAGGCTTTGCTACCGGAACCGTAGACCCTCCCACTAGTACCGTGGATAAGCCGTTACTTAATACAGGCGCCGCTGGGCTCAATGGTAGCATTGATATAAAGCAGGGACAAGGTGTGTCTTCAGGCACCTTTTCTTTAATGAACTTCAAATTCATCATTATTCTATAATCAATGCAGTAAGTCAATTTCAAGTTTCCAAAATCATATCCAGCTGCGTAAGGTTTTGCTATTTGGCGTATTTTATGACCTGGCTGGATGTCTAACCTACATCGGTGTAATGCAGTAAGTCATCTTTAGGAATATCAAAGCCCAGGTTAGCTTAGTTTTTTTTGCGGGGTCTAGCTAAGCACTGCTTGATAGATTAATACGGGTTAATGGCTGGGGACGTACTACAGACTTACATCAAGGGATCCATATCATCCAGAAAGTTGCACAATGTTCAGGTGCTACTGTTTAATATGATAATAACTACCCTAAGACAATGATATGCTCTATACAATGAAAACACACAAACACACAAATAGCCCGTCATGTTCTAGCAGAACGCCGACTTTAGACCAAGTAAATGTTATGCCTAAAGGTTATATGATCGTTATGCAACATATATTCGCGTACTGTCCCCGTTGCGTAATCTTGCCCAGGAAGTGTCTATGTTATAGAGATTACAAGGAGGCTCGGGGCAGGTAGCCAAAAAACAAAACAAAACTTGACAACCGAATTTTGTTGCGCCAGACATTCGCCACTCTATTACCATAGTAAAACATCAAACAAAATTTGGATTGATCTTACTATTAGGATGGCAAAGGCAAGGAACGTTAAAGTGATGTTGATTTGTAAGAGAGAATTTATAATCTCAGAGAGTGTAACCGTGTAGGAAAATTGAAATGGAAAAAGGCTGGGGATTTGTGGAGTGGCCTTTCAAACGGTTAGGCAAGGAATATGGAATTGTCGAATGGAGAAATGGCAGTCTCATACATTTATGACAGAAAAAAAGGAATGTATTTGATAACAGTTTGAGGTACAGTGTGCTTTTGAAGTTTACTTATCTCGTTGCCTGTAACGTTACTTCCTGTACGGGGTGTCGGTTCCACATCTGGAAAAAGTCAGTGCCGGTGTCAATGTCACGCCACCCGCCGAACCTGACCTTCCCACGTGGTTCCCCACGGCACACACATCCCCGGGCGGGGACATGACGTCTTCCAGGTGGCTCCCCTGCCAGTCCACTCAAGAAGCGAGTCTTATTTGTTGATAGATGGTATTTTCTGGGATACAAATGCACCCGACTTTTCGCTAAGTTCATTTGTCTTTTCGACAATAATGATCCTTTTCTAAACCCAAGTACCCCCCACACGGACCAGCTTCTAATGTACTGTGCCGTACATGATTTTGCCAGCATAGCCGACTTCCGCCACACTTTCTCCCTAAGGGTAACGCTAACTCATTCGCTACAATCCTCAACTTGCAATTTGGTGTTAACGTATGGTAAATTTAAATTTGACAAAACAAACTTCACGCATAACGATTCATTCTCTGAGGAATCATAATATCCGCTTCTGGAATGGAATGTGTCACCGCGATTTTTACAGTTTTCTATAGGTAGCAAAATCTTCAGCAACTACAAACGTTTAACGGAGTTATGAGATTTTCATTCTGCCATTGCTAACGTTTTTTTGTTTTGTTATCTCATCCTTAGACAAGTCCAGAATGGTCAAGATGGTGAACCAAGACTTGGAGGAGGTGGAAAGCCGCACCATGACGCTGGAGGACTGGCACAACAAATGGCGCAGGGGCAAGACCAAGTTTCACATGCCCAAAGTTCACCCGTGCGTAAGACTAGAAAACCATTAACTAAGCTATTGACTAAAAAAACATCTTATGCAACTTGCTTGGGTGTCCCATCAATAAGGCCATGTCGATTTGGTTATATGGATGACATCCGCGCCGCATCAATCTTCGGCCGTTTAAAAAAAAAAGAGTTTCAACCACACTGTAAATCATACAAAGCAGCTTCAAAACATATGCAATAAAACAAATATCGGAAAACGTTCACTAATGTCATAGAATATTTCAAGGTCAAAGAAGATGAGAAAGAACAAAAAAGAAGAATCTATTGTTCGGCATACTGGTCATACTCCTTGTGTTAACTCATATGTTCAACCTTCCTCACCGTGGGCGGATCACTTGGATTTCATAATAGAGGCAACTTTTTTGGTCAAACTTTTCTTTATTCGCACGCTCGCATGCTCTTTTGGGTCCCCAGAGGATGTCATCCATTTAATATCTAATCAAATCAACATGGCCTAAGGTAATATCCTTCGTCGTACAAAAGCAACCACAATGTCGCCATTGTGATGCCAATGTCGTACAGAATTTAGCCATGTTGTTACGGAAAGGTCTAATAAAATCTTAGATCCTTATCGGCAGTTGGTTCTGTCACAGACATCAAGTAGAGAATTCTATGACATCAAAACCGTACGATGGCCTACGATATAGTACGATGACTGCGCTGTACGTTTCTAACAGACGATAGAAGGAAAGGTCGTTCTTTGTCTCGGTGCGTGTCCAATTCCGTGAGGAATAAGAAAGTAGTCCAGCACGACCGCATTTCATTTTGGACGACTTGAACTTGAACTTGAATTTAAAAGGTCTGGAAGCATACACTGCTGATTTTTTCTATATTTTATTTCCTGTAGATGACTTGGATGAAAAAATCTCGGGAATCCTTCCCTGTCGTTGAAGCTTCTCAATTATTACTGAAGAGACATGTGCAGATTACACATGTCTAGGTCTTCGTCACTTCATTGTCCTCTTTTAAGACGATAAGGTCTTGTCTTGTGTTTTGAGTTGAGTTTGGCCATTGGTTTTAGAACGAATTCGAACCTTCACTTACTGGTGTGCACTGACACATATCGAAACACGTGCTCACATAAGCACGTGGATATATCAGCCCCCGTCCGCAGTACATCTTACGTGACTGCGCAAAATTATGATTGAGCTTCTATGATTGAGCAGTTCATTTTCTGGGTCTAGGGATATGACAGGCAAATGATTTTAATTGTTACTCCACAGAAGTCATAGTGGACTTGAATTCACGACTACTTATCACTGTTTAGTGGTGTCACCATTCAATCCCTTTTCACATAAGTCCCAACGGGAGCAGACCCAGGTCAAGGCGATATTACGTTCCGGTAGCAAACCTCCTTCATGAGACAGCCGACCCTGACATCGCCCTAGTTTTCTGGCGGTTATCTGAGGTCGAGGTCCGAGCGTTTCTGTTCTGAACAATGGCCTACTATTGTCTGCCAGGTTGTTAACAGTATTTGCGACCGGTCTTCTCCATGTGAGACTCAGAGAGTTGTGTTTTGCTATGTTGATGATAGCCGTGTCTTAGCGACGACAGGGCCCAGTGTGTTTTTATCTTTTATAAGCCCCGTTGTCCAAAATTGAACAGCGACTAGTCTCTAATATCATCGTTCGGTACTGCATACGATGTACTGATAAGTGTGAATTATATGGGAATCTTTTTCAGGGCTATTTAGTCCTAATACCCCTCCCCCCAGCAAAAACATAACGCACAGCCCCAGCGAGTGCTGAGTGACCAATCGCAGTACGGTTCCGACCTTGCTGTTACCTTGTAATGTGGCGAAGGACATGCGGTGAAAGTAGGGCAAAGGCGTTCTTGAGTAATCCCTGAAATAAACACATGCCTTGTGGTCGCACACTTCAAGATCTTAGAACAGCTGCGTTCATCAATCACTGATAGTGAGGGAGTTACATTTGTCGATGAACTTTATCAAACCTTAACGTTTCCCTCAGCACCGTCCAATTGGCATCCCCATTGACAATGCCAGCTATGCCCAATCCCTTTATCTCTGCCCCACATTTCCTATAGTCAGACTGCTGCCCGAGATCTCTGGCTGGGATCTGACCTTCATTTTCCCATGAAAAAATGCGTAACTCAGTCGCCTCCTGTGAGGTTTAATGTAACAGAGAAGTGTTATGGAAACGAAGTGGCGATGTTTTAGCGAGCAGAACTGGGTCAGAAAAGGAGATTCACATCTGTGAAACAAGGAAGTGAGTGGTGGGACTCGGTGGGGAGTAACACTGTTTACTCAATTAAAGGAAACTTATGGTAGCAACCTGTACTGTTCGTGATATTTATATACTTCTCCAGTCAGATGTAGATAGACAAAATTTCCAAGTTTTTACTTATCATAACGTAACAGACAGGTCGGCTGCTTTGGGGAACGGGGAGCTTGAGAAATGTTACGATTTGGCATAAATAATGCAAGTCAGTAATACATTCTCAATTTGATGAGGAAATGCAAAATGACCTTGTATAACTTGTATAATTGGGTCAAGATTAGAAGATGATAAAATGATTCAACTTATGAAAATAAGTACCTTTATCAATGAGAAAGATAATTATAATGCGTCAATCGTAAAAAAAGTTCATGTCATGTGGTGGCGAAGGTATGAGGTCGTGGAACGCTATTTGCAACTGCTTTTGCACATGCACCAACATCAATAATCATTATTCATATCACACATATTCATTATTTCAATGGCAAGAACCACTATTCGTCTTCTATCTCAACACAGGTAAAAACGCAGTTAGTATTCTATTCGCACATCACAGTACTACACTGATCAGTAAGGTGTCGCTTCTGTCCCACACCCCACAGGAGCCTGCAGAAGTTCTATGACAGGATGCTGCAGGGAGATGGAGGGAGGCGAGTCTTCGTACCGATGTGCGGAAAGACTTTGGATCTGAAATGGTATGTTTTTCTTTCTCATCATTAAAAAACTCAGGTTTCAGGAACGTTGCATTAAAAAAAAAAACATGGAAAATTGGCAGTCGTTAGATTCACGTCAGACAGTACTGCATACCTCTAATGCAGAAATGTTCGCGGTGGATTAATGTTCGCGGTTTTCGCGGTGACCACTTCACCGCGAATTTAAAACCACCTCGAACATTTTTCCAATATGATATTAGATTGCAGTCTGTGGTGTTACCGCGAACTTAAATCCACCGCGAAAAGTCCTTTTTCCCACTACCGCGAAATTAAATCCCCGCGAACTTAAATACATTTACAGTATTTGCCACTTGTTACTCCTCATGATTCCACTTTCTTTTCATCTATATGAAGGCTTTCAGACCAGGGACATGGTGTTGTTGGAAATGAAGTCGTAGAGATGGCGTGCCGTCAGTTCTTCGATGACCATGACCTGCAGTACACTACACAGAGGATAGAGGGCATGGATGGAACAGTTTTCAAGGTACAAATGTACCAACGTTGATTTTGTAGAATAATTCATTTGATAGATATAAAGCAGCAAAAATATGTATTTAACAGAGATGCTTTTAGATACAGTGATATAAAAGAAAGACAACAATTTGATAATGAAACCCATAATTCCTAGTACATTGGAAGAACCATAATTCCTTGAGGAACCAGCTTGATTGAGACGGAAGATGATGGACCCAAGTAGTTATCGATGCGCTCTTTAAATGCACAGAAATATCACATATACACAAAAATATCCTAGCTAGTTTCGCTATGTGTGTATGAGTCTGCTTTTTAAACTCCATAATGTTTATTTTGTTTTAGGCCACTGACATTGACCTGCAGCTCTTCAACTGTGATTTCTACAAATTAACCAGGTTAGTTAAAATCTAAATCCAGTATCTTAAAGGTGCTATTTCAAGTTTTAATAGTGATGCACTTCTTGTGCATTTTCCTCACCCTGCGGTAGGAGGCGCTGTGAAACAGCGTCCTGTTGACTGGACATCATTTCGGAAAAACGCTACTTGATGATATATGTCCGTTGTATGGACGTATCGGTTTTATGTACGCAAGCCATTGCGAAGTTACATGCACAAATAGCCCAGAAACTATACCAAAGGCCCGTCTTTCACTATCATTTCGCTTCTTCGTTGCCTTTTCAGTGACGTCATCGGGACGTTTGACTGTATCTGGGACCGGGGAGCCATGGCAGCAGCCAATCCGGAGGACAGAGAAAAGTAAGGTTACACAAGTTTGGAACCTATGTTATATAGTTAAAACCAATCTAATTGATAATTGTCCAATTATCATAGATAAAACATTACTTTTTTTATGTTATCAAAACAAAAGTCATGAAAGATCTGGAAATGTTTTAGTCAGCTTGTAAATGTGACGATATAAAAAGGACAGGCATACTTTTTCAGATGAACAGTAGCATTTTGCTTGCATATGCCTTTGAAGCGGTGGGGGAAATACCTTTCCTGTAAACAAAGTACACAAGTGTCATGCTATCATCATACATCACTACAACTTATGATTGCATGTGATCTCAGCTTCCATGCACTTGTACCGTGATCATTCAATCACCATTCTCACTTAACTTAAACAGGAAAAGGAAAGAAAATCAATCAATACATTACACACAAAATACATATTGTACATGGGCGGTCTTCTTTTATGTGTCAACATAAAAGAATAGTGTCTCTGGTATGCTGTTCAGAGTTTAGAACGCCATCAAAAACCCTCGCCACTTATATACTAACGACAGCTAGGAGAGACAAACGCTTGTTCGGTCACTTCCCTAAGAGTGGAGGGCGACCTAGCTGGCGCCAAATCCCTCGCTAGAGCAGAACACTGAGAGGTAATCCGGCATCAAACGGGCAAGGCGTTAGGCTGGGAAGCATTAACGCAATCAGTTGGCTCCTCGCCTTGGAGAATAAAGACGGTATAAAGCACGACCGTTTGTTCCCGCCATGAAGCTTAAGTCTGGGGCAGGACGGATGTCAAAGATTACCCATGCGTCATCCGACATGGGCGGTAATGCAGAGTGCTCTTACCTCTTCAAATCCGACACAGCAACTTGGAAGTCAATCGGATCATGCGTCTCTTTCGCTTCTTGAACGGTGCCTTTGTATTTCTTATGACTGTCACCGTTGTTGAAAATGTTGACATAACAAGTTGTGATCGCTTCCCTCTCATCTATCCACACGCAATGATCATTAAAGCATTTTGGAGTTTGTAACGTTCAACACATTCAAAGCAAATAGCTTTAATACCACAAATTGTCGCACATCCGTCGACCCTCTACAGGAGTGCTGATTCGGCTACTCTGAGAAAATTCAAGGAAAGCAATTTGCTTGTGCTGGACGAAAGTTACAAACTCCAAAATGGATTGCACCAACACAGATGAGCTTTGATGCTAAGTTTAGAAAAGCGTTTTGAAAAAAATCCTAGACATATTATTCAGTTACCTACTTAATACAGTATCTTGCCTGGTTACCTACTTGGATGTCATTGTCAACATTCAACATCACACATTGATAACTAGGATTGATATTTTCCTATTGTTTCTAAAACTATGTCGTCTGTCCCTGCAGGTACGCCCAAGTCATTGTGCCTCTGCTGAAGCCCACAGGTGCCTACCTGTTGGATCTGTTTGAGCTGGAGAACACGGTGTTCGCAGGTGGGCTCAGTGGGAGGGTTGGATATTGTGACCTTATGTCAATTTCAGATCTTGTATTAGATGTTATTTTTGATTTCGTCTTCACAGTGCGTTACGTTAACCACATGTGCACATATATAAGAGAAGCATATATCGTAGACATTTACTCATTTCAGTACTTGAAAGTCAGTAACATATCAATGTTCTTCCTCTTCAGGTCCCCCACACGGTATCACTGATGCGAGGGTGGATGAACTGTTTGGTGAGGATTGAATTCTTATTATTAGCAACTTTATCAATTTTGTTTCAGTCAAAGGAATCTTCATGAAATAGAACTTCCAGTCCATCTAATACTTCCTCTCGTGTATCTATCAACTTCTTTATTACATGTACAAAGATTGTTACAAAGCAGTTGAGATGCCCTCAGTTGGGCGTGAGTACTTTTGTAAAGTGTCACGGCATACTTACGATTGCCGTGTGATCACCAACTTCCAAAAGATAGCCTTGAATGTGTTGTAAATAATGTAGCTGTGTTGATATTGATAAGAATAAGAAAGTCTGTTCTGTCACAACTTGCTTGAAAATCCTGCAACGTCAAAAATCCTATGACGTCGACGTTACTGCCATCAGAACGTTGAAGAGTATCAATGTATGTGCCCTTTTACACATATGTTCAAGTCCCCTAGGAGTTGCACAATGACAGTTTTTTATGACAGGTTGTTTCCTGGGAAAAATTTGTATTTCACTTTGACCCATCGTTGTACAGATTGGTGTCTAAACGAGAAAAAAACTACTACATCGGCCTCAAAGTTTACCTTGGGGCGCGGTCACATACATGCAGGTCGTACGATGGTCGTACGATCGCTAACTTCAGGCAATTTGGAGGAAAAGAAATGTACGTCTCCTGCAAAGTTCAACTGTCCGCACACAAAATGCTGTTTTGGATCCACGTCGGTGGTTTGTTCTGTCACGGCCTGCTTGAAAATCCTATATCATCCAAATCGTACGACGATCGCACGATCTATGTGACCGCGCCCTAAGGCAAAATGATGTCAAAACGCAACTCATACGGAAATGTATTATACAGCGTCCAAGTGCAACATAGAGGTGCTGATGAGAGCCGACCGTCTGGGGGACTGGCAGAGGTCCTGGGGCCTGGAGTCCTTCTGGGAGGTGGTGCGGCTTCTCACACCCAAGCAGACGTGAGGAACGAGTGATGCCGGAGGGCAGGGGGTGCCTCCCGTGGGGTGGGGATGTCGGAGGTCGGGAGGTAAACGGGAGCTGACAACATGGTAGATGAAACCTTCCAAATAAAGTAACAAGTGTCAGGAAAAGAAGCTAACAGTTTTAGTTTCATTACAAGGCAAAATTGGATAATTCTAGTTTTACATAAAGATAAAAGTGTATAATTTTAGTTTCTTATTAGAGTAAACCTGTCTCGGGTTACAGTAGATGTGTAATCATATAACGTTAATCATAACGTATGTTAAGAGTAAGAGTATGTATTACGACAGTTTGATATTTGTATATGTTATTCTACTCTAACTGTAAACGATCTTTGGTGATTCATGTGATCATTATAGTAGCACAGAATTCAGCAATATTATGTTGGTGAAAACTGCAGTTTGTACAATGTACAATGTACTACTGTGTACAGCGTGCTACTATGTCTTTGAGTGGTATGTTTGTATCTTACTATTCTCTCGATATTTTTGTTACCTGCCATACATAACGGTATATCATGATGTACAGGGCTGTATTGAAAACGTGAGTTTCAGTATTTCCAAACTTGTACGTAGACTTGCTTCTATACAAACAGATGTGAAAACGTCGTTTGTTTTTACTGAATAAATATAACAACCTCGTATTGCATGTTATTCCTTTCTGTTTGTAAAAGAAAAAAAATGCTCTATTTTAGAAAGCATGTGTGGTCAAGTTCAATGATGAATGAAGTGTGCTATAATGTGAATAATGTAGGGAGACTAGAACGTCTATCAAGTCAATGAGAAAGGGACAGTGGTAAAGATGTAATCTTTAACTAAACGTTTTTTGTTTGCTTGTTTGTGTTACTGTGTAAGAAGTGTTAGTAAACAGAAGGAAAACATCTACAGATTGGAAACAAAGTTTGTGCTGTAAGATTCCCCGAGCACGTAAATGATAGGAGTGATCTCGATCTGGAGTCAAGCGTGTTGAAAGAGTGGCCGGTTAATGCCACAACCTGTCAATAACCCTGCCACAGGGTCCTCTGACATCCCGGCAAGGTCCATTGGCTCTCCGCAGGGCCCGATGAAGCCGCACCAGGGTCCATTGATTCCCGTTAGGCCGCCACGGTTAATCCGTACCCTAAAGACAAATGAGCCGGTAGATAGTGTCCAAGGGTTAACTGTATCGGACATCCTATGACTGTTCCGGGGCTGGAAGAACGCCCCATCAGTGTCAAGGCTCACAACCCAAATCTTCTCATTGATTTCTTGGTGCGTTAGCGGCTGCAGATCTGGTCTAAAACAGGTTTCTTTCTTGTTAGCATTGACAATGTTTTTTTCGCAGGAAACAGTCGAATATCTCATTGCTCCAGTCCTCAATATGTTTGAAAAATGTTTATCTTGAATATTGGGTGCGTACTGTTTCTGCTAAGAAACAGCGTTCCACAAAAACTTTTGGGAGAGCATCAGATGCCCGTTAGAGGTTGATACGATTGCTTGCACCTGCTATGTCAGCGTAGATATGTTGACGGAGAAGACATGCATTTGCCGTAAAACTGTGTTTCCTGGTAACAATAGATGACAGCAGTAAGCCGAAATTAGTGTACTTGTTGCTATGAAAGACTAGTGTGTAATACCACCGGAGAGAACTTGCGACGCTGACAGTCAAGGAGGAAGTTAAACGTTGACAAGAATGCTCAAGTATAGTTAAAGCTGCTACTAGTAGCTATAGCCCTCTTCACCTAACGTGTAGTACATACACAACAAACCACAGTACAAAACCACAGATCTTAGCTTCTTTCTCAATTACTCACGGACCATGCCAACAAGACAAGAAAGTCCACGCCTGATTTATTTGACAAACAGCCCTCCACTACCAGAATGGAGTTTGGGATTTGTATGATAAAACCGCGGATTACCATCTAAGCACAGGAGGACGGTTCTAGCCTAACAATTTCCAACATTCCCTTAGAAACCAATCTCGTTGAAGTGCCTTCCAAACGTCTTCAAAGACTCGCCAAGGTCAGTTTGAATGTTATGGCCGGGCTTCTTTATCGAGACGATTACAATTTGGGCAGATCCGATTGCTTTCAATACCTGTAGAGGTCATATCGGAACACTGAGTGGGGGTGGAATGACCGACAGAAATGGTGCTAATGGTTTAAATGGGCTTTTAGATTGTGGATATACGATAACGGTTATCGGAACTTATTTTTCGACTTTTATTTACAAGAAGTGTACGTTTTCACGAATGGTCCTTTTCACAGGTTAAGTTGCAATCTTTGGAATAAATTCAGAACTATTTTTTCGCATTTCATCTCCAGGAAAGTTTTCTATATGACTATCGAGTCCTGGCACTTATTGCTTCGCTCAAGAAGAAAGCTCAAGAAGAAACTACAACGTTCTTTCCTGGCCGTACCGGCTATCTCCCGTGGTTACAAAACAATAGGCCATGTAACTGAGTGTTGTCCATGTGATCATCATGAACATAGCTTTATTACAGGAGAGGAGATCGTTAATTTAGCTACTGCGAAGAAAAGCGAGTTTTCATGTCACTTTTTAGACCTTCATGTAAATGTAACAGATCTTACAATTATCTGCCGCAAGAGAACAAAAGGGCATGAACGTTTTGTGGTTTTTGATTCCACCCTCAAGCACGTTCCACCGAGCTATACTACATCCACGCATCCTATGGACTACAGAAGTGTTCTTATGGGATCAAATACTATCCCCATTTACGGAGTACTTATACGTTTGTATTTTATGGTACTTTTACAAACCTACCCTTGACCATCCATTGACCTAATGAAAATAGAACCTTTCCCGGACTTGTGGTATAGACGAAGTGATCAAAGTTTATTGATTGTCAAGTTTTACATAGAAATGAACACCCTGTATTTGTCCCCATGACGAATGTAACGGCCGCAACAGGCATCGACCATTCGATAAAATAGATCGTATGTCATTCAAACGAGCGGTTATTCCATCGTATATTCTGTACATTCAAGTCAATATTTGTAATGCGTCTGATCATAAGGGGTGTGATTGGTAGTATAACGTGTGGTGCAGCATCGGCACAAAGTACAAGTAAAAGACAGACGGCTTCATTTAACCAATCAATGCACCGACAATCTTATCTTTCTCCGTAATTATCTTATGAATCCTCATCTGGGCTTTAGGAGTTCTCATATGACGAGACACACATTGACCAGTTGCGAAACAAGAACGGAAGACTCCATATCATCGTGAGTTTTTGTAAATATCATAACAAAACATAACACAACCATGTGCACGTCACACATTACATGCTCCACTCTCACGTACCACCTTCGGGTTTATGACGTCATCATTAACAACATCCATTTTCTGCTAGACTGTGGAACAAATTTGGACCCGGGCCAACTCAGTCCGCAGGAACAAATGTGGAATCGGGCCGACTACGGACACACATCAACACAAACAAACATGCAGACAGACAAACACAAAACAATACCTTCGTAGGTGATAATATAAACATTCAAAAAGAAAACGAAGATTATGATCTTCATTCTATCCATCAATCATCACCTTCATTGAATGAGTACCCGGTGGATGTGTTGCTGTCATCTGTTTAGTGCACTATTGGAAGCCAGCTAATGGCTGGTTATGATGTCACGGTGCGTTACAATGTATGAAGCCTGTAGTCATCAGCTGAGTACCAGAGGCTGCGTATAAAAGTATTATACTCTTTTCGAAGACTCAACAGATAAGTAGCCAAAGTACTTTTAATTAGGTGGAGTTAACGTTGGAATTGTGTACATAAATATCTCAGGCTTTCTCAGCCCTTGTGAAGTATAAAGTCGTAAGGGTATTACAATGAGAGCCTTCCATGTACCTTAATGTGGATCTCTAGTTAACACAGTAGTCTATCTCTAGTAGTCCAGTAAACGCAGAAAAAGGAGGACAATCGTTCTAATGACATGCACACAATGTGGCGTGTTAGCCTCGAAAATACACAATTGATATGGTAAGTCTTTTCTTCTTTGCTGTCTCTATGTGGCACCACAAGCACTGACTTTATCATCCACCTGGGTGGAACATTTATGCAGCTACCTGCCCCATACCTACCGTCAGCCATCCGTCCCACGTTCTGCATGCCTACAGCTCATTTTCCTCTTCCATCCTCTTCTCACCAAAGTTGAGCAACGTATCAGACGATCGTATGCAGGCAGCACTCTCTCCACATCCCTAGGGACCGTCGTCATGGTAACCGTGAAATATGCCATCTACCTGGGGTCCATGTTGCCACAGTACGGGCTGTGATAACATGGCGGGAAAGTTGCCGGCATGGTATGAAATTAATATTATCGTGAGAGGTCATCCCTTAGGGTGCCTTGTTGTGGTTTTTCTTAAAGAGCAACTGGTCCATTACGTTTTGCACCAGAGGAGACTGGATGATACGGAAAGGACAGGATAAGGGTCTATCCTGACACACATTCTTCCTGTCTGTTAACTTGAAACACCTTTCCACCAGACGGCGATCGCTGAGCGACTGTACAGAGACCGAAATTGGATTTGTGCGAGAGTTGATTTCATGATTTGAATAAAATGCTAGATGTAAAAGTATGATGTAAAAGGAAACAAAACACATAAAGGGTAAAGAAAAGAATCAGTCGAGCGGACTGTCGAATCTTTCGTCGCTCAGGCCACAGCCTCTAGCATAATTGGACTTGTGAAGTGCAAATCGTAAATGTACACGCTAAAGCTTTGTTCTGTGACTTTCAACTACATCAGACTGGATTTGTTATGGAATTTGTGTTCATTGTTTAACGCCACACTTCAAGAAAAGGAAATCCACGTTTTGGGACAGTCTTAAAATATCTGGAGTGAGAAATCACAATATTATCATCACAGGAATACGTACCCCAACCCATCACTTACAAATCTGCCCATCTGTCTTCTTCATGAATCTCAGATGTCGATTTAAACATTGTTTCTGTGTAGACAGATGATTTGCAGATTCCCTTTTCCGTCTCTTACCTCTCTAACCAGTGTGCTCTTTGCTACGTGGACAATTTCCAGACCACTTGCTCAAATTTTAAACGATACGCTTTGACCAATCTAAGCCAATGTCTGAGGATTTTAGTTACAAGATTTTGTTTTTTCTTCTTGCTTCTTTCTTGATGGTCGCATCTCATGTTCCAAATAATCGTGCTAACTGGATCTGTAGTGTTGCCTTGGGCAGACTGTATTTCAGTTATGAATAATTGATAATATTACACCTGCATCCTAAATCATGTCATTGTGAGCTGAAACCATTTTCCATCACCGCACGGTAAAAAAGGGGAAATCAGATAGATCAGCAGTCTGAGACTCGCACCGGTACACGAAAGAAGATATCCTCCTCTCGCCCTGACTCGTACTGTGAGGCAGCTCACTTAGCGCCGGTGTACTGTACCTGAAACCGTAACATCTAATCATAGCGGTTGGGTAGCCACGGAGGAATTGGCGGAGTAATGCTGATTATGGGCGCGGAATGAAATTTGTGCGCGGGTCACAAAGTGTCACCACATCGGGGAATTCCGACGAATGACAACGACGCCGGATGCTGAGGCAACGTCGCGATGGTTGCATTGCCGCGCTATCAGACCAGAGATACCGTCCTATGGTTCCGCCACTGGCAAATACAAAAAGATGGAAATATATGGGCACTTGAGTGGAGCGATAAGAAGCAGTGGAGCGATTTGTGGCGTGGATAAGTGTAGGGTAATCTGTGATGAAGAGGTGGCGGTTGTGCGGGCGACGTCCCCGGCGTGCGGGCAGGCGTGGAGAGCCGGGCTAACACAACATCACGCACCGGCTAATGGCGGTGTTGATACTGCGATTTATCTGATGGGAATACATCTATTTCCCCCTGCAAATGGACCCAAAATCATTCATAGTCGGCTACGTGCAAGAATTCATGTCTCGAGGCTTTGTTCTAGCTTTTAAAGTGGTTGATTTTTGGTTGCTTTTGTCGTGATTAACACTTTAGAGATCTTTGGACTTGATATGATGCAGAAGAGTTACAGAAGAATCGCACAAGAGATACCCTGCGAGATGATAAAGACTCTCGTGTATGAGAGAATCTCTATCTAAGATGCTGTAAAAAAGTGAAAAATCCAGCTGAAACAGAGAATCTGTCTACAGAGTGGAGTCTGACAAAGACGTACGCTGGAAAAAAAACTTGATTTGAAGAGTAGCTGTAACAAACTCACACATTTGAACGTCTAAAAATCAATTGAAAATAGGTTACAATACCAGTGAGTTCACAACACGACAAGTCTGATAGCAATAGCCAATCCATTGGTGGATTGGGATTATTTTACCGCTTGTATTTGAATAAAATCGATAAAAACAGCATTTTGTAGTTGGTATTTTCATATTCCCCATGGGTATTTTGTACGATATACTAGTACTCCGATTGACTGACTGGTTGAGTACAGCTGAAGACTGGTTAAACTGTGCTGCCATATATTCCAGGCAGTATATAAAGAAGATACAGAAATGTCTGAATTTGCAAGTTGGATTTACCAAAATGGCATCTTAAGTGCTTTTGCTAAGTAGCCGGAGTTTCAATTTCTCGAGACAGAAAGCTATAGGAGACCTACTATAGCTGTAAGCAAAACATAGATTTACACTTCTGATAAGATCACTACAAGCTTCAAGATCTGATCTGACAAGCGTGAAAAAAGGCAAAAAAGAGGCCAGGTTACAAGCCAGTAAAGGTGACCATTCTTTGGACTTTTCAGAAACTAAAACACTGTATTATATATACGCCAAATAGCAATTACTCAAGCAACTGGATATGATTTTGGAACTGGTCAGATGTTTCACATAACATCCATTATCTTTCGTCAGGGACACTGTAGAGATTTTGGGGAGCAGGTTTTACATCCTAACTATGAATTGATATACAAAGGAGATGGTGACAATTCTCAGCAGCCAACGAAACAAAAATAAGACAAGTTAAGCAGGAGTTGATACAAATGAGCTCCTGTCTGAATAAGGCCACTGTATTGTTGCTAAAGTATATAGCTACATGTATGAAACTAGGTACACACGACATGTCGTAGTACGGTAGTACCTAACTTGAGCTTTGCTTATTTTGTGAGATGATCTTTCACACGAAGCACAGGATATTTGTTGTGTTAACCATACTGTCTTCGGTAAAGACATTCAGCAATCTTAATCGTGATGAACATGGACTTGTAAAGTTTTTCTTCCTTTGTGTGGATATCTGCTATTACTTTACAAGGTCTGACTCAAGAGCATTTCGTTGGGACATCAGCCAAACCAATTCCGAGGTATCAAAAGCGATAAAAGATGGCGCAAAGGCATGTGGAAAGCTGCTACAGTCGGTAAAATGCCATATGTGTTATTCGTAAATAACTGCGACTTTGAAAATTTATATATTAAAATCCCTTGCTTGGTGCATATGACTGTGGCATCTGGAGCCTCTCAATCCTCCTAGTCCGACTCTAAGGGATTTCAGGGCAAAACGAAACATGTGGAGTTTGGTGGACCTTTCCAGTTGGGCTGTCTCCCAGCGCAGGGTGCACCTAACGTGAGCGGTAAGTATCCCCTCCGGCGGGGCTGTGCGGCATATCTGCTCCGCACACATGACACATATTGGTCGGCCTTACCACCAAATCCTTCTTCCTCCCTCACCCCCTGCGTTAATTCACGGCTTGTTGCTGCAGGGAGTTGACTGGAAATGGGTAGAGTGACCTTATGTATTAACCTTTGTCAGAGTGGGGAGACAGTGTCGTACCCTCATTCAGAAAATGCCCTGAAGACAATGTGTGTGTCATATGCGGATGTCTCGCTGCGATAGCAAATGAGACGGCCCGGTACGCTGCCTAATATTATGCGATAAAGAGCTTTTCATGCATTACTCACATTTACTGACCATTAAACTTTATGATAACAAGAAGTTGTAGCTTAAGGTGAGCGTATAGGTCATGAAAGTTACAAAGTTTTAAGATTACATCCGCGAAATTAGAGTCCAAGTATGGTGACACCAACTTCGGATTACCAGCTAATGTATAACAATGCAGCTGCATCTTGTGTTATCAAAGATCGCAGGGAACGACTTCGGTATGTCTGACAATGCACGTGCCCTCTGGTGTCTTACAAGTAGTCCTTACCAGACTAACAACGCTGGGGTGATTATTTTCCGGGGGAATTTGGCCACCAAAGGGTATCATTTGCAGTTCCGAGGAGGAAATTGTACCTTCTCGTGAACTGACTCTTCAGGCCAATGACTCATTCTGTTTTTTCGTTTGTTTTTTGTTTGTTTGAACCTTTATTTATTCATGAAAGCTCAAATCGGCCTGCAGGCCACTTTTCATTGAGGTCATGAGGGAAGAGGCAAGGGTCAGACAAAGTATATAACAGAGATAAAGTTACATCGTTTTGAGTCCTTATAAGTCCTATACGTCTATATACACAATTTACATTTACATACATACAAAACACATGATAGAAACTGCTACATGATTCAAAGTCCGTTCATTTGGCCGTTCTCGTTACTTCAAGAGTCTCTTAAAGGAAGCCAGAGTTGGGGCTGTGCGTATGTCCGGTGGTCGAGCTATACTATCCGTAACCTCCAAGGAAGACCTGGTTCAAGCTATGTTCCAAGCCAGAACTGGTGACACTCATGTACAATCACAAGATATGTCCCCCATCATTTCTCGCAAAGATGGGAATCAATGAAGTTCGACACGTCTCTGCTTTAAGGTAACTTTGCTCAAAGATTGATATTGCCTTCATTTGTGATGAGATCAGTGGTTACATTCAGGTATAGTTGATATTACTTTCATGGTCTTTACGTTACACATCGGCAAAGTGTATCGTATCAGGCACTTAACTAACTGTTCATAATTATCGTTATAACGGATAATTGCTTTAACTAATGATAAAATTACATACATTACAATAGGGCAGTGGAAAACATGGCGGCTTTTTTTCCTGATGATTTCATACCGATTGTTATCATTTTGTTGCTCCTGAAAAATCTTCGTGAAAACTTGATCGCCAATCATGATATTGGAAAGTTATGCTTGTTTCATGTAATCATGCTTCGTTTTTTTGGTGACCAGCGCGTTGACTTTTGTATGCTGTTTTGTTCTGCTGAAAGAATTGTTATTTAGATATCACACAGAAACAGTATAACTACATGTGTCTTACAATTCAGAAACGTTTCTATTCAGACGGGGTTCTACAAAATGATGTCCCAACGGCGCAATACGCTAATCTTGAGTAGAACATACATCGGCATCTACCTGCGTGTCACATCAGCTAACCGTTTCATCATTTTCCTAACCATCTTGTTAGCTCCACGCGCGCGCTCCTGACACTGTATCACGCAGGTTCTGTTTGTCAGGATCCTAATCATCATCCATAGGCACTTGCCGGTCTTATTTCCCCAGCGTTTGATGAAGCATTAACATACAAGAGCAGCAACATATCTCGGTATCTATCTCAATCAGCGGCTTACCGTGGCTCATAAGCGCCGCGAGTTTCTAATTGAATCAAGCGCCACTTTCATGTAGTTGACACATAGGTTTACAATCCAATCAACGAGTCAACGTTAACAAAACTGTTCTAAATAAGATTGATCGTCAGATTGGCATTTACGTCCGGAAACTGATAACAACACGTCGTGCGAGGCGATGTATGAAGACAGGGGTGTCATTGTCGAGAATGCTGAGGATGTTGCGATCGACGTTGATATGTCGACTCGGTGTCTGACACGTGATGTTTATCCCCAACACGTTTACGTCTGCTGACAAAACGACGGTTTATCCTGATCGCTAAACACTACTTTGTCAAGATTGAATTCCTGCTGGCGACAACCCCCTGAAGATAAGACCCGTATAATGAATACTGGATGGTATTTAGTATCGGCATTAGAAGCAGTGTTAGAAAAGTAAGCTCCTCGTCTGTCAGGCTGACGAGTTTTATAAACCTCCTTATCAGTCTTTATGTAACTTGAGAACTTTTATTTTTTCGATTACATAGAAAACTTTTCTTGCACATAAATAAATATGTGAGAGCTGTAAGCAATTTTCTGAAATGCACTTTCTTAGGTGCACTTTTCTTAGGAGATGCCAATTACATACCGCCACATAGTTGTATAGTCTCAGATAGGCAAGATAGCAAATCCACGGATCGCCTCATACACATGTCCTCTGACTTCACGCATTTTCCAGTCTAAGAGTTTACCTGTAGATATCCCAACACTGATAACCCGGGCTCAGTGCTGAAGTTGATAATAAGGGCACGCATTTGTATATGTTGTGGGCTAAAACATCCATATGATTTAAATACAATAAGTTAAACAAAAACGGTTTTCCACATACCATCAGTAACCCATACTCTTATTGTATGGAGAGTTGTTTACCTACCTTACAGATACTAAGGAAAGAAAGCTTGAGTTTGACGAAACAAGACAAGTACAATGACTTTCGTTCGTTCAAATAAAAACTACAAAATGAAAATACAAAATACACTGTTTAGAAATTTGTATACTAAGAAACAAATACTAGCTTGAGCAGTATGTAATATCTATGTTACATTCAATGGAGGCTACTGTTGGGTTTCAGTATCTTCTCTAACAACGAAGCAATATTTTACCTATATTTGTATTGTGAGAGTTGTCACATCTAAATATATATATAAACTTTGCATATGGCACATTTAATTTCTGCTTGTTGCTCTGCACGGTATAGTTCATATAAAGACTTCCCTACGCTATCTACTTTTTGCGTAATTAGCTTCTTTCAATATCGAGTAAAAGAAGATTGGAAGTGAAACGAAGTTATATAGCGTGATACCGCACTTCTCATTCACTCCATTAAGGGTAATTCCGTGCAAAACATCATTCCATATCCAGCCGGGGTGACACCAAGGATCAGTGGTTTTCTGCTTGGCTTGTTGATAGCTATCTGTGATTATTACACCGCTGCAGGATAATTTCGAGCTGCGTCTGTTCATTGGAGCATCGTTTTCATATCGTGTCTTGCCTAATTGTTTCATCAGCGCTAGCTTGATTATGTTTCCTAATTAAGATCAGTGGATAGGAAAACAAGCAGGCTTCCTCATCCAGAATGTCACTTCCTTTTCCCGAGCGCACACGTTCTCTTTATGTTCTGATCGAGTTGAACAAACAATATAAGACGAGGGTTTGAAAGACATATTTATCACCACTAAACACTTACGTCGGTTTCACAGTTGCTTAGTAATGAAATCCTTTGTCTAAGCAACGTGCTTACGTGCTTCAGTGTGCCACTTAAATTGGTGAGTTTTTAATGAAGATTATATCAACCCAGTTTGTTGGGAAGTTTGCGAGAGAAGTTCCTGTTTCTTGTGCGTTGAGACGTTGAGACGTTGAGACGTTGTCATTGACATGGTAAGATAGGCACAAGTGTGAACAGAGCTACAGTTGCAAATACAACCATTAGAAAGGTTGTGTATTTTTGTTTCGCATAAACGGTAACCCGATAACATGCCTTAGGTTTTGTACAGTAAGTACAAGCTGCGTAAGGCCTGCGGTACAGGTTGATCCACTTACACCGAGGTGGAACTCTACTCTTTTCAATTAGTGTAGTGAGTTCTTTAACTTGCTCGAGGTGTGGTCATCCTCAAACACGTTCCATCCGCTCCTAACCAAAGCTCATTTTCACCTGAGTGGAGCATACAGTCTGATTCTGTGCCTTTTCTTCTTGCTTCCATACTCTTTGCCCTTTTTTACTTATCGATGCGTGTCTCAGCCAACTGTTTCTCACATAACTTGTGCAGGAGCTCAATCCAACCGTGTGATCACCAGACCCAAATAGCGTTAAATCATCGGATAACATCCGTGCATTCAGGATACCTTTTCTCTTTCTCCAATTACCCAACAGATGAGAATATAACTCACCCCGCAACATTGGATGTCTAGAAAAGACGAACACAATTCTATTACAATTACGCGGGGTTAGAGAATGAAAGAGGCATCCCTTTACAGTAATGCTATTATCATCAATGCCGGGGTACATAACATGATAGCGCTATGAATTTCTGTCTAGACAAGAGTGCCTGGATGGGGTACTGACTCATATTTTGTTAGTAAAAGCTCTTATGGATAGGTTAACTATTTTGACCTTACATATTTCACATGCAGGGAATAAGAGAAACGATGTCAGTTGATATCATAGAAGAGCTGTATCTTTCGAACGGAAATTAACGGTGGATGAATATAGACGAATTTTCGCGGATCCCTTTGTGCATTAGCTCCAGAAAAGCAAATCAAAATTGAGTAAAAGATGTCACTCTCTGTTTAGACACTTTCAGTCTACATTGAAATAGAGTAGCGTCCCAGTCACCGATGACTACCCTTCCCCATCATTACAAAGTGCTCATTAACAATATGATCCATGAGAAGAACAATGGCAGCAAATGTTCAGCGAGACCATTTCATTTAGGGTCCGATCACGTTTGTCGCGTCATAGTCGCAGACAGAGGGCATTCCTGGCCGGGGTTGGTTGTGTGTATGTTGTTCAAAATTCATTTGCCTTGTGTCCGAAAGTGTGTCTTGTATTCTTGTCGTAAGGTGGTTTTCTCACAGTCACAGTCACAGTTGAAAATTCTACATCAAAATCGCACGACGACATGCGACAAATGTGATCGCGCCGTGACTCACTGCCACCATTGACACTCATCCGTACATCTCATCCGTACTGATTACATCACAGGCATAAACAATGAGCTACGGATAATCAGCAGAATGATAATAATCTTCTCATTTTAGCATCAAATAATTGCCACGGACTGTTTTCTGTGATGCCATTTATCAGTCTTTTATGCAACTGATCCAAATCATCAACAAGGTAAAATCTACATTGCAAAAATCCTCAAATCGTTTAGTGGTGTATCAATAATTCGTATAATTATAATAACATGTCATTCGTTGTTTTATTTATATCAGCCTGAATCAAACTGGCCACGACAAGACGTATAGTCACAGCCTGGTTGTGTAGCTGTGGTGTTACAACTAACTAGTATTAAAGCCATAACGTTTCATGAGGTCCATTGTTTTATCCCCAAAGCGGCGGAACTTTAAGAGTTTACTGTGAACCTTACTAGACATATTGGCTAATAGACGAACGATACAAATATATAACCAGCATGAAAAACTGTACAATACTGCATCATAGTGCATGTAGATATGGTTACATAGACTGTAGAGTCACTTATGATTCCTGTTCATATTTCGTCTCTAAGTTCCTCACATTTGCACTCCAACCAATTTGTAAACTCATTGTCCTATAGTGGCTCGTTTAATATTTGGCCAATCTGTTTGCAGGTTTGACTTTGAATGTTGCACTGTTCGTGTCGGAAGTTTTCCACTGAAACGTGCACATTAGCGGTAAGTGTATTCATCTCCCATTGTTAAGGATGACTGATGATGGCAGCACGCATCTGAGGGCGCGGAAAGATAGCAGCACACCAATAAATGTGCAAATACATCAATCCCAGAACAGAGGCAAATTATTTGGCTGACAGGAGACAGAGAGAGCCACAAATAGAAGGTTGCGCACACTCCGGTCGTTATATGAGCGGGCCACAGTGGGGAAACGATGGGATAATGAGTAAGTACAGCTAGAGCCGTCGGTGGGGATTTGTTGACACTGGCGAGCCTAAACGAGCACTGACACAAAGTGTCATGGCAGGATCTATCCTCAGAAGCAAAATATCCACCTCTTCCATATGTTATTTCCTTCCGTCTTCTTTCTCTGTTACCGTGTGTAGCATCACTAGTTTCTTACACCAGCTGTAGGGTTTCTTTTGAGAAGCAGATATATCACAAAATTCAACTAAACCTACCGGCTTCTCACGGAAAGTGTTGGGATAAGTAAGGTGTAAGAAATGATTCGTAAATTTCGTCTACCACTTACAATTTGTCACTCAGAGGATGCTTAGTAAGCCTAGTGCTTCCTTTGGTGTCTTTCTTCCCCACTGTTATAGTGTTAAAGTTATACAACAAGCTAGGTGTGCTCCGTAAGTGATAATGCTCATTTACAGCTTTTACACACAGTGGTGGCTTTCTATGGTCGCAATTCTTTTGTCTCTTATTATGTTAAAAACATGATTATTAAGATTACCAACCATACTCTCTAACCTGGGGTAAAACCATTGCTGTAGCATTGATAAACTGCAGGGTACCGATATGCATCGCTAGCTGTACACGCCTAGAAGAAAACGATATTACCGCCCGTCTATCTGTGTATCATTATTCATGGGACAAAAAGCGTGTGACAGTCGATATTGTAGTTTTATGACGAGAGGCAATTTATTGCTTGTTTGTCACAGTCACCGTCACATAGCGTAATTACTACCGGGAATTGGCGAGAAAATTATAATTTCATAAGTACCTCTAAATCTTGTGCGTGTGTCTTAACTCTGACACAGACTGGTTGTAGATATTATTACCGTTTTTTGACGCTTGGTATATTGTTATTACACGTTATGTAATGTACGGCAAGTTGATAAAGTGTACAGTTAATTTAATTAAGTATTTTTTTTTTATCACGGAATATAGCTGTGGTGTAGAAAAGATGATCATTGATGGTTCCATCAGCGCTGTGTGGAAGATTGCGGTATAAGGGTGACTGATGAGAACCGTGGAACTCGCTCCTACCGCCGCACCGCCACTAATTCCGACGACAAATTATTCCCAGCGTTGAGCTTAGGAGCGGTTAGCGGCCGCTTAAACGTCTGCTGACGCAGCAAGTTCCGTAAGTAAGGACGGGATAATGGGTGATCTTATCCATCACACTTGTTAGAACAAGGGGCCGCACTTTCCAGAGCGTGTGGAGGTTCGTCCCTGGCTAATGTGAATGCACTTAACTTCCTTCTCTGGATATGAAGACACCCATTACGGTGCGGTCACACTTGTCGTAGGGCGTCGTACGATTTTGAAGCAGGTTGTGACAGAACCAACTGCAAGGATTCAACACAGCCTTTCCCATAACAAGACAGCTGAATTCTAACTGCTCTTCATTAATGATTTAATAGTTTGTGATGTTGCGACGATCGGGCGACGAATGACACCTGGCCTTTAGAAATAAGGGACATACGGAAGAAGCGATAGTTAAGTAGAGCATGAATGAAAATGATGAGTTTATTGTATCTATTGACATAATTTTGACATCTGGTTTAAGTGTAATGTGTGTAGTTGTTGGATGTTAACTCGTCCAGGTTTGGCTATTAGACAGATTGGTACGTTGAGCCAATAAGCAAGCCTAGAAAGACTTTACATCCAGCAGTATGTATGCCCAATATTTAACACAAAGTCAAAATTGAATGGCCAATTCTATGGGAGATCTATCAGCAGGAAACCGATCATTCCCGAGTCAGGACATTCAAATACGGTATATTTTCATGTTTTATGGTCTCTAGATGGTCTCTAGATGAAAAGCATTTTTCAAACAGTTTCCACATACTCGTAGTTCTCTATAGACTTCAGGTAAACAATTCCACCTCATGTTCTTATTTAACGGGGGTAAAAGGCTGGAAACAAGGAAAATATTGCAATTTCTCAATGCCATGTTTCTTCTCTAAGTTGAAATTTCTGCATTGTTGCAATTCTTGGCTCATGGTGCCTTGACGAGTTGCCAGTGAAACGCCGTCACGTTAAAGTTGCTCACGTCCTTGATACATCGTTTATTCTATAACACAAGAGCTCAATAATATTCCATTAGTTGCATACCAGCTAGTTAATTGGGATATTGAAATCAGTTTGCCAGAAACAGTGAGTACCAGCCCCCCAAGGTTCCTCGCCAGCTCGGGAAGCCTGAGGGAGGTGTTCGCTGCCAACAAATGAAGTCGCGATTCAAAAGCGGATCCTTGGCTCGTACACGGCCCCCGCCCCACCATATGGTAACCTCATTGTAACAGTTGTTGTGCCGCTCTGATTTCTTCTGGGATTGCTCTCTACGTGTTTGTGATTATCGATCAAAAGCATGCCATATTAACAACAATCTTTCATTAGGGATTCCATCGTGAAAAGTAGCATTTCCTTCCGTGTCATCATGACCTCACCATTGACAAATATTAAAACCATGTCGCATTTGAAAACTGGAGACCTTAATCTGAATTGAGTGGGAATAGATAGACTCTGTACGGCAAGGTCTATTGAATGATTTTTGCAAAAAAACGCCGAACCAAAGTTTTAATAAAGTACGCACACACGTGAGAATGATTCACAACATGTTGGTTCGTTAGTCAGATTGATGTTTACCGACTCGGAGCATATGAGCACCATTATTGCTAAAGAAAAGAAAACTTAAATGTTCTGTTTATTTTTGTACAAAGGGTCTTATAGCTGCTATTTTGATACTACAGTTTTAACCATATTTTTTGTATTTCATCACAATTCTATATTCTATTTTTCATTTTATTACATCTATTCTATTCTATTCTATTTTGTTTATCTATTTTTTAGACCATATATACAAATACATAAATGTCCATAACGATATTAGCAACATACCACTTTATCTTGCACTTTGGAATTCAAAATTCGTAAATTTTCTGTTTTCTGAAGCAAATACCATTGCATGCACGAAGCGGTTTGCTGTTATCACTGTGTACATCTGAAATGATGAAAGGACGTTTCTTTGCGGATGTTTTCCTTGTGATATACGGAGATAAACTCAATTAAAATGTTCACCAGGTGCCGCAAAAATCGCTCTGCGGGAAAGACAAACACGATATTAATAACCAAGGCACAAATTAACGCTTCATAACGACATATCCTCGCCGCTATATCAGGGAGAAAATGACGGCTACCATCCCCCCTCGGGGTAGGACGTCCCGGTTAGGATTAGAGAAGAAAGTGACAAATTTGTGAACGGAAATCCTCCCATAATCAGGCCCGTTTGGCGCCTCATATGTGGTCCTACTTACATCAGCGACGGGCACAGACGCTAGAATTTATAGCGCAGAGGACACAAGGTCCCCCCGCTATCACTTTCAATTTAAATTAAACGTCGTCTACTGCCGCGACCAGATGGTATTGAACATGCCATATCAAAAATGAAAGTTGCTGGAATAGAATAATCACTTTAATTTGCCCGGGCCTCAGTCGGGTATGCCATGAAAAACTCTGCGAGAAGTAAAACTTTCCCCGTGAACTTGTATGTCATGCTGTACCATGGGATCAGCGGAAATGAAGATTAAACGCCAACTGCTGCTAGACCAGATGGCATTTAATATGCTGCATGAAAATGAAATTTCTCACCGGAATGAAATTGTTCTTGCATTAATTGACTAAAGGAGACTATATAGAGCGCCCGGGTATGTATTTTCCCTGACAATTTGTGATCGGTCTTTATTTTCATCAAATGCTAAACGATATTAGGAAGACACACGACTGCATTCAATTTAGAGTCTTCGTATAAGTGCAATGTACATTTTTCACGATGAAGTATACATTATGATATCCAAAAGGGGATGTAGCAAATTTTTGGTTTCTTTGCTTATATTTGCACCTCTTTCCCGTACAGTAAAAAAGATATCTTAAAAACATTCAACTTTAAGTGCAGTTACGATTATGAGGAAATGGAAAAAAATCACCAGCCAAAATGAAGTTTTAACATTTATTTAGATTAAGAATATGTGGGTAGTTCATTTCATATATAAACTATTTTATTTGATTTGTATCCATCTGTGGAACGTAACAACAATGGAAGCATTTTGCTTAAACAGTACAGATTTGTCTTGTTATATATTTATCTTCATGTCTACCTTGTCCCCCCAACGACCTGGAGGTCAAGGGACTAGGTAGGTAGTAGGTAGGTAGGTATATTTATTCTATGACATTTTACATAGTTGTAATATTAGTGTGATATTTCGCATTTCTCAGTTATTAACAATACCACGGTGACAACATGTAGAAAAATTAATGAGATAATTTATGATAAAACCAAAGTGGTAGTGATGGTACAAATTAATTATCAGTTGTATCTTCTATGTTTATCATTGCTTTTATTGTGACTGCTGCATTTTCATATGTAGACATGTTATTTCGTAATTATCATTATATAGTATCATAGTTATTACTGCCATATTCACTGTATACACAAAACAAAGAATATTGAAATACTGTCAAATTCGTTAAAACATTTGATTGTGCAATGTAAGATCTAATCAATTCTTGTAATCATCCTCGTAAAGATAAAAGTCCAACCGGAGACCGTTTCCATAATTACAATACTTCCGTATTAGAATAACAGGGCGGCAGAGGCTATTGACAGGATGTTCCTCTACAACCTGAGCCATTGTACTGATTCCTTGACTGGATGTTGACTGATTCAAATATCCCTGTGCTTCCTGTCAATAAGTCATTTTTGCACTATAGTCACGTTGTGCAATTGTATAGCCATGCCAAAAAGGGCAATTTCCATCTCCACTACCTCCCGTTCTCATCAGTATCATTCCTCCGCCATCTATCGCGCACGGCCGGGAGCACAGAAGCGGCTTTGATGGTTTTATCACCTCATCTGTTGGACAGCTAATGAGCAACATGCGGTCCCGCAATCAGCATCAATCTTGGCTTAGAAGCACGTACTTGTCGTTTATTGTTGTTACGAGAAAACGTTTGTAAGCACGGGCGATCAACTTTAAGTAATCTGCGAGGTAATCAGCGGCAAAGGTACTTGGTGCTGTGTCTTTAGTAGAGCATGCATTATCTTTCATCATGGGCTAGAGGAAGCGACAAAGTCTGTGAACTCGGCTGTACGGAAACCGTTAGTAATGTTCGTAACATTAATAACAGTTGGAGGTCGTCAGTGGCGATATTGAGCACACAGAGTGTTCTTTGAATAACAGGCGTCACTCTTTGTACCTCATATTGAAATTAAACACGAGTTAACGTTGGATTTCCCTGTAGGTCAACTGGTATGAGCCTCACAATTGAGCTCCTGATTCTAATTAGTTGATAACTGAGAGACCCCGATTCAGTTCCGGGTAGGGCATCTCGCTTGGGGCTGCGTCCGTCTTTGAAAAGAGGTGTAAAATGGGGGTCAAGCGTTCGAAGAGGTGCCTCGAAAACGTTTAAGTGTGAAGGGCTAGTAACCCTTCAGTGCAAAAACATACCCTGCTATTAAAACAGCAAAGAAACGTGCTGCCATATGCGGCCACTAAAGCACTGCAAGGGTCTCAACGAGCTAATTCCTAACGTAAGAACCTGACTACTACTTTGTAAAATGTTAACTGGAGGGAGCCACACTACACTACCTTTTGACCAGTATACTGTAACAAAGATTACAGCCACAATGAGACAGGCCCCTTTAGGCATCTTCAATAAACACTGACCGATGTAATGTTTTTGCATTGTCCTAAAGTACATTGTTCATCAGTACTTGGCATCGCTGTGACTATAATAATAATGAATTGTAGGCTACTCCACGCAATCAACGACACATAAGCAACGGTACCGGTTTTCTATCAAATGTAGATTCTGTTGGCTTCAAGCCATGTCCTCAAGCTAAAATCCTGCTTAAAAGCCATTAATTGCTGTCACACACTTCAATTTTTTAGTTCAGTGGAATAACCAGCGGGAAAATAGGATTTGGACTAAGGTAATTAACCTGTGATTTGGAGTAATACTTTTGCCTTCAAGAACTAGCTATGGTTAAACATATTGTATCCGTAGTGAGAAGGAGAGGAAACATAAAGAATAGAGTGTTACTTTTCGTCTATGTTTGCTTTCCTCGTTTTTTTTACCGAAAACTATACGTCGTTAGATATCATAGATCTCCTTTAATTAGACAGACAATTATCTTCCGCGACGATCCAAATGGTAGAAAAACAAAACAATATCTTGAAGGGAGTTCAATTTTTTATCAATCCAGTTACAAAACTTTGGTTATGGGCCTTATGGCATACCTAACATTCTGTACGTCTAATGTAGGTAGTGAAGTGTAAGTCATGATCATTGGTCTGTTTTTCATTTACTTCATCACAAAAAACAAGGCTCACTGTGAGCCACACTAGATTTTGACTTACGCTAACTTGTGGTTTATGATAACAAATGTCTATTGAAAAGTTTAAGGTTATACCCATCAGGGAAACAATCACGATAAACTTCTTCTATAAAAATCGTGTCAAATCGTGTCAAATGCTGAGAAAGGTCGAGAGGCTGTACAAGCAAGTGAAGCTCAGTGGAGCATTTGCCGTGAAAATAGCGATAGCTTAATCCCCATTTACTCATATATGCATAGTCAAACATGGACTCCCCAACTCCCCCCGACCATGGTCGGGAGTGGTTCGGAAGCTAGGTCAGCTGTGGTCGGCGCTCGGCTCGGTCGGTCGGTGTTCGGCCGCGCCAGTCGAATGTCTTGAAATTTTCAAAACATTCGGTTCTAGATGGCAGGTCTGGAATGGGTTGGCTGGTAGTCGGCTGGTGTTCAGCGCGGTCGGCTGGTGTTCGGATGGGAGTCAGATTTGATCACTGCTGACTTAGTCCCAACTAAATTTTAGTTGCCAATCTACCCATGACTGACCATTGACAGATCTCTGCTAACTCACTTCTAACCAAAGTGACTAGCACCAAAACGTGGGCGAATCACCCCGGTTTTCACACGACCGACACCCAAACAAAGACAAAGAAGAACCCAAAAAGTCGTTTTGAAGCTAACTGTGATCCAGATTTGACCCCTTGGTGATGTTAGAAATGTAGACGAATGTATCATTTTGATTAAAAACGAAAATGACCACTCTTTTGAAAATCACCGATTATGGCCATTTCAATTCGGTTGGGAACTAGTCAGGAGAGATTCGGCTTGAATTGGGGATGGTTGGGAGTAGATTAGCTATCATTCTGGGTTCAGTTGGGAGTAAGTGATCATTCTGTTTCGGAGATATTCGGCGTGAAGATCGGCGTTGGCTAAACCTGCTCCCGAACTACAGCCTACCTTAGTCGGCTAGCGGTGGGAGCCATGTTCAACTACAGTGTGCTTACCCGGGCTCTTTGTGACATAAAGAGCTCAGCCATGTGACATAGGTTTCTCAGCTGAATCATCGAGCTTACATTCATCTATATTCAAAAATTGAATCCATTGATTTCTCTAATCATGTGTGACTTTTAGTTGAGTGATTGATAGGCATTGTGCCTTTATCAGTTAAGTTCAAGAATGCAGGGCCTGTGCCGAAATGCTAAGCCCCTGTCACACATAGCCGAGTATGGCCTTCCCCAGACCATGGTTGAGAGTTGGTTAGAGGCAAGGTCTGCCTCTTGTCGGCAGTGCACGTGGGTATGCAAGGTCGACTGGCCAGTCAAATGTGTCTATAAATGTTTAAAACCAGAACGTGTGCTAACCACCCTCAACCTTCACACAATCGGCACACAAACATTACCGGTCCTTGATGTGGGACAGGGGTTTTACTGCTAGGGATTTAACACGTCGTTTGGCATTGAAACATTTCTTGTGCAAACACATACAATTAATCAACTCTGCAATCATGCCCGACTTTTATTAAAAGGCCGTAGTGTATTATACATTAAACCCATGGTAAACGTCGTTACTGGACTACCACTGCCCTTGCCTCCTATAACTTTGACAATACACCCCAGAAACATTACTTGTGCCCTTGCAGTTAATCGACAGCCTTGATTCGACGTAAGGTTTTCTCCATGTCGCATTATATTGATAGCATAAAAACCATGACCACAGCTTGTAAAAAAAGAATGGATGTTTTGCCGCAGTACCCTAAATTTAATTTGGTAGGCCAAAACCTAACTATGTATCAAATCTCATGACATTCTTTTCATAGATTCTTGGGTTGTGCTGCTAAACCACAAACATACGTTTGCTTAAAAACACAAGCCTCCCTAGCAAAGTATACGACCGCCTTGCCATTCGTGTGATTAGCGTTTGGAAGTCGCTGTTGGATGTGCTTCAAGTTTTCGCACTTACAATATGATCACCGCTGAGACTCCGTACACCCCTGAAGACACATCTTTCGTGTCTTCTAATTTTTTCTGCCGCTCTGCTGTGTAATGGGTTTTGATACATAGATTTGTCTCGGTGTTCGAAGCTATTGTCCTGTGTGTTTAGAATGTGTGGCGTTCTAGACTTGACAACATTATAAATGCCTCCGGCTATCTAATTCAAATCACATTGCGTTATGTTGTGTAATTTGATGTAATTTGGCCAGAAGTGCATAGCGTGACTACAAAGACAAGCCATTTGGTCCCACACATTTGCACCATGGTCCAAGCGAAGACTCACACCTAACAAAATAAGCAATATCGTGTCCAACGCACTTAATTTTCCAAACATATTTTCCAATTGTTCCTCACTTGACAGCTTCAATGCACCACTGATTGAATTTGCGGCTCTCCCGAGTCCCTAACGCACACATTTGCGGAAAATGCCAGTCTACATCGATATTTTCCGGGACTTTAATTGTTGCGCGCCCGCTGCAGCTGCGGCCCGCGCGGACCCGTGCCGAATTATGCATGCAAAATGTTATTAGATCGAAGATAATCTTTGTATCATATTCGGCTGGTACCTCTGGACACCATTGTGTCCGATACCCGGTAATGAAGTAGGGGAGGAAAGGAACGGGCTTCTGTGCTTTTCTGGGCATGTGCCTATAGCTGCGCAAGGGGATAGCACAACACCAACAACTATTACACGTATGTCATAATGATATGAACACTTGAATAATATTGTCAAAGATTAACTTATTCACAAAGAGGAAATTTGGGGTATCAAGAGATAGACTAAACTGTGTAAAGTCAAATTTATTGTAGCCCAGGCAATCAGAATATTAAGGAACAAATCGGAAAGTAGGAAACACTATATTTCAAACTAATGGAATGTTAATTTTTCTGTTAATGTCTAATAACCACGGTCTAGAATTGTTTTAAGAACTGTGTAAGGTATTATCATTTTTTTTTGCTTACCCATGTCTCTTATTTCATTGTTGCTGTAAAAAAAAGAAAACATAAAAACACCCATTCACCTAATACTATGATATACAATATAGTGTTATCTTTGCCTTATACTACAGTTGCCAATATGCGATAGCTATATATACCATATTAGGACACGTCTGCTTGAGGGGTATCTAGGAATATCATCTTTATACAGCTTTGCATTCCGAACTAGTATCTAATAGAAATTATATGTGTTTTCATGCATCGTCAATGACGTCCGGTGGTCTCCGAAAGTTTCAATATTCAGTCAAACCTTGTCGGCCAACCACCTGGCGTACCTAACCACCGCCAGGCATACATTAGCCGAATTAAAACCGTCCCGTAAGATTTAACATATTTAAGACCCTCTTGTCGGGAGCTACCATCCAAATTCACCAACCATTTTCCTCAGTTCCTTGACTGGGTTGGTATGATCAATATCAAGGTTTGATCTCTAAAGATATTTCTCTTGCAAAGACTATAATTCCTGCGTTCCTCACTATTGCTCTTTGTTGAATGGGTCGGGACTGGGATGCTAAAGTTTGCACGAAGTAAAAAAAAGTCTTGCACCCTTGTACATTTCACAGATTGTAAAACTTATTTCAGAACTGATGACGAACAATTTTTTGTGTGGTTTGAATGTTTTGTGTGTTTCCTGAATCATACTTTCACATCTTGCATCATATTTCGATAATACAACCAATGGTCACACAAATCCAATTTCAGTCACTCAGGTCGCTCAGCAATAGCCGTCTCGTAGCAAGAGGACTTAACATAAGTCAAAATGTTCTTAGAACAAGTGTGAACAGTTTTTGTGCTACTGCCATGGACAGTGATATCTAGTGGAAACTGCGCTGATTGCCTTCCGCGGTCACTGTGCGAAAGGGTGTGATTTCCGGACAAAGTCGGAGTTGACATATTTTTGGACATGCTAAATATTCGGACTGTGTCCGGGCACGATGTTCAATATTTCCCACATCTGGAAATATCATGAGTCAGGAATTGTCTTGTTATGTATCCGGACAAATAAGACTTTCCTGTTTTTCAAGATACGCGCCATTGACGTTTCTTGCCTCCGAATACGTGATATGTTCTACATTCTTTACATATCCAAGGTCCATATATTTCGATAAGGAATACCCGGACAAATTAGGAGTTTGCACGAAGCATGATGTGCATTATTTCTGGGCCATTGTCAGATGACATTTTCAATTCATTATGTCTCAGAATATCACGAGTCATGAAATGTTTCAGCACATGCCCGGACGGATAGAATTTCCCGTTCTTCCGAATACGTGTCAGGGACATTTCATGTTTTCGAATTCATACTATTTTATTTTCTTTCCATTTACGAGACATATCCGCGACAGATATTCCATGGATTAGTTTTAGGACAGATTCGGAGTTAGCATATTCAGACCGTTACCGATAAAGGTATTCTATACGTGAATTGTGAATCGGTGATTGTTTTATTGCGCATCTGAACAAATAAGACTGCATTTTTTTGCCGAAATTTTCGCTCCTTCCGAATTCATATTCCGTTCCATTTACGACAGATGTCCAAACCAGAAACATTCCAGAGATCAGTTTTCGGACAACTTAATGGTTAACAAATTACTTTTCTTGTCATACATTAATCTGAGATTGTTTTGTTGGGTATCCTTAAAAAGGTTTCCTATCTTGTCAAATACACGTCATTAACGTTTTTGCTTCTGAATATGTGTTTTTATTCTACAACGAGTATGCCCGATGTCAATGTATGTTTACTCTTTAATTTTCTGGTAATTGAAGCTTAAGCTTCCATATACATGTGCAAATATACTGACATCGACATTTACAATCAAATGACACAGAAAGCAATCTTTGCGATGGTAACAATAATGAGTCAAGTATCATTGTTTCTTTGCATATCCGGACAATATCAAGAACAACATTCACTCAAACACTCCACCCCAGCGGTGCAGTTTGGGATAGGTCCATATCCGGACAATATCTTGAACAAAGTTCAGTCAAAACACTCCACCCCAGCGGTGCAGTTTGGGATAGGTCCATATCCGGACAATATCTTGAACAAAGTTCAGTCAAAACACTCCACCCCAGCGGTGCAGTTTGGGATAGGTCCATATCCGGACAATATCTTGAACAAAGTTCAGTCAAAACACTCCACCCCAGCGGTGCAGTTTGGGATAGGTCCATATCCGGACAATATCTTGAACAAAGTTCAGTCAAAACACTCCACCCCAGCGGTGCAGTTTGGGATAGGTCCATATCCGGACAGTATCTTGAACAAAGTTCAGTCAAAACACTCCACACCAGCGGTGCAGTTTGGGATAGGTCCATATCCGGACAATATCATGACAAAAAGTCACTCATGATATTGAATACCAGCGTTGCTGTGTGGGAATGGTCCATATCCGGACAATATCACGAGGCAACTTTACTCGTAAAGCGGTTATGCAAGCTGTGCAAAGTGCCGAGCAGACCAGTACGTTGGCATGTCAACGGTGCGCCTACTGGGGCAGTTGTTGCAGATAACAGCCTACACCGCGCCACAGCGTTTGCTGCTGTGTACAACTTTGAAAGTGGTAAGTACATGATGCATTTATTCACAAAAATAATGCACAATGCCATGTGTTTCTGTGAAACAGGCATGATGGATGACACTAACTTGCTTGGAACCATGTGGAGGAGTCCTTAGGTAACAAGACTATATTAGGAAGTCACATGACTTGAATAGACCAATAGTAGACCAGCTGGTGACAGCAGTTAGGTTTGAAACTAGATTTGAATCACAGTTGCCGCTGCCGCTAGCCGCTACCGGACCAAGAAGTGAGTAGTGTAGCTCTCAAGTACATAGATTGTATATACATAACAGTTACCGTTCTTAGTTCCGTATATGTCTGTCAGCAATGTCTGTTATCCCTTCCTAGTGTTTTGTGTATTTAATAATTAGTAGTGTGATCTCTTTGTAAAGATTGTTGTATGGTAGATCACTTCTCTTTCAGCTGGAACCCCCGCGTGTCATCCCCGGCTTGTTTATAAATTGCCCGTTCCATAGTTAGTTAAATTCTCATATTATTTTGTGCCGTAACGGCTGCTTCTAAACTTTCCTGTCCTGTTGTTTTGGCTGGCTAAATCTTTAATAGAACCAAGGAGAAACTGTAATTTCCTCACTAGGACCAATGTGATTGTGTGCATATAAAATTCCATTCGTTGTTTGGGGGTCCTTATCTGTGCCATCTGTGTGGCCCGCTCCCTTTGATGATAGCCGACTCCAGATTCCTGCCTTTGTCCCCGTCTTGTCCTGCTGTGATTTTTATGGCAGTGTTGTTTGAATAATTTTACATGTACCGTTCATGGGTTCGGGGCAGTTACTAGCCGTTTTTTTTTCCATTCCAGCCGCTGAGCCCTGTTTCCCAATCGCCTGTCCTGCCATGCCGACGACCGAGGCCTACCTCCTGGTAACACTTACGACAGTCTGTGCCCGGTGCCGTTGCATCTAGTCTCCAAGCAGACCCTACGGTGCCTTAGAAATAGTATCAAAGCTGGCAAGGTACTCCGGTGCCCGTTTGACTCCCTTAGCCGGCTATCTCCCTTTGGCCGGCTATACTCCTTTGGCAGCTTTGATACTACGTATCTCTAAGGCACCGTTGGGTCTGCTTGGAGACTAGTTGTAATTCCTGCCAGAACTGTTTCTACTCTGAAGACGGACGGTGCCTGGACTATGCAATGGAGCGGACTTTCCTCGAGACGTGCCGTCGATATTGCGGGGTCTTGCCAGAGCATCTTCCGTCGCCAATGATCGTCCACTAACACAAAGACGCAGAAGAGGGCGCCCCGGACGATGATTCCACAGTCAACACGATACGGACTTATAGAGGACTTGAGAATGGACTGTCGTACTGATTTCGTAATGACATTTTTATCCTACGAATATTGATTGTATGGTATATAACGTTAGACTTGTGTCGGATACTGTACATTTGATATTGTACATTTAAACTGATCAGTTTTGTTATGATGTTATTGACTTGGGCTTGATATTATTGGATCTGACAGTGAACTGTTTAACTTTGGCTTCATTCGAGCTTCACTTTTTGTGAAGACCAATGAGGTTGTAGTGAGCTAAAACTTCCTTGGTAAGACTAAGAGACAAATGCATATTGATTTGCCCCTTGACGTTAACATGATCTGTTCCTCCACATAATGTATTTGTTGTGATACTTGTGTCATCTGATTTATACAGGAAAGTCTTTGAAAAGCTTTCACAAAATGTAGCCTTACCGAGTTAGCATTTTCGGGGTTAAAACGGACAGGAAACGTTAAATATTAGGTATTTAGCATGATTGTAAAGTTACTGGATATTCTGAAATAATGTGTTGTATTGTTTCTATGATGTTTCAGTATATCTTAAGTTTATGCAACCTTTCCGGGGCGTAATAGCCCCGAACGCGCTCAGAGATTATGAAATATTCGGAACGTGTTTTGTCTCCAAAGAGTCCTAGAACGTTCCATTACTTGAAATCCGGATATGCGACATGATTATATGGTCCCATTCTTGACTCCTGAAATTATCCGGATTTATACGAAATATTCGGAACGTGATTTGTATACAAAGAGTCCGAAAACGTTCCATTACTGGAAGTCCGGATATGAGACGTAATTATTTGGTCCCGTTCCGGACTCCTGAAATTATCCGGATATATACGAAATATTCGGAACGTGTTTTGTCTCCAAAGAGTCCGAAAACGTTCCATTACTGGAAATCCGGATATGAGGCAGGAATTAAATGGTCCCGTTCCGGACTCCTGAAATTATCCGAAAACGCAGGGGAGTCATGTCAGATTTCGTCCGGATATTGTCCGGATATATCCAGAAACGGTCCCGATCCGGATGTATACAAACATAGAAACGTCCGGAAATGACACCCTTTCGCACAGTGGGTACTGTGTCATAGTACCCCGCGGAAGTACCATCATCGCCAAGTCTTTGAGCGCCTTTAGGAAGTGGGAGGTTTGATATCTAACCCGACGTAAACGATCCCCTTTCTGTGCGGTCTTTGTCAGTTTGCAGCGCCGGGAAACTCGCTTTCAATTTCATGGGTGGCGGCGCCTTGTCTCTTCCGCCGGGCTCCCTCCCCTAGCTAACCTTGAGTTAACATTCAAAGCAAATGGCTCTCCTATTACCTCGTTCAGACATGTCTTATTACACCCGTTTCCCTGTTAAACGATTCCGTCCCGCGGGTATTGTACGCTCTTCATCTTTCTCAACCAGCGACCATGATCTACTACAATTTCATGTATTCCAGCCGGGTGTCAATTTTGCGGTAATGAAGAATACGAGAAGGTCACTATTTTTTAAACTAGGAAGATCACGTTTTCGGGAACACCACAAAACTCGTGAACAGTCTTTAGCGTTGTACTGTTATTAAGCCTGTGGTCGCTCAGATACTTAAACAGGTCAAACTATATTTGTATCTATCTTCTTCAGGAAATGTTGCATTAAGTATTTCGCTTTATGCTTTGTCTTTTATAAGTAGATATGAATAAAGAAATTAAGAAAAGGATTAAAAAACCTTTTCCAGATTATGGTATAGCAGGAAAGGTAAAAATAATCACCTATGTTCTAGTTCCAATTTGGAAACATTTATTACCTTTTGATGATTCATAAAATCATAATTTTCAGGGTCCTATCAACCTTGTTATTATTAGAAACACTGCCCCACATTTGCAGTATTTCTGTGAATTCTTTATCTCCTCAGATTTACAGAAATTTGGCAGCTGTGTGACTTTATTTTTTCCAGTACCATTGACCTATTTTGTTTTTATCCTTGCTTTGACAAACACAGAATATTATAATGGTTGATACCATTCTCGACGGTTCAGGAATAATTTTACTCTTCCTTTCACCCGTCCCCCCTCTGTCCCTTTCTCCACCCAGCCCCCGCTCGCCGTCCCGAATCCTTTGACCTCTTTATCCCGCCCCACTACACAGCTTGTCACTCCCGCCATTGACAGGCGCGATAACCGCCTGGTAATAAAATTCATCTCAGATTTTCCAATCCTCCCCGCAAAAGCGGGCAAATCGATTCTTGTTAATTACATCCAATGTGACTCCTCTCCTCTCCGACACCGACCCATTGATTTTCAAGCAACCCCGCTTTACATTTGAAAGGCTCGACCCCGGGGAGATTGATCTTACGCGTTTGGAGGGACCTAAACCAATAAGTCAGCAATAGCAAGCTAAGCCGCGGAGGATACTGCCAACAAATTAAAATCCCGGGAGTTGGTGCGGCCGCTTGTCGTCCGCCGTAAAACCTTCATTACGCGGGAGAGGGGAGCCGGTTAGCGCGCCCATGCATCATAACATCACCCCCGTGCATGCACACGTCACGAGAAAAACATAAATACTCTGGTGTTGTAATTTTATTACAGATATATGGCTTTGTACACAATACATTATAAGGTCGAGCGCGTGGCGCTCACCTCTCACTTAGACCAGTTTTTCACATATGGCGCACTTCTTCCAGAATAACACAACTTCTGACCGCCTTAACCCCGTATAAAGCACGGAAAAGAGTGGCAATAGATAAGAACAATCATATAGGGTCTCTAACGTAAGTACATATCCCTGTGGAGGACAATAGGTGTACGATTTTAACCAAATTGGCGCACAGATGGCGCTAATGAATATGAAATAGTTCAACGCCCGGGGCCGTGTAACGAAAAAATATCTATAATCAGGAAAGTTCTCTCTGAGGATATATTTGCATAAGTCGGCCTAATGCCGCGGTATAAGGTTGTCAATAATTTAGCGTACACACAGTTGATCACTTCTGAAAGGTGGAGACGCATGATACATATTGATTACGATCTTGTGGCAAATGATGTCGTCATATGTAATTGTTGGTTGGCGCGCTGTGGCACCCTTTCGTAATTGCTTATAAACCCTCACTTGACGCGTGCACCACTATAACACTTAACAATGACTCGTCCTATCAAAGTAACACCAGAACATGACTTATCAGAGTAGATGTCCAGATCATATAACACTTGGGAAATTAAGCATTGTAAACTTTCTGGCAAGAAACTGGGAGATATAGTATTTGGAATTTCCAATGGAAAAGATTCATAAAGCCCCCTCCCCAAAGATATTGTAACTGAAATAGTGAAAAAGGACAATTTTTGTCACAACGCAAACGCTTTTCAAACTTTTGGTGTATCATTACAATGTACGTAGCCATTGCGTGATATCTCATGTGATCTGAGCGAAGAAACCCCCTGTAAATCTGGTAGTAAAATTGGAATCAGGTTTCGGCCAGATCTAGAGTTTCCTGGGTATGATGTAGAGGTGTGATTTCCCAGACCTGGCAAAGTAATCAAAAATAATCCAGCCTATTTCCTCAACTGTCACTCCTGTACGGAAAATCAATGGCGGGAGGCATCTTTTTGTCTCGGCCTATTCGTCTTCCTGACACAAAACGTAAGAGTCGACATTTTTACTTCCGATAGTCAATATCTTAAATTGCTATAAAGACTTGGACTCTGGGTCTATCCTAAGTTGTAACACATCACTTTTAACTGCTCTATTAAGAATTCAGGAGGTGCCCACGAACGAGATGTTACGAGTTGATGAGGGACTACATAGCATATGCACCGCACACACACACCAAGCACGGAAAATATATAGAACATTGACCTAGGAAAATAAATCTAGGCAGCTACAAGGTGTTAAAGTCTTGATGAATTATATGCAGTCAGTGTGGAAATTATCTGCTACCTCCACCGTTGTCATGCTTCCTGACTGGCATCGCATCGCTGGCGGGTCGCTCGGCGGTGACCGTTGCTACTTGTCGCCGCACTCCTTGCAGAGAGCGGCCGGTGAGGGACGCTGGACCTGGTACGACATCGAGCTCGGCGGCGGGTACAACATGCACTTAGTGTCCGGAGTGGGGAGGTTGGCCGACGGGTACGGCGTGGTCGGGGTGAAAGCTCCGTCGTAACAGGACATGGCAGCCTGGAGGTTGTGGTTTAGATAAGCGACAAGTCTCCTCATTTCCTCCAAGGCGTTAGCCTGCATTAAGATGTAGTTCTTGGCGAGTAGTAAGGTTGCGATTTTGGAAAGCTTCCGGACGGACGGGCTGTGCGCGTAGGGTATGACGGAGCGCAGTTCGTCTAAAGCGTCGTTCAAGTCGTGCATCCTTCGTCGCTCGCGGGCGTTTATACCGAGTCTGACGGGTACCTTACGGGACTTCTTCTGTTTACCGTCGGCAGGAGCCTGGTCTACACCTGAGGCAGAACTGTCGTGTCCGTCTTGGTCTTCTGGATAACTGTCTGACAACCTTCCACCAGTGGGAGAGACGCAAGCTTCGTCCTCCCGATCGCGACTGCCTCCGCCCTCGGCGCCAGGAGTCAAATCGCCCGCGCAGTCGTTCGGTCGACCCGTTGGGTGCAGACGTTCTAGCTGGTTGTGCTCGATGCTTCTAAAGGCCGTCTCCTCGCCGAAAAGACCGTCCCCACCAGCGTCCATCGTGTGTACAACGCCAATAAAACGGGCCCTTAGTCAAGATTAGCGGCTGCACGGTCCGACTTCCACCGGGCCTGCTTTCAATAAAACATGTCAGAACTGCGTCTCATCCGCCTTAAATATGCTGCACATATCTGTGGGCTATCAGAAATACGGTTACATTGTCTGATACCGCGCCGGGATTTGCGCCTGTCAGTTTCCCGCTATGTCAGCCAATCGTGCCTCCCAATTAATTACCTCGGTGACAGACGGATAAATTTCACTTATCCCATTGGCCAGTGCGAAGCCACCCGCCAGACCTACGCATTTGCAAACACCCCCATAAACAGCTGAGATTATACACACACACTGCATACAATGGAAGAGAGAAGCTATCAACTAAATGCAAAAATAGCATATGGCGAATCCAATATAATTCTATATCATTACGCACACCTTTATCCGCCGGTGAGAATTTATTGCCCCCGAAGTGGGCACGGGATTACGCCTCAATTTGCTTTCATTCCGCGAAAAGTTTGATCGGTTCCGTGCCTATTAGAAACGCTTATTGACATTAGGATCTGAATTTGTCTCCATAGAATAGTACATGTGACGTACTGGTGTCCACAGAGCAGCGTAGAACCTACCGACAAAGTCTCTCCCTCCTCACAACCTGTCTAACCTTCCGCTCATAACCAGGATTAAACAGAACAAGTAGTCAATGTAATAACGCTAGTTTCCTCTGCCCTCTCAGAAGCTCTCTATTACCGAGCGACGCGTTGGTTTTTCATGCCTTTTAACTTTCAAAGTCTCCAAGAGGTGCTCTTCGTCTCATCGACTTTTCTGACCTTTGGTTGGGCCCGGTTCAGAGGAAACGCCATTAAATTTGCGAGCCGAAGCTGTATCCGGCGGTGCCATGCAGCCGGTCCAATCAAAGAACCTCCTATCACACCTCCAACAACCTATAGGGCTGAGTATAGATTTTTTCATCAGCGCGGCCGGAGCTTTAGGTAATTTGGAGGAATCTCCAATATTGTACAGCGGATATCTCCCGGATGCCGGTAGACTGGAATCAGGAACAAACTCGATAAATAATTGCAACATGTAATGAAGTGCTATCGGAAATTTGTACACGAGCGCGCGTGAGGTGAGAGCATTTAGTAAACGCTAGGCTGCTCTCCCGACGCCCGTCTCCTCTCCTTTGTGTTCAGAGTCTGGCAGACGATGAGAATGATTCCCGCGGAAACTAAACGATGGCCCGCCGGTCTTGTCTGCCCCGCTTTTTAGTTGCTCATTCCACGTCTATCGTTTACGGACTGATGGACAATCATGTGGGCAGACACTATCTGATAAAAGGCAAATCGGAAAATAGGATAGGAATCAACCACGGCCCTCCTATTAAGGGAGATCTCTGCGTTGTTAAGTGTACAAAAAACGGTCAATTTAGGTCTATTACGGGCGCTAGGCGAAATAGAGGGCATTCGTTTTCCCGTTGACAGACTCATATGTTCTCCTCAATTTAGGCGACGCCTTTGAAAGGTGCCCGCTGCGCGTAGGGACCCACCGAATACACAAGGCAGATGGGCCGGTGTGAAAAAAGCTTTTCAGGGGTGATACTAATATTTCTCTTCTCCATTCACACCGGTAATCAAAGGGGTATAAAGTGCGCATACGTAAGTGATTAAGAGGACAAAGCAGGCGAGGGTTATTGAATGTTACACGGGAGCGCAGCGCCGTGTAGTGATTCTATCGGCCGAAGCGAATGGATCTCCCTCCCGTGAAAAAAGCAATACGGGACGGGCCGATATCGAGTCGGCGTCGCCGGACGCAACCGCAAGGTATGTCGGCGCGCACCGGGCGGGAAGAATAACGGATCAGACCCGACAAATGCGATTTATTCCGCCCTATGACCAGATAAAGTTGCGATGGTATTCAGTAGTGAGGACTACACCAGCGGCTGTCGGCCAGAGATACGGAAGATTCGACTCACTGAGCAGATTTAACAAAAAAAACCCATGCATTAAATTATCAATTTCAATGCCGGCGACAATAACTCAATACCTCAACTGTCGGATAAGTTTTTTTCTTCTTTCTCGGCTATATCATATTCTTACATATACAGTTATATCACTGCGCTATTTGTAAAAGCTTCTTCTATTTTTACTCACTGTACGTACATGTACATGTACGCACGAATTGCGACTGCTGTCGTAATAATCTAACCTCAATTACTGCATAATGTAGTCGACGTTAAAACTACGCCACGGGGTAGATAGGAATTTGGTGGGAAGAGAGAATAAATGCAGCGGTGGGATTAAGTTCTGCGCGGGACGCTGGGAGGAAGGAGAATATGGGAAGAGGGCAAAGGAGCGCGTTCGTGTCTGGTAGAAGCCAAGTGAAGTTCCTGGCGTCCCTGTGGAGACTCTGAAAAAGACTTGCGAAATGCACTTGCCGAGAGCCCATGAAAAACGCATTAGGCATGGCTGGAAACCGTGCAAATAATTCACTACAGCACACCAGGGAGCGAGCCCTCTCCCGTCAAAGTTATTTTAGACGATGTTCGGCTCCCGTCTTCATATACAGGGTTGTTGTCGCTCAGACCCAGACGTTCTTCCAGCCATGTGCTGTTGCTTAGGCAGCTGGCATCGTCGACGTACAACACACAAAGCAAAACTTTGCTTTTTCACGTATTTTGTATTCTATTTTGCGCTTTTGTGGTCCGACGGTTGTAGTCCTCCCTAAACCCTTTTGTTTGACTGCATACGGACTCAAGGGCAGAATGCGAGCTTTTGTGTGAGCAGAACACAGAGCATTGCCCTGCAAAGTGGCCGCTTCAACCCTCTTCAAACATCAAGTCAAAGACACTACGTTGTTTACTTACAGCATATGTTACCCCGTTCAGAGTTGTTTGGTGGAGTTTAGTTCGGATCGATTCTATGAAGGTTTGCGTTCTTACTTTGGTCAGGAAAAGTTCTGGGAAGCGTCTAAAAATCCGTGTATGAACATATGTGCCAGTATTCACTGAGGTGTTTGCGTGAAATCGCGCATTTGGCCAGAACGGTTGCGAGAGAGACCCCCTCCCCGCTCCAGGACTTTAGGGTTGGAACCCCCTTTTGGCTGGGGAGACAGCGAAAAGGTTCGGTACAGCTGCACAGGACAGCTCGCCACAATGGATGGAAAATTCCACTTGGTCACGCGAGTTTGGGCGGTTGCTTTCACCTCGAGAGCGGGTCTCTATGAGGTACCGTTTGGAGGAGTCCACACGCTGAGAGTTATTCAGACCGTGTAATGGAATAGATCTTAATTAACTCGCGGCGTAAGAAGGCGTGGAAATGTGCGACGAGGGACCGGACCCACGGTCACCTCGGGCCTGCGTGCGCGGGAGGGTCAACACTTCTCTCCGCCGGAGAGATGTCATTTCGGCGTGAATGTCACTTTGGAGTGACCTACCAAGGGCACGGCACTGATCTGATGTTGTCTAGTGTTATAGCCATTCTAATAGAGCCCGAACCAACACTACATTATCTTTCTTCGGCGTGAAAGTAAGTTCGAGTCAAATTTCATTTGAGAAATGTTTGATGGAGATTCTTGAATCTAGAGCAACACAAATACATCATAAAGATCGGAGACTTTCATGAATGTAATGTAAAATGAAATGATAGGCCAAATGATATTTTTATAACGCGTCTCAGAAATATGACGTGCAAGTTTATCGAAATGATATCGCAGGACTTTTGGAAACTTGTGGCCGAGTACAAGAGGTGGTAGAGAAAAGTTAGGCAACCTTGCGTAAAGTGCGTGGAAAGTGCCAGCCGTTTTTGGACAAGCCTGTAAAATTCATGAGTCCGTTGCCATGACTACACGTCAATCTGTCGCTAGAGGTGCGTATGTCTTATATGTGGCGAAAGTTTCACATGTAAGAGTACTTTTTTTACAAAGTGGATAATATGTATTTGTACATTTATAAAGTATATTCTGGATCTGTCCATTGAAGACAAAGACAGTAGATATATAAATGAATCACGCCACAGTTCGGGCCAAGTTTTGTCATATTTGCCATGAACACTTCCAAAGAGCTGTCAGGATCGATCCGTGATCCCATCCATCCCACAATGCTCCTGTTGTCTTTGTTTCCGAGCCAAAAAGCAGGAGGTCGGCTGTACAGACCGCAGGTTGTGACCGCAGGCGACTCTCACCCCGGCTTCCCGCCCCCGTGTGCCACTCCAATTATACGGAGAGGAGCGCTCAATGTTTTGTTGTGCGTTTTATATTATTTTACACCTCTTTGATGGACAGAAGCGTCGTTGTATTCTGTGTTGTTGGCGAGATGGACTTAACTTCAAATACTTCGATGTAATTGTGAGCAAGAGTTCAAACGTTATGACAAAATGTTCTTATGAAACGTAGATTGGGTCGTTCAAAAAGTTTATGAGTAGTTTGAATTTGAGAGCACTAGTTGCGTGCTAGATGTTTGCGGGGCTGCATTTTACCTTCTTATACTTTAAGAATTCCAATATGAGTCAACTTTTTCTTAAGTCAACTTTCAGTAGTCAATGTATATGTCGACTTAGGTTAGTGGTTGGATATTTTCATACAAGAAGTTTGGAAACGGTCAAAGGTTGCAGACAGCATCTGCTCTCTTTCGTCATTGGATTAAGTAGTCTATATTTCTTTACAGATTGTATTGGGTAGTGTATACATATATTTAAAAAAAGAAGTAATTCATCTTAGACGAGATTTGAATTGGTAAATGAAGAGGTGGAAAATTATTGGTGTTGAAAACTTTGATGGCGATGCCACCCACTGGTGGTGTCAGGGGTGACCGATACAGGTGGTTATGTCGGCGGGACCACGTGACCCCCGGCTGGGAACACGTCTGTGTCAATTTCACGCGGTGACATGCGCAGAGAGGTGCTTTTGTGTGCGGCAGGGTGGGGGTCAGGCCGGCTGAAAATGGCCGCAACTTTGTGTTGTGACAGACGAGCTTTATTGACGCAACAAAAAGTACAATGACAATGACTTTCGCACGGTCGGAATTTCTACAAACTGCGAAATACAGAACAGTCAGAAGAAATCTTGAAAATCATCCTTATTAAACAATGAAAAATAACATACCTTAATCTGTAATATCTTGTTTCTATCTGGTGGAGCTAGTCGTTGGTTCAGTATCTTTTATAACAACAAAGAAATCGTTTATGTTTTTACCTATATTAACATTGCGAGAGTTGTTACATCTAAAGATATGTTAAAATCTGCTTGTGGTGACGATCATCTTACAAAGCTGTTTACAAATTACAAGTATAGCCGCCAGTACCGGTAGACAAAATTATAGCTTTATGTTAGCTGTCTTATAGGTCTATTCTATTCTCCAGAACAATCAAAAAGTACTTATTTTATCATTAGAAGTATCAGAATGATAGGAAGATGCTTTAAGCTGTTACATTACATAATATTATGTGCATGAAGCATCACGTAGCATTATACCGGTCAGTTTGTAAAGAATGACAAATATTCAGCATACTTTTAAGTTCGGTTTTAAAAAAATATAATGTTATAATATGTTACATCGTTAAAAAAACTCTTTAAAAATTGAGCTGATAGGGACTGCGGTCGACGACATCTGTCGGGTGATATTTCATTAAAAAAGTGGCAATATGTCAAACAAAGTCCCGATAGGCACGATACAATATTGGAGCCGGACCGCGAGGACCGGAGTTTTTATCGATTTGTCACCACTTTAGTGAGAAGTGGCAATCTGTTAGATCTAACGCTGGATGGGTTCGGTCTGTGTAGCCGCTCGCGGGTCCTGGGGAACTTCAGTAGTGATGTTGTGATGTGAGCCGACGCCAGCTCACGGCAGTAATGCATACACTAGCTTTATTGACACGACAAAAAGTACAGTGACTTTTGTGTGGTCAACTGTAAACTAAAAAAAATAGGGATACAGAGTAAATCGTAACATTCCACTGACTAAACTGTAAACAATAAAGGATAACAAAAGCCTTTATACAATCAGGTGGGGCTAAACATTATCTTTTCTAACTACGAAGCAATATTTATTTATTTAGTTATCTTAGCATTATGAGTGCTGTCGGATCTTATAAGATATAGTCAAATCTATTTCTAGCATCGAGTATCTTGTAATCTATAGTATACACAGGAATGTGAATAACGAATTGCGTAAGATATCATACCAAGAGCATTCCATGACAATGGTATCAGTGTTTAATACAATCCAATTCCACAAAGGGATACGAGCGGAAACAGTAGGAATTCCATATTCAGATTGCGACAGTATCCTCTGCCAGCTCGTCATTGAGTTATATGTGGCTTTCAAAACTATCCAAAACTATTGCCACTTCCGTAAGTTGACACAATGCAAGACTGGGTTCAAGCTTTCTCAAAACTCTTTTATAGAGTTCATAGCTTAACTGATTAATCAGTAAAATAGTAGAAAAGCGCCCCTCGGCCAAAGCGAAAGCAAGGAAGTCAACGCGTAATGGTTAAACATTTATATTGATATTGCAAACTAGCAGTGTATGGAAAAGGTGTGCTATGATCTTATGTCACCATGAAACGATAATTGAAATGGTAGTAATAAATTTATTTTAGATACGTGCTCAAAGACACGTGACATATGATAAATTCAAGGATAGATCGTCTTTATGTGAACTAGTTACTAGTATAGCCATCGCCATCACTGCAGCATATCAATTTCTGAAATATAGTTTTCTTAGGTTTGGCTTTTGATGCTGACATATGCAGTATATATGAGAGACACCCACACTTTTTGCTTGTTCTATACCATTTATCATATCATATTATGTATAATGTCACTACATAGTACACAGCAGAAAAAGACTCCACTCCCCAGAACCCAAGGCGCTGTGCTTCCCCATCCATCTTTGATTTGGCACAACACGCTCAACAGGCATTAAGTAATGGCCCGCGTGGGAGCCGGTATCTTTATCCTCATCAGCTCACAGAAAACATTAAATGGTTTATAAGATTAACGGCCTCCATTCTGCCTACTTCTCCTTGGAGGCAGTCAAGACGCTACAGGCATGTCTTCGAGGGGAGAGCAGTCAATGTAACTCAGGTATTGACTCTCCAATCACCTGACTGTACTTCATTAAACCGGTTCATTGGTAAAATATCAATTTGCTGTTTACAATATGTTGATTTGAGTTCCGATTAATGACAAAACATCATGATATAAAGAATGTATCTGATACTTGGCTTATCTTTACTTATTAGTTACTGGTACGGGAAGAAAAATTCGCTTAAACAACTTTGTAGTCTTATCTGTAATAATGATAGACATGTTATGCAAATGATTGCACTGCACTATTAAAGGAGGAATGATTAATATACCATTATAATAATATATCAGTAAGGTTATGTTTGTAGTGATATGTATTGATATATCAATATATCTTATGATACAACTACTCTGGAAACTACTCTGGGGTGTAATTATTAACATTTTGCTCCTTTCTTCTGATATCAATGGAAAACCATCACTAGATATATCATGATAACAATTCTTTAATTGTACAGGACAAATCATATATGTTGGGCAGACCATCACTGATGTTAACATAATGTCTATATTGTAACTGATTTGTACTATGATGAATGAGAACTGTCTCTGAAAAAGGCAACAGTGGTCGTTGAAAACTTTATCCTTGTACACAGTTTAGCGTTGTACTATGATTGCTACCAACACAGATGAGCTTCCATGATAATTTGAGAAATGTCTCATGGAGAGTTTTTTCAGGACGTTGACTTAATGATGTCGTAACCCGGTTGACAAAAAACAGTGAACTTCTGATCTACCATCTTGAGTTCTGTTGTAAAAAGACATGAAACATACTTGACCTTTGACATACAATATCAAGACCATACCATCTGTCTGTGTCAAGTTGTGTATGGAACATCAGGAAAATATGAAAATAATAACCTATTTGGGGCAACATTCTAGTTTTCCAGTTTGATCTCATCTTAATGTTAGGTGATATTCTTTATTTTTCTTGTAGACGCAAATCTCAAGATTTACACAACTATTGGTGGCAGGAGCAAATGATTTTGTGATCTTCAGAACCGATTACGGTTACTGGCGATCATGAAGTCTCCCGAGATTACGCGAGACGACCACCGGAAGAAGAGGAGGCTCACGGGAGATCACGGGGTCAGACGAGACAGAAGAACCGTGGCGCCGGCCTAAGGCACCTGACTGGCAAGTGCGTGCGGAAACATTACTTCATATATCAAGTTAAGCAGACTAGAAATGACCAATGTGACTTTAGAAATGACAAGATGTTTTTTTTTTTCTTCTTTAAATTCCCTCCATATCGGCGATAGTGACAATGTACGTCTCCTCAACGTGTGAGATACTAAATATCATCACCAATCACTGCAGTACTACACTGTCACTGGCGAAAGGTTGTGGATGCTACCTGAAACGTCTGACCAGACCATTTACACATTATCTTGAGTATCTTATCATCTGGATGTGTAATCTTCGTCGACGTATCATGATTGGAAATGTATGGTTAAAGGCACAAATATGTTTCTATGTTTGCATTTCTCTTTCAGTGTTGGTGATATATAAGTGTTGGTATTAAAACAGCTACAGAGTAAAAGTTATGATTGCTTTTCTTGGTGCCTGTGTCAAAATGTCCAACTGCGTTGTCCACTTTACCCTTAACATAAGCGCAATATCTGAATTCCTGGTGTACAGAAATCATAATGATTGTACGTTCACACTTGACACAAGAAGTAAATCTGAACAGATGGCCGGTCTAGACCTTCCAGAGCTGCCGTCTCCAAAGAATACCCGTCGACAAAAATGGATTAGTTTTGGGTCAGGCGACATATTTGATCCTGTGTCCCTCCCCCTTCTGCCTTGACGTCTGGATCACTCCACCATAGACGTTTGTCACTCACATATTGACCTCAACCGACGGGTTTGATTTAAGCGTCTCAGTCGGTTCAATCTGCGGAAAGAGGCCGTCTTGGCGGTATCATGAAATTCTGACTTCTACCAGCCTATCAAAATGGAAATTGGTCGGGATCATCGGATTGTGAGTGCACCTCGGAGCACCTCCGACGCCCTTGTTGCCCCGCAGACAGACGATATTTTGGATTAATTCCACTTTCCACAATCTGGTTCGGTATTACTTTGTATGGCATGTTGTGATAGATAACTCTGTTCCCAAGTAGCCGGACCTGCTTATGAGGGAGGGTGAGAATAATGCTAACAAAAGTTCGCTGTTGGCATGAACGACATAAACCTGTTTGCATCACCTTGTATGCACTGTATATATAGACCTTGTCATATTTTTTTTGCGGAATAATCTATTTCCAGCTTACGAATACATGAAACAGTAAGTTCCCTCCCCTCCCACTTCAATGCACGATACTACAGAGATGTCAGTTGGAAACTCGTATTGCAAATGCTATTTCCAAGTGTATTGTACTCTCTGAATATCTACAGACGCAGCTGATGTCTGTAGTAAACAGTTCTTACGCATTTACATCCGATGACTAAGAATACTTCTGTACACTATTCCTGTTCTTTAAGGTTACTCCAGTTTCGTTCAATAGTTTATGTTTTCGGGCAGACCATCAATCCAACCCTAAGTATTTTCTAACCTAATGTTGATAGCTGGCGAAAAGTTTTTGACTTCTTCAAAAAGACACTGCTATCATTTCTATCCCCTTCACATACACATACATTCATGTCTACCACTTAACATACCGTATCCATCAAAACATGTGAGTTTTAAAAAGTTTGCATATTTCACAGAAATGTTTTATGAGCTTTTCTTTGGATGTTGTACTAACTGTGTCCCGGCCCACCTCTAGAAATCCATGCTTTTAGCGCTGCAGGCCAAACGACCCTCTTTCTCCCGGTCGTCCCATCTAGACGGAAACTCATGCTAATCCTCCCCAGGTCAACTTCCATCCATTCACCATAAAACTTCCCCTCCTATGATAAATCCTTAATCCCCTAATGATAGGAAAGCCCAGATAGGGAAGGAACAGGACAAATTGCCTTGGTCCTAGGATTAGAAAGGGGCTAACAAATTTCGCTGTGCTTGTTGGCGTGGTTGTCATAACTCCGGACGTAAATCTACCCCGTTTTCATCACTTTTCGCCAAGTTTCCAAATTTTTCGGAGGCTGCTCGAGGGCGATAAGGCCTTTCAGCTGTCAGAAGCGACAATGTCGGGTTTTGAGCGATCGTTGGATGCACCTTAAATCCGGTAGAATTGAGCCCCTTCGTAATGGGGAGATAGGAAAACCATTACACGCTTGCTTCGGCCGGATAATGCCGAGTAATGAGTTACACGGCGTGACAGCGGTGTAGGGAGCGGTGTCACCCGTGTCAAGCCGACACCGTCTAGCAGGGGACCCGGTGGCACTGTTCTGGCGCCTAAGTGGAGCGGGATGCACCGCTAAATCACTTCAAGCGCCATTCACTTCTGGGTGGGAGAGGGCAAGTAGCGTACAAGGGATTCAGTTATGATGGGGCCGTCAAGAAAATGTCTGGTGTCACCCGGCAGCGAGCCGGACCGACAGGCATCTTACAAGAATAGAGAGGAGCACCATGTTCTTCCCAGACGCGCTGGTTTCTAAACATGTAATCAAAGTTATCTAGTCATCTCTACAACGTGTCAAAAACTTGCAAAAAATCATACATTCAGTGATGGAACTTAGTATCATGGATGATGAAATCAAATCACTATCTTGATTGCTAGTGCTTCACGCCGAAAGTGCGTTTTACGGTCATAAAAATAGTATTGTAAAGAATGCAATAACACGGTGATAAATGCAATAACAAGTGGTTGTCTCCATTCATGTAAGTGATATGAGGTGATGGCAAATCAGTCGCCACGTAAAGAATCATGAATTGTAAAAATAAATATTAACTTGGACTTCTTATCATCCGGGCAACCAGCACGACCGGATGATGATGATGATGATGATTATAGCAATAGACCCTTGATAACCGATACAAGAGGTTTTCCTAGAATGATCACAGAAGGTCTGTAAAACTGCCCAGAGCCTGTCATTCCGTTTTATGTTGTCTCTAATCCCCATTCAATTAACACATGCACAACAACAAAAAGTCCTTTACATAACTTCTTCATTCGTTAATTATGTTTTATTTCTTAGATATTCACCTAGTAATTACATAGATCCAAAACTGATATAAGTAATGTACACTACATTCAAGAAAAGAAACCAAACAAAGCATGTAAATCATCCATCATTTTGTGATTGGCTTTTTCTAAAACAAATATGTACCTTTGGTTTCTTAGCTTGATTTTATTTTACTAACACTGTTTTATGGCTCATAGAAGTTCTTGGATATGAGATTAACAAAAGTTCTCATCACCCAGTCGTAACATATATCAATTTCCCTGGTAGCCAATGACCTATCAAGTAAACAAGAAAACAAAACTTAAAAAGTTGCGATGAAAACATAATATTTTTGTCCAACAGATTCAGTAATACCTCTATCCCTTTTAAGTCATATCTTCATTCCCCCAAGGATAATACTTACACATTTCTGACCCGACACTCGGCGTGGTATTATCACTCTGAACTATCTGCAGACGACAGCAAATGGCGCCTCCAAATTATGGTTGGGACGAAACCTTTGAGCCTGACTAGCTCGTGTTGACAGCGTTCAGACTGCCATGCCGCGAGGTTTGGAGCAGCTTTGAAGCTCTGTACTCTGTTGACTGAAGAAAAGACTGCCCATGGCGTACTTTTGAGTGGAAAGTACTCAACAAAGAAGGTCAAAGTACAATAACAGTGAAAGATAAAGTCACATGCCATACCAAATCTGTCACTTAATCTAAGAGCCTCTCGTAAAGGAGTCAGATTTGCGGGTTCTATTTTCTTCTCTGTACTAAAACCAGTGCGAAGACACAAAGTGGTGAGAAGTCTACATGTTTATAAGATACTTAGGATGGAGAAATAACTGATAGCAATAGTGATGTATCTGTGAGGACTGATGCACTTGAGAATAAAAGATACATATCAAATAACATGATTTCATATCAATGTGTTATGCCTCAGTCTAGTTTATAGTTCACACTACCATGCCTTCGGACTTGTTAATCTCAATTGATGCAATGATGGTTTATTATGTTTTGCGATTATCTTAGTTTGCTTTTGTACATTTGTGGCGAGGTGAGGACCATACAAGGCAGTCGTTAGTACACTTTCATTTCGCAGGATAGAAATTGTTGTTACTCCAAAATCTTGTTGAAGTAAGTGTACACCAGTGATTGACCAGTGGTATCTAGTATTAATGGAACATTTCTACTTGACAAGTTAGATGCGCGTACCCTGAAGCCAGGTGTCACATATAGGACTGTACTGCGACGGCGTCTGTCACTTCACTAACACTCAGCCATCAGACGATCTTCTGGCCTGACACTCAAGTAACGAGCCAACTAAAAGCGAAGGAAGGTTGTTGTGAACTGCTTAGAGTAAAATGTTCTTCTAGGCCTTCTAAGTAGGAAGTATCCTTGCTCTCCTGACCTGAAAGAAGAGTGGATTTGACAAGATGATGACGAGTTCACAGAAGGAGTCGCCATGTTATTGCTTTTTCGCACTTCAAGGAGCATTGCATTTCTCAAGTTCCTTTCAGGTCGAGTTAAGTGTTTGAAGAAGCAAAACGACAAATGAAGGCAGGCGGACTTAGCGGTAGTAAACTTTCTTTCAAGGGATCGAATAAAAAAGATATCAGTATGGGTACAATCAGTCCGTAAAGCCATTGACAAAAAAGCCTGCTCTGACCGCGAGCCTAACATAACGACATTTAAGCAATGGTTGTGCACAACATTATCCGATGGATTTCGTAATAACTACTTATTCAGTACCAAGGAAAGCAACAGCTAGTGCAGTTTCCCAAATCCAATAGGTTTCATCAAGGGTAGTGTAGAAAAATAGAATTTTAATGTGCACTTAGATGGTCATAGTATTTAACTGGACAGCTAGTATAAATCACAAATCAAATATACATTTTATGGATCAATAATAAGTTAGAATACAAGTTCAGTTGAAATGCAAAAAAATGTCAAGTATGGAGAGAGATGTCAGATTGTAGTGAAAATGCTGCAACTGATTTCATAAGTTAAAACAAGCTTGAAACATTATGACGCATCTTAATCTGCAATCAACAAACACTTGAATAATGCTTGACAGAAAGGTGGTGTAACATTTCCCCACGTATCGGAATTGTCTTCATAATTTCTTATCAACAAAGTATACAACATTTCTATCATTGTCGACTACAGCAAATGACTTTATTTCAAGATGTCAGAAAACGTGACCAAATAACATTTACTTGTAGGTTCATCCTTGCAGTTTGTATTGAGCCTCGTCGATACCATTTTAAGTTCCATACCAGGAACTGCATAGAATTACCTACTCACTGATTTGGTATGTAAATGATAAAAGCCACTCGCCATACTGCTGCCCGCCTCTGAGAGAGCATTGTGTAAACTACGAGTAGAATTGAACACAGGCCAGGCGTTACCAGTCGCCCTGTATGTGTTTTGTCGATACCTGTACCACGTATCGTTCTTCTTCATTAGAATATCACGCGCCAGAACAAACATTGAAAGGGATACTGGCCCTTGTTCGTTATCGATCTACAAGATTCATAATAAAACTAGCTACTAAACAGCATATCATTTTCAGGGAGTAAACTAAACGTATATCTTGCTGTTCGAGACAGTCTGGGTTGAATATTCGCTAACTTCTGTAACATGTAAGTAGTAAAAACAACACATAGTTTCCAGTTACTGTAAGTCAAATTTTAGTGTTTTGAGATGAAGTAAGATATCGAATGAAATTTTTTCAAGGGATATTACCTAGTACTTTCTGAGCACTGTCAGTCATTTGAGAAGAACAATCCGTTACAAACCTTTCGGAAAATGTCAATGCAATGACGACGAAGCTGGCCAGAATTCGCGACAACAGCTGTACGCAGCATTACAAACGGGATATACTTCAGTAATTCAGTACCAAGGACAGCAACAACTATTGTGGGCAGCCAAATCCGATGTTAAATCACTGTTGTTACAAGAAAACGCACGTGTTTTTAAAGGGATAAACACAATACTTGCCATTGTTCGTCATCAATCTGCACGCGTCCTAATAAAACTAGCTATTCAACAACATTTGATTTCTGGGGAGTACGCCAAGCGCACTTGTTGCTGTTTTAGACGGCCGTATAGGGTATCGGAAACTATGTGACTACGGATTTTAAGGAGACATGAAAGCGATGACTATGATATGAAATAGACAACATCCTATTTCTTAAAAAGAAACACAATTGCAGGTCTAATGATGAGTTTAAACTCAAAGGCCAAATCGTTTCTATTCGTGATAAGAAAGTAAGCATATGGCTATTTTTGCTATGTAAGAAATCAGATAATGAGTGAAAACTACAGTTCACTGCGCTTCATTATGAACGGATACTTAAAGGTTCGAGGAAAAGTATTCAATAACGTTTATTGTTGAGATATTGGCTGTAGTCTATTGACAGACGTCAAAGAAGGGTGTTAATTTCAACATTTGCCGTTATGATTTGACCGGTCTTTACAGCTCAAGAGATTCCTTGCAACACAAGACTCGTGATCTCTTAAAGCAGCCCGTAAGTGGTACCACTTGACGCAGACTTCAGCTAAAAAAATACCAGGTTATTTTCATTAATTTCGAAGTATCCTGTATGATAAGCGACATGGTATAGTCAATTCCCTTGATCTTACATGTGTACAACCTTAGTATATCATCGACAATATCTAAGGGTCTGGCCAGATTGAAAAAAGTACGAATCCATTCAAAAGAAAAAGACTATCACGTCCGTCATGATATACAATTTTCCCTGCCTCCAGCGTGACAAAAGGGATCCTGGCTTCAGCTCTACAGTTCCCAAATGGAGGTTTACAGAGATTGAGCGGGTTTCTCGCTCCTCTATGTCTCCTGTCTATACAGATTGTGTTCATCACATGTATCCATTACCCGTCCGCTCGGGAAGAACAGCGCGGCGACACATGCGAGCGGGGCGGCTCAAATCAATACAATGAAGCAAATAGAGATAAATGGTTCGACGGGCCATTCTTATAAAGTGGTTCCACGGGACCTCAGATTGACAGGACAGAAGCGAGAGTGGATCCAAGCCAAACATGTTATTATTGAGGGCATTATTATCACATCTATCGATTGGACAAGTCCATTACTTTGTACATTTATTTTACATTTCGGCATGTATAACACAAGCAATGGTCTAATCGATACGAAAAACAAACAGAGATAATGGACCAGATGTGACAGACTCGTAAACTGGCTCAACTGGATATCTTGTTTTGGTAAAGCCTAAAGGTAGCTTTGTTTAAGCTTTAAACAAAACGCCTGAAGGGGCATTATTGTACATTTGTCAGTCAAATTGTTTTTCACAGCTGAAGCACAATAAAATATGATACGAATTTTTCCACACAACCATTGGACTAGCTCCTTGAAAAGAGTGTCTGGTCCCTATGTAGTAGGACATCTGTCAAGTCCTTCGGAAATATCTATAAGTTAAGGTGTATAATCCATGTACCCAATGCGTAAACACCAAGAGATAAGTGTCTAAGTTAGATAAAGAAAGATGGGTACATGTAATAGAGAGATACATGCACCGCGCTTTAAAACGTCAAAATGCATAGCTGATGTGTAGCAAAAGGTACTTTGACAGTGACAGTGACACTGCTGAAAGTTGAGCCGCAAACCAAATCATTTGCGTGTAACATTATTTGATATCGGTGACGGAAATTTCCCCAACAAGTGATCTGCTATCAAAGAGCTGTCACTAAACTCGATTTTTTTTAGGTAATTAAGATGCTGTCTACATATCATTACTAAGAAAAAACTCATATCTTTGGAGTTGAGAAACATGTTTTGATCATCGTGAAAGGTACCGTCATAAAATTTCCAACCATGATTTTCATGTATGAAATCAAGTCGACATTAAAAGGGTCAGACTGGGACAGGTCAAAAAGTAGAGAAAGAGATGGGTGGAGGCTGCTGATATGTAATGATGTAGACCGTACCGCGAACGAAATCAAAACTCTCAGAACGTTTAGTGTACAATGCTTCGGAACGTTCGCTGGAAAATGACATAATCCACTGGGCGGCGATCGCTGAGCCACAAGAGCGAACAAACTTGGATTTGTGTTTATTTATTTATTCAAAATGCGACGGTACATTGCACAGAACTATAGGCAGCACAGCTGATTGCATAGGTCTACAAATAACATAACTATACAACGGTACAAGACAAATTTACATAAGACAGTATGTACATAATGGTGTTTGAGAAATGCGAAATAAAATACTACGGAAGCTTGAAAGTGAATAACATTCTACGGGAGGTCAGAGGTCGAAATTTAGGAAATGAAATTTAATTGGATTTGTGTTCCCACTGATTTTATAATTGGAATAAGGTACAAGACAGTAAAAAAATACACGTAAAAAGGCGTTTTGTGTCTGTGAAGTTTGCTGAGAAACCTGTCAAATGGTTAGTCCTTCAGTGGCCACTGAAGTCTCCAGTGGAAAGAGGGTAACGTACTCCTATTCGCTAGAAATGTTTTATGACCCAAAATTTAACTTTGAACCTTAATACACATGGACATCTCATAAACGCTTCTATCAAATTACTTCCAGACGGATTTAGTCCATTATTATGACTACATGTCCTGTATTAAATGTTTCCTGTCTCCTCGCCGCTTTATTGTCGATTTTCATTAGAGATTCCGGACCTCACAATTAGCGTACGGCTCGGAAAGGGCAAATGTGAGACAACATGTGGTCTATTGAAGAGCATTGATCTTAATTACAGTAGATAATGGAGTGGAGAGGAAGGGGGACGAGTCCCTAATCCGGCAGGCGCTGTTATTGAAAAGGGCATACGGAAAGAGAATTCATCATGGGGCCCCTCAAATGACCCTCGTGCCTTTATTAGTACAGGATATCCTAAACTACGAGGGTCCTTCAAAAAGTAATGCCATTGTTTTTTTTATCAAATCGGATGAGACTTGGCACAAAAGTAGAGGGATATGTCTTCCTGAAATTGAAATATCTCAATTTGTAACCCAGATGCTTATGACGGACTGTGTTAATTTCAAAATGAAATAAGAGCGTTTTTTAAAACCAACAACAATTTTGGAGGACCTCCGTAACCGTACTTCAACGGATAAATGAAAGCTTATAGACCTGCCGCTCTTCAAAAATATGATAAAGCGATTTTGGACTAGTCTGACAGTTTGGACTAGTCTATGTGTTTCCTATCGAATATTGCACCCACATCATTAAAGACGTTTAGGTATAAAAAGGATCACGTATGACCAATAAAGTCTGTGAACTCTCAGTCGAACGTTGATATCTAAGTAATCTAAGATATGATAGTCTTAGTTTCTATGGGGTTGTACTTTCTTGAAGTTGTGATTATGGCTCTAACAAAGGTCACCTTGTATCATTGCGAAATACAAGAACAAAAAAATTCTAGACTTTAAGGCATGTACATCGTTTTACCAGTTCGTACCTAAGAGATCTGAAGAATAAAACCATAAAAAGAGCACAAGAATAAATAGAGACAAAGCTCTTGTTTGAGCTGAAATAGACAACTCTAAATTTTATATGCACGTGAGCAGAAAGTACAGACAATATAAAAAGTTGCATTCTATATCAGTGTAAGTAAAGAATACGCCACTATTTAGTTTGACTATACCTTTTGATATGAATAGAGGGTGAAAAGTATAAAACTTAGTAAAGAAATGGACGAAATCCAGATTTGTACAAAGTCCTTGCAATGTCCGTCAATTTTACACCACTAAACATGTCCTGCTTTAAAATAGACAGCCATTGATTATTTATTCAGCATATGGAAAACATAAATGCGCATACACAAACAAGCAGACTAAAAAGAGAACGTCCCCGTGACTTAGAAGCCACTTGTATTGCCCCATGACATGGGGTGTCACTCTTACACCTCTGAACTTTACTTCCTACTACTTCGGCAAGTGTGACCTCTAACGCACATCCTGCCACTCTACTCACAGTGTATGTATACTAAATCCTATCATATCAACAAACACACCAAACCTAAAGACGTCGTACACTTACAACACCTGTGATATTCACGATGAAATGAAATAATTCAATCTCCCACTGCAAATCCCGGGCCCTTTATTTATTGCAGACATCATTATTTGTCAGAGAAACAGCTCAAACACATTCAAACAGAGCGAACCCTCAAGCTCGCGTGGTAAGAAATCTGTTTCCACCCTTTTCACTTTGCCAATAGCCTATCGAGTGACAAAAGACCACCGCTAAGAGAGACAATTATCCCGTCTTTGTAATGTCCTTGGTATTTAGTGCCCCCGGTGCCCCGGACCCAGACATGCCAGGACCGTAATAAAATCAAGTGGGCGCGGGATACAAACCGCATTAGTTCTACAAGTACCAATCACATTTTCATTTGATTACAGTCATCATACAACCCAATAACAGGAGGGGATGTCACCTGACAATGCCAATAGGGCAGCGCAGAATTAAGTACGTCGTGGTGGAGGTTTTGATGGATGTGATTACTCGCTTCATCAGGCGGACACAGGATGTGGTCTCGCTGCAGCGTTCAGTGAGAAGACTTCTAATGGGAGGGGTGGGCTCTGAAGGTCCCTAAAAGGCACCTGCCACAGAAACGCACTAGATGACGAAAGGGGACGGGTCTAACAAATGAAATTAGTCACTTATCACGAAGATGGGACATGGAGTACAAAATGTTACACAAATAGGCTTAAAACACGCGCGCTGTACTAAGAATGATACTTACATTTCTTTGGAGAGTAGGGCTTTGCACTTGCTCAACTCAATGATAATTCAAATTAGTGGGTAATGAAAGTGGAAAGCCAAGCAACCTTAGTGAATACTATTCTCCCATGTACCGTCTAACTTTACTGTGTTCCAATCAGAGTAACACAACAATCTTTGTTCTGAAGTTCTTACTCTCGGAACTGTCAAAAAGTACGCGACAGAAGTTATGCTGTGGTTTATTGGAAGTGCAGCAATATTAGGTGACCTTAACACCTTTCTCCATCCCAGGTTCTACAGTACCCACGGGTGTACTCCCGGCATGCGGAACAACAAGTCCTGCTCATACACACGGCTCCTGGCCCGGGCTGATATTGGACGGGTGACCTTTGTGTCATTGAATGAATGGCAGCAGCGCTGCACAACAATATCGGTGGTATGGGAATCCTCGGCACAACTTTCACGAAGTTCTTAAACATTTTTATTTTTCATTTTGTTTTTGACATGCTCTGAAAGTATCATCTCTGCGAATGTATATACACTTAACTCGTTTAAAGAAGAGGAAAGAGACATGCAAACGATAGATACATGTATAGCGATAGCAGAGCTATACACGGTAAGCTGTTTTGTTTCGCATATGAAGTTGTTTTAAGGAGCTCTAGAAAAATGCCTCTGATAAACAATAGGCTTGGAGGCTAAATAGCTTTATATGTTTTTTTCATTATGTTTCTTGTTCACTATCAACACTGCAGGCAATGATTTTATCTTTAGTCTTCCACGTAATAGCATTAGTATTACATTTAGCCCATGTGGTCAAAAACATGTAAATAAATATCAACATTAAAGGTCTAGAAACGTAAGCTTGCCACATATAAACATACACACACTTGAATGAAAAATAACAGCAAAAAACAGTACAGAACATCAGCAAAATAAAATTTCTGACAGATATTATTACTGGTGGTAACACCTACCAAGAATTCAGCACCAAGGCCGGGGACGTACCCGATTCTCGTTAGCTGTAATTTGACTCCACAGTTGATGATTCAAATGACTCACACTCTCTCCCTGCTGTGCGACAGATGAAGCCATTACAGATATAACAGCACAAGGCCCTACATGTTACATTACTACAGGTTTGTTAAGTACACTGTCTTTACGCCAGCATTTAAGTCGTGATTTTGGACACTTGTGTTGCAAACGTGAAACAAACCTCGAAAAGTACCAGATAATCATTTCTATGTAAAAATCGGCTGTGGTTTAGAAGGCAACGCTTGTTGTTTGTATTTTCGAATGTACCGTCTATACCTGATGCATCAGGACAGTAGGAGAAACTGTATGTACCATTTACATCTACATATAGCTGTCTAATTATATGGTCAGTACTAATGACATTTTAAATTACAAAAATCTGGCACTTGTCAAACCAACATGAGATGGATCTCTTGTGGGGAGCGCTACATAGTATTTGTATCTTAATCAACGTTATACATTTTCAATGTCCTTCATTAGAATGCGCAATTGATGACAGCACCTGTCTGATTTTAGATTTCATTTACGAAGTAAGGAATTTTCTCAAACATTATCTATGCAATGGGACGATTCGTTAAGAATAATAAAGCAAAGATCCCGCAGTAGAAGCTTTTGGGAAAAAAACTCTCTTCAAACTAATTTTGTTTAGAGTAAGAAATCAGAAGAGACGCACGCTCCCTCACACCTTGGTGGAACAAATTGATTTTAAAAGTTAGGAGACCGCAGCCGAGAACGCACTCTCATGTCCAGCCAAGCTTCATCCGCCCCGAGTAAAGGGCCGGCTAACTGCGCTACCCGACTCACGTTCTCACTGGTCATTGGTGTATTGAGTGTCCGCAAAGCCGTATATACCAGGGTCGGTATTAATGGATTTTTCATCACCGATATTAGATGACCCATGACCTGACCCCGTGACCCCTAACTGTTAAGTGAGCGGGTATCATGCGCGTAACAAAGAGCGTCGCGAACGTAATCTCGCTCTTTTTCTCGCCATCTATTATCGCTCATTTGATGCGAGACAGGATTAATTTGTATCTCATAAAACGGCCTTTTTGTGGCGGGGGAAGGAATTCTCTAGCCCAGCGACCTTTCAGGGGCGCTTTTGATGTGGGGAGGCCTGAGCGATGACCCGTTGGAGTGCGGAAAGGTCTTACCCTGCGCTAAATTGAGTCGGCCAGCTTTATGAAATGATTAATATGATGTGATGGGCCCGGGTGTGTCCTTTGCACGCTAACAGACTCGCTAAACAGTATAGTCGCTTGTATCCTAAAACCGCGATATCGCCCGCAGCTGATATTCCATTACAAAAGTTTGGCGGGGACAAGTGGGGAATGGAAAAATATTTCTTTCTATCATGTCTTATTTTCCATTGCTCCCCTCTCGTACTTATACGAGATTGGCACCCGCCAGATACTGTCACTGACGTAACCGAATACATGTCAACCCTCTGGAGTCATAAATATTTCTTTTTATTACTAAAAAACAGGTAACTTGATAAAATTGTCCTCTGGTCCTTTTCTGACGGTTACGTGCGATACTTTCACAGAGGCCTATCAAATAACAAAGGGAAGTGTATCGTTTTATGGCAATCATACTTTATATCTCCTAGTGGTAATTTAAGAACATGTTACTCATTTTTGGAGCCTGTTTTGACGTGTTTTACAAAATTGGTTGCGTGTACCTATGCCTCAGAAGCGTAAATATATCCGTACGCGCTCTTATACTCAAATCTCATACAGAGTATCTATTATCATGTATGATACAGAAGGACTCAGTTTCCTTTCGAGGGCAAGAATTAATTTTCCTATGCAATATAAAATTGCTACCAAAGGCATTGTGGAGACCTATTTCATTACAGGGTGTTACAGAAAATGTTAATTCACAATTAACATTCTCAAATCAACTCAACCAGTCTTTTTCTCCCTGAAAAATGAATATATGTACATTTACTGTTTTGATGGAAAAAAGTACTCGGCTTAATTTCCTGAGGACGATAAGAATTTGAATTTTCGACAATACCCAGATCTAGTACAAAGACAAAAATGAGAGCTTCTTAATTAATGGACACTAGTTAAGGTGAAAAATCACAAGGAAAATTCTGAGGTCAACTAAACCATATTTCACGATAAATGTTATGACAAAAGGACTCGGCTGAATTTCTTTAAGAGGCCAAGAATATACATTTTGATGCTACATAAATCTAGTACAGCCTTTTTAACAAGATTTAAAAAATAGATCCTATTCATTACTGGATGTAAGACGAAATATTATTCCCAATGAAATTCTTTAATCTACCTTACCACCAATTACCTGACGGAATATACCGGACACCTGAAGACGCTACTGTCTCTGCTGCCTGTCGAGAAGATGAATCAAAGCGGACAATTAAGGAATCGATTTTGTCTTAAGGTTGTAATTTGGAGGACAGGTGCATTGACGGAAAAATATGACGGAGATCTCGCGTATCGACCAATCTGTCAAGCATGAGACAATTGTTATGGACGAAAAGACTGATTGTTATCGTGTAGAATATGATGTGCTGAATCCCTAAAGCTGGGACATCACGGGTAGGGATAGACAATATAGCGTTACATCAGTAATGGTTTCTTATTACCGACATGACAAATGGAAGTATCGTTTTGGACGCGCGTGTGTGGGCACACGTGCGGACGTGTGAGTGTGCGTGTTTGTGTGTGTTATCTGTATGTATTACTGGAACCATAAATTAAACCTCTAAATGGATTGTGAGGATATTTAGCTCGTGGGTAGACGTTGGGAAGACGAAGGTCAGGGTCGACTTTGTGCCCTTAACGGCTGCCCTTGGTACTGCAGCAGAACTAAGCATGTTTTATCCTGGACACGTTATGGTCTCGTTCACGTAAGACTTTTCTGGAATGATTTCGGCTATGAAAATAGGACGAGCAGCCGAATGTACTGGGGAGTCTGAAGGAAAGTTTTAAATGCAAGAATTCTAGATTGAATACTAGCGGTTCTACAGGCATAACTGAATAAGGATGGGGTAATGTTATCGATATCTCTGACGCGGAGGCTGGGGGGGGGACTCAGACTCGTCTATGGCTGCAATCAACTAAAGCTTGCACATCCTTTTATCAAGTCATGATTTGTATCACACAATCTAATACCATACATTTGTGTGTCCTACTGTTACATTGGGCACCTTGAAAATTGGGGCAAAGACACGTATCATCACTGTATCTTGACATGACAATTCAACCTGATCAAACCAAGTAAATGTCTTATGACATGTGTCTCTTTTTACTCAGGGGATCAATAAAAAAGGCGGTACAGATGATGACAATAATGATGGGGGAGGAGAAATGGAGGCTAAAGTGATACCGATGATGCTAATTTTTTTCAATCCAGCAAAGACCCTGTAGTCTGCTTTAATGTTACCCCATTGAATGAGTCACACAAATTTGTTAGTGGTATCTTTATTATTTACGTTCACTCCTGTTAAATAAAAAAAACTGAAGGCAGTTTTGTTCAAGTTTTCTACAGCAGTCTCAGTGTGGTAACTTCTGTGGACTCCTCGTGTCCACAAGTTATGATCTCAGCACCCCATTCAGACAAGAATCCACGACTCTGTACCCCGTACTCAGCGGGCGTGCTGACGTGTACCTCCCGAGTCGCCAACACGGCGGGTAGACACCGTGGGCACGGCCAAATGACCCGAACAATCACTTAAGCTCAGCCGGGGACATTTCGGAAGACATTTCCCGTAATTCCTTAACGAGAGACGAGGCGTGGAAAGCGCAGGAAAAAGCTGATAAAATTTGGCGCGAAATTGCACTTCGGACGCCTGGTCCTGATAACTCGATACATCACGCCTAATATCTGCACGGCTGGGGGTTATATAGCTGTGAACCCCGCCGGCCAATTGACTAGGCGCAAATTCTCTTGTCGCTGGGGACGTCCCACCTCCATTACCTACTCCCAGATGCATTGTTTGTAACCAAGTAGTGACAACTTGATGTTTTTTCCAGAAGGGAAACTGCGCTCAGCGACGCTATCGATGTCAGAAGAAATGCGAGCGAACGACGTTCCATTTGGATGATCATTCACTGCGATAACGCTAAGTTCTGCGGGGAAACTCAAGCGACAACAAGAAGAAACTGGTGCTCAACACGCCTCTAACTAGGACATGGGGGGGGGGGGCTTATCTGATGGGAAGAGGTGTATCTGACGTTTTTATTGGAGAGCGGAAAAAATGGAGCAGGAATGGAGCTAGTGGCTCAGTTAAAAATTGTCACAAATGTCCCCGAAACTTAACGTTACATACCAGAAAGGACCTTCAATTGGGTAGCGTAAAAGCGAGTATAAAACAAATATTTCTCAGATATGAAAAAAATTGTACGGGTACGGGATAGTCTGTTACTATAACACATGGTCTAAGCTTGTGTGGTCTACGCTTTTACACCGACGGTTTTAGAAGTTGTGCTTTTAATTGTATTAAGAACTGCACATTGCTGTGAAGAACTGTGAAGTTCTGTGAACCACTAACATGAGGACTAGGACCGTGGAAAAGTAGTGGACAAGTCTTTTCACAATAGGCGCAATCCCACTCAAGTGCTGCTTGCAACGCCGCTTTGCAGTTTGTACGTACACTGCAAGGCTAGGTCGTGCTCCCGCCTCCGACGTGCTGTCTGTATGGGTACGCCCCCTGTGTAATCAACACAAATAAAAAAGCGGCCTCCTGTTCGTTATTCAGTGTTTGTAATAGCGTTGCCTCGATCTTAACTAGGTCATCCGTCGACCTTTGCTTCCTACTAAGAAAAACATCAGGTAAGGTGACTCTTTGGAAAACTTGTCTTTTGCAACCGATTTAAACTTTGACCGGCTTAATCATAGAACACTAACGTTAACTATCAAAACACGCATGATTGCTAGTGTTCATTCGTTTTGGTTTTTCTAAAATATTCAGTTAAGCGTCGTTTTATGTAACCTCACTAGAAATCTAGACTAGGTCACCATTTCGACCTTTGCGTTCTACGAAGATATACATTAGCTGAAATAATCATCACTATAACTTTGCTTTTCTCCTATTTACCGGGTATGCCATGCTTTTAAATCTAGCGAATAACCATAAGAATACATATTCACACAATGTAGATGGCCTTTGAATTCCGAGCTAGGCAGGGACAATGCATTTCGACATAACGTTAGCAGTAGTGAATCTATAAAAACAAACGCCCGGCTTTTCCGTCATGTGATATGTTCAAACCGTCACTCAGTCTAAGATAGGCCAACTAGCAATATTGGTTTCAAAGTGAGATCACGTTACGGCATTTTAAACTTATAATTAAAAACGTTTAAATGGTGTTCTTTGCTCCATGAGACCTTAGTGAATATGTCTAAATGCGGCTTGTGTTTTCCGGCAGGCCGTTGTAGCTTAAATAACAGGTCACAATCTAGATATACAGAGCAAGCTGTCCATCAACTTCATTATGAAATAACAAAAATTAGACTATGATGATGGAATGAAAATCTAATGCCCAAAGAATCAAATGATAGGTTATACATCAAATATTCGATACATGTATATAAAAAACGTTTAACTTCATTACATATGACGTAAGTATTTACTTGGTACCGCGGACTTTAAATGCTTGTTTACTCTATCAATGTAGATACAACATCGCAATGACGGAAGGTGGGGAAAAGATCACGTTTTGGAACAGGCTTTGCTATTCGCTCAGCACTGTTCCAAACTACATGTCCCAGATTTCAATAGGCCTGTATCTACCTGTGTTTCTTTTGGAGGTCGTACAGGTACTATATGATTGTTTTCTTTTGCCTTGTTTTTCAATTTTGTGATCGCTGTTTGTAGGAGAAGTACAACTGTGATCGTAAGAGTAATCACTGTGAGTAGTCGGTGTTATGACAACTATAGAACCATACACCACAATCATGTAAGTAATGGATCTTTAGCTTTCGGCAAGTTTCTACTTAATTGCGATTTTTTTTCCTAACGTGACTAAGATCTCACAACTACGTGAAATGATACAGTTTCTCCCTTTTCTTAGTAGCCTCTTGGCTTCTCCTATAGGCTTTATGCCTTTATTGATAAACAGCAAGTTCTACGAACTCTGAACTGTACTTCCTGCCACCCAACAAGACTGGCCTTTGTGGTCATCTTTCCACTCACTTCATGCCAGTCTACTGACAATGATTACGGGCACATGCCAACGTAGACACATCGAAAACATGTACTTTCTGCAAGTCAACAATCCATGTATAAATTGGGGCTACATCTATACTGTATAAAACCACAAACAAAATCACTGAGCCACACACGCCACAGAAAACATAATCTTCATGCTATGTCTTTGGTTTTATTGGAATGGTAACAGTTACAATACAATGTGGACACTGGGTAGCCACCTAGCTGATATAGTGATATAGCTGATATCATGTGAATTTCGGGACAAAATTTGTGAAGTTGTCACCACCGATGACTATAACAATGTATGATTCTTTTCTCTCCTTAGCTCCCCCCAGGACGCGTTCCCATAGTAACGACCACGTGTAATGTTCTGTGGGCGCTAGCCTTCCCACTGGTCGGCTATATTGTGAACAGGACCAACACAAGATGGGGCAAGCTCAAACCGTGGTATGGGAACTTCTTTTGCATCACACCTGTACATGTGTGTCATCTGGAAATTTGGTTACAGAAAAGCATTGTTAAAACTCGTATTGTTGTACATATTTCCCGACCTCGTTGCACATTATAAAGAAAAGACTAAAAAAAGATTTAAGTTACCCATTTTATAAAAAAGATCAATAGTTAAAAGGACAAACGCTGTTACTCGTAGGTAGGCCTCTATTTTTCTGTAGTTGCTATGATGCCTATATACATGTATAGCCCCTGTCACACAGCCGAACATGGCCTCAAGACCGTCTCCAGGCCATGGTCTCTAAAAGTCGTCTTCCATATCTGACCATAACGTTTGAAAAGTCAAAGTATGGGAAGACATATTCTGCTTCAGAACAAAAGCTCGAACTGAAGCTAGAGAAGGATGCAGTCAATGGTACACAGCGCCGACTTAATGATTGGAGAGGTGTCGGTATACCCCCCTCACATGTAGCGAAAATAGATCCGACCATGATGCCGACGAAGAAATGGCAGAGTTCCCCCCTTCCCGTCAGGGTCATGCCTCCTCGTAATCTAGAGCTCGCAGACTCGTTGTCCGATCGATTTTCGCCTAATGTGAGGGGGGTACTGTAGTAGCAAACTCTTGGGCAGGTCCTGAATATGTGACAGGGGCTTTGATAACGTGTTCCTATAAACAATGTCCGCTACTCCAACCGTTGATGTTTGCTGACCATATTTAGGATGTTTGTTGCGGTGGTTCCAACGGCTGTTGCCTACTTCTTCACGTGGTTTTCCATCGGGACGTCCGGAGAGACCAGCAAGCTAGTCTGGTACACTTTCTTCGCCTGTGCTTTCTACGTACTCAGTGCGGTAAGTGGACAAAGTGCTCAGAATAGGATTTGTGTGACCTTGAAAAGTATGATTAAAAAACAACAACAACATTTAAAACTTAAAGAGGTTCGATAGATGCAAATTTTGATACAATGCGTCTTTGATAACTTTTTATTTTTACTTGTGTGTCTCTAGGTTTACGGTGTTCCACAAAATTCCCTAGTCATGTTCGCCACAAACGAGCCAAAGGAGAGGGACATTCTTAACGCTTTCGGTGGGTGGAATATGCGGCATGGAATTGATGACTGATAGAATATCTATTAAAATATGTCTAATTATTTTTTATAGATTTGATAAGGATCTAACAAACATGTACAGCTTGAAATCCTACGTTAGATATTAAAGATTTTAAAGAGCGAGATGAAAGTAAAGCATTGAATGTTAAACCTCAGTAACACAAGTTGAAACTTCCAACAACTTTGCTCCCAACCAACGTTTGCGCTGGTTAGGAGTAGTCTGGAGTCCTTCCTCTTCTACAGCTAGCTCCAATTCGCTCGTAGTGATATCAAACTTCATTTTTCAAAATGTGTAGTCGGCTGGCACATATGAATTTAAAGATTATAGTAGGCAACCTCACCGACTAAATTCCAACCATAGATGACCTTGCTCATGGTCTGGAGAAAGTCAGGAGACCACCGGTACCGTCGGCTGTGTGGCATGACAATCCTTAGTAGAACGTACATTTCACAACTCTTTGTATATTTAGCAGCATTTGATAAACACAGAATTTTACACAAAGTTATATCTATACCCCACACGTACAGCTGTAGGCGGCACCATTCTGGCGATGTTTGGTGGCTCCCTGATCCCCGGGTCCACCCTGGCTGCGTACGGCGCGCCGGTCGGGTACGACCCGTGTACTAATGGCACTAACGGAACCCATCCTGGAGCATCGCTAGCTGTACAGGTAGGAGATAGTTACATGTGTACGACTCTCTCTCCTTCTTTCTGGTCGAAGCATGACCCTTTTTGTTGGTTGGTACGGCATTGTAGTGCACGTCACTACTGTCCACGTATTTAGCCAAGCACACCGGGCCGGGGCACCCCTGGTCATCTCGATAAGGGTGTGTGGGGTTAGTAACATATACCTTTCCCCGGGACAAATGTTGATACATTGTATTTCATTTCTTGCTGAGTGGGGAGGCAAACGGTTGTACGTATTCATACGAAGACAAATCTGTCTTTTTTCTTTTCTTTTGGCAAAAGTCCCAACTAACCCGACAATGCACATACACTTACAGAAACAGGCTTTCATGGTGTCGGCGTCAGCTATCGCCGGCATATACGTCTTGTGTGGCCTTGTGGGAGTCTTTGGTGTTCCGGAGAGAAAGAGTGAGTTTACTGTCCGATGTTGAACATTTTGAACTGCCAAATGTTATTAGAGCGGAGCTATACGGCATTGCCTAAGTGAAAAACAGATAATTTGAAAATGAAACCAAAACGAATCACTAGCAACGTACTCGTCTAATGCGAGATTTAATAGTTATACCACTACATAAAAGCATTTTGTTTTATCATGCTGCATGCTCAGTATATGTTGGAATTGTGTTATGGTGAGCAACTCTTACAACTCATTGTCTAGTAGTTAGAAACTCTTGGAATAACATACATATATAATTTCCATTTGATGATACATTTGTTGTATTGGGCCTATATGGAAGAGGTGTAAATTAGATAACAAGCTTTGAGAATACATACACAAATATATACCTCTCCGATTTTCAGATATGAAACCAGACAACAGGATAAAAAGCGGCCTTCATAACAAGTCGGTGATAAAACATCTCTTCACCTTCCGACCGTTCATCTGTCTGCTGTTCATATCGGGGTTCTTGGGCATGGCTGGAACGGTAAAGCCCCTGTTAGGCTTAGGTCACATTTCCAAATCGGGGCCCGGCCGGGATGTTTGAACAAAGGAAAAATCAAAATGTATACCTGGAAATACACTGACGTCTTTCATATCATACTTTTCGCTCCAAAAGCTGCCCGGCCGGGCCCCGGATTGAAAATGTGACCCAAGCCTTACTAGTACTCAATCATCACGGTACCTTCCCACGTCTTTACTCCCGACCTTCCCCGGCCACGATCGGCGCTACGGTTGGGCGTAGCATGGAGACTCTCCTATTATTCGTCTCCCTCTGCTTCCAAAAAAGAAGTCAAACCCAACCTGTTTAGAAATAGCCAACACTAGTATTAGATTAGAATATTATTTATGGCTGTCCATTGTCACTATGTGTATATATACCATGTACATGTACTTGCAATTAGCCCTCGGGCACGAACTTGCAAATAAACTTCCTATTATGTGTTTTTCTTACGTCAAATGGCCACATTTTGTTGAAAACAGATACGTACTTGAAAAGTTACAAGTACATACATTAACTGCTCAAATGGCCCTACTTAGTACGACAACAATGTAAAACAAAAACAAACATAAAAACACATACATGAGCAAACAAAAACAGACGTGTGTAATTTCTGTGAAATTGGTAACAGTGAAGTTGATTTGCAATTGTTTCACTCTGTTTAGTCGACATGTCTGTTGAATTTTTTTCCAGTTCATCGCTTCCAACATATCTCTAGTGCTCCAGTACACGTTAGGCATGGAAGACCAGACCGCCTTAGTGCTGCCAGTCACAACTGTGAGCATTATAGTCTTCAAGCATGTTTTTGTCAACTTTTACTTACTGTAAATAAACTAAGAGGCTATTGTCCTGGAATGCAATCCAGGAGCAGATTCCGACATGTGATTTTATGACTCACATAAAAAATCCTTTGTCAGTGGATGTATAATTTATATGATGTGAGGAATGTTGTATATGTCAATGTTGTGTCAAATCCCCTTTAGGGCATTGGCGCATTGTCACTATTCCCCTGCTATTTGCTGCTGAAGAAGTTTGGGAGGAAAAAGTTTCTGGTTGGCAGCTTGATTGTGAGTTTAAAGATCTTTCAGATCTTTTGATTAAACTGTCAGCAAAGACAAGACCTTCAGAGTTTTGGTTTCCTACAGAGTGGTAGAATGATAAATTTTTCACGTAGGCCACAGCAAGTAAATTTTATGGATGGCGCACTCAATAGTTTTTGCCTGATTTCATTTTTTCGGGGATGGTCAGATAGATCATAATGGAAGTCATGAGTGTAGTTGCCAACTAGGCAACTGATACCAGTCTACCACATTAGCGTACCTTTTATACTAGTAACACTTCTTGAATATAGGAATGAGTGACTGTTAGTTGTGATGCCATGTTTTATCACTTCAATTCTTGTTACAATGTTTATGTATCTTGATTGTCTTACCCATCTTTTTTTCCGGCCTATCTCATTATTTTTAGTCTTTAGAGGATGTCATCCATACGTTTTATTTGCTGTGGCCTTATCACTTGATCTTTATGTGTTGTTGATGTATGTTTATTCCAATATCATTCCAAGAAAATTTTACAAATAGTTTTTACTGATATATTGGATATTTTAATATTACGTTTATTGTGGTAGCTATTTTTGGCAACGCCTCAGGGGCTAGCCTAATTGTATATCATATGCCAAGAATTCCGAGAATTCTAGGCATTAATAGAATTGACAACTAGGCCTGGGTTCTCACTTTTTGGTCAGCAGGTTTACCCAGAACAATTTGGTGGCCGTTTAACTGTCAACCCAGACACCGTTGTCACGGCAATACATTTTATTGCCACACTTGTTTCAATTCGGCATCATTTTGTTACAGCTACATTTTTGTTTGTTTCTACTTTCTGCCGACAAAAAGCCTTTCACCGTAGTAGTATTTATGTCTCTCCCCAGGTCTTCTTTCTACCGTTCTGTGTTGTCCAAATGATCATCACTCCATCTATGCTGGGCTCTGCCTTAGTCCCAACTGTGATTGTAGCATTCACATGGGGCGGAATATGGAATCAAGCTGGGACTCTGACTTCCATGTAAGTGGTTATTCTATGCATATTTGCCTTTGTGAGCGATGCCAAACATGACTGAGTTTATACCCCCAACACACACCACGGTTCATGATTGGAGCAGATTAACTGATCCATACAGCCTTAATGCACCTTAGTGCATCTGTTGTCCCATTGTCCATCACCTCCCCCCCCTTTGGATTTTAGGAAGTTCTTCTGTGTTGGTAAATGGTATCATGAAAAACGACTAAACTTTATCCCACCAACGCTTAAAACAATTGGGACCTAAATTTGCAGCTTGCACTTTGTTTGTGTGCCCTTTACCTATCAACAGTGCCTTAATGTACATTGATGTGGAATGAATTTGAATGAGCTAAAATGAACTAAAGATACCTTCCTCCAAAGTGTGATGACTACTGATGTGATAGACGCCTTCAAACTGAAGACAGGAGAAGCCATGGAGACCATCTTCTACTCTGCCCTGCTGCTGGTCAATGCTGCCATGGCTGCCATTGCCCAGGCTCTTTCCAACCTGCTCCTACAGTAAGTGCCAATACTGGAGTGCTATCTTAAATCATGTGTCAGGTTTAGTATGGTTCATAGCCAAGTATTCTTTCAACAAGATGACAAGTGGCCCTAAAAATCTAAAGATCCTGAGTACGACAAATCAAATTATCAAATCAAAAGGAAATATCTAATTTGAGTTGCATTGTCAGTGAAGTAGATGTAATCCTAATAGGTACTACATTTTATATCAATACAAATATGGTTTTGAAATGTGAAAAAGGAACCATTAGACCATGCTTGAGCTATATGTGACAAGGACTGTAGCTTATCAGGCAACGGAAACTAAACATTGAACTGATGATATCTACTATTCTCCTCAGGGCTGCTAACTACAATGCTAACGACTGTGTGCAGCCCAGCTCAGTGGGTCAGTACCTGAGGTACCTGGTCACCATCATACCGGGGGGCTGCTACCTCCTGGTACTCATCATCATCATCTGGTTCTACCCAATCACAGAGGAGACAAGGAAAACTACAAAGACTGCTCTAGACTTTTTGTGAGTTAAATCACGTGTCTTTAATTTCCTTGATAAATACAGAGTAAAGCTGTTGCTTATGTAATTATATCATGTAGCTAATTTGAAGCACCTTGCCTATACAATCAAACCTGTACATATGGCCATCTCAACATACTCCACTTTTTTGTGGTAGTCCCTTAGATAATTTTCCCTTTTTACACAAGCACTAAGAATCCAGTCTAAAGGGACCACCTGCACACAGACCAGATTTTACCTGTTTCCTGAGTGGTCTTCATGGCAAGTTTTGACTCTATATTGATGATTTTTAAGAATGAAAAGTTTTATCAATTGATGTTTATATCTCAAGAAGAACAGTTTTACAATGCATTTCTAATTGTTAAAAATATATTGCTTCTTACAGAAAGTCCATGGAAGATGACTACACAGAAGTGCCCCTTCTTCATGATGAATCAGTCCAGTATGTTACTTAGAAAATGCAACTTGGAAATGGATCGTAACTAATATGCTGCATACTGCGATGAAGGGGACTGGGTAATGGCAGATATGTCATACCTCAAAAATAACCCATAAATTTTGTACTTTACAAACTAAAAAGATATCCAATTCTGTCTATAAAGGAAATCAAAGACATTTTTACCCAGAGATAAGTATTTTGGTTGAAGCATATGACAGCACAACAAAGTTATATTTCATCTTTGTTTATGGGGTTCTAAACTGCATTACCGGGCAATGTGCATTTAGTGTTGTCTAACGATGTGTCCATACTTGTACCTATACAGGGGTCAGTGTTTCTCATGATATAGATACTGTATCTTACACAGCTTATAATGTCCATGTACCTCAACAATGGAATCAAAAAGGAAAGACAGCAATTTTCTGGTTCAAAAACCACCTGACGAAATGTCATTATTTCATATTCACGGCAGATTTGGAAGGTGTAGAAAAGCCAACTTTAAATGGTACAGTCTTAGGTGTGGCCTTTTCTTACCACCTAATAGCAAATACAGGAGTAGACTATTACTGCACAAGGGGCAAGGAAGCTGCCACCTGGCAAAGGTGAACAATTGCCTCCAATATATCATAAAACTCACTGTACAATTTATAGTATGTACATAATCATCATCATTAACATTAACGTTGTACGTGTTTGTTTGCGTGTGTATGTTGGTAATGTAGAGCCCTGGAAATCAGGCAAGTCCCAGCAACACAAAATGCTAGCTATTTTGCCCGCCATGTACTTCAGATTGAAAGTGAATGTCCCACTGAGGATAAATCATTTCTAATCAATATAGGCTCTGCGTGACACAAAAAATGAAAATGACGATGTTTGAAAGGCCATTTCCTACATATTGCTCACTCCACTTGCTGGTCGTTCTTACCTACCTTCGGGTGGCTGCAAGTGCTTGGAACTGGCCAATGTTGAATAAAAACACTTAAGGAAAGGTACAGGTTACTTAGAGGTCACCATGCTCCTGAAGGTCATGTTAATCCTGACCCCTAGCGCCTTCTTCCTGACAGGGAGGGAGTGGTACCAGTAGCGATTGGTCGGGTAGTTCATCATCAGGAGACTGCCGTGTTCCAACTCCAGTTTCACGGGATCGATCGCACGCTTGGCGCTCTTTCCGCGTGCATCGCAGTGCTTGAAGATGAAATCTCGCTTCTGTCCGAGTGAAAGGGACGCGATGGGAGCCTCCCGTACCAGGTCTTTCTCATCATCGCGATGTTCTCCCATGTGGTCATTACCATCCTTGTATCTAAAGACAATCAACAGAAGCTCAGAAGGGCTTCCTTCACCAAAAATTCCTGTTGTGAAATAAGCTCTTTTTTAATGTCAAATCAAAATGCACTTACAAACTGGCAACCTGTGATCCTACAGTTTAATCTTTTAGTTTTAAATATTGTAACCAATGCCAGTTTTTTGTTTTTATTTTTGCTTTTCCACCATGACCACTTACCACATGATCATGATTAGAATGCCACAAACCATCTTTCCTCTCCTAACAAGAAATTAGGTCCCCGTGAAAATGAATGAATTTACAGTACCACATCTAGGCTCACCTAAATTGAGAGCTGTAGGCCAAAGATTCTGAGCAGAAATCTGAGCGATCTTTCTGCCGTTGTTTCTCACCTGTTGACTAGAACAAAGTTGAACTTGTGCCCTGTAACTTCCTGTACCCTGTCCCTGATGCCTTCCATGAGAGGTGTCCATGGTCTGGCCGGTACCACCACCCCTGAGAACCGGTAGGACAGTCCAGGGTCACCAAACGCTACCTGCTTCCTGGGAATGTTGTGGAACTGTCCAAATATCTGCAGAGGGGTGACAAACTTTTTACTTATGAAATATAATACAATCGCTGTGTTAAGATACATTTCGTTGCCATTTAGGCAACGCTGACAGGGGTCGAAATACACATACTTAACTAGCAATTTGCATGTAATTTTTGAGATTTGCATGTAAAATTATTCTGAACTTGCAATCTTGCATGTTGAAAATACCTAGCCCATAATAAGAATACTGAGGAATTAGACACCCAACTCTTAGACAGAACGACATATGAACGTCTTTCTTTTTCCTTCCTTGTTTTTGCTGGTAACTTTCTCTTGGGATCGTAACCGGTGGTCAGTAGGTGTTATAAATAATCAAAACTTTGCTTTGCTGCAAGCTAACATGCTGATTATGTGGACACCTTTCCAAAATTCTTTCTATATTTTTATGCGCCGATTTCTGACCGTCAATGGGCAAAACTCTTATCCGTCCTGAGCAGCAAAATTCCGCCAAAGGACGGATTGATGGATGCTGGCTAGAACGTTGCAGTATAGACTTAAGTTACATTTTGCATGTAAATTTTTAAAATTGCACGTAAAATTTTTGCCAACGTGCAATTTTGCATGCAGCAAAAAAAAGTATTTCGATCCCTGGCTGACATCTGCATGTGTGAATTTTCATCCCTTTTCGGCTTTAGAAAAGTTTGTGACCATACCGTATACACAAAAAAAATCGCAGAAAGAAACTGCAAAATGAGCTATATGCTACATAATTGCAAAACAATACCAGAAATTGGATACAAGCATTCACCGCTAAGTCAAAGATGTGAATGAACAAAAAAAGACATTTATTTGTGTTTGTTACAATGTTCTGTGGGCTTAAAGTCATTTGTTAACGTCAACGTATGTTATTTCACCATATATGAAGGCAACTTTTTATCTTTGCATATACGCATAAGTTTGGGAATGCTCAGAGGATGTCATCCATTCCTGATAGCAGGAAAATGAATTCCACTTGCAAATATTTTGTTTACAAAACATAACGTTTGACCTCTGACCTCATTTCATTTCATTGGGCAACATATGCAGACCACAATAAAGTTAACAAGGCGTGATCGCGTAAGATGATCTGTTAACATGCAATGTATGATTATGATATGTGACTTATATGATATAATTCCTTGGTTGGCATTATTGGACTGTCTAACGTTCATCGGCAACATGTACCTTCTGAAGAAAAATATAAAGACCTAACCTGCACTTTAGCCAAGTCCCCGGTGTTGTATATAAGTTCCTCCTCACACGCCTTTAACAGAGTCCTTGCGGCACTGGGACTGTACAGCATCGCGTAGTCACAGCTAAAATTCTCTCCGCGTAAGTTTCTCCACTTCAAGTTCAAGTCGACTTTGGTGTTAGTTGTTCCTGGCGTTTTTCGACATTTCGGAGTGCCCCCCTCCCCACTCAGTCCTCTTTTTCGCGGCGAGCAACGGGTACGGTTTGAGTCTGCCTCTTGGGAGACAACTTTTAGACTCTTAGATGTCTTCGCAGTTCCCTTTCTTATCACGAACCTGTCCATCTTCAATACTACACGAAAGAGTATCGTTGTTTACAGCAAACTCATGCAACTTGCGCGAAAACGTACCTGCACGCAGACTCGCTCTGCAGTACAACAGCGCCCCCGAGCGTTATGAAATAAAACTGCACTATTCAAAGCCCAACCCCGCCTGATGAGTGATGACTGAAAACTTCATAATTTATTCCTTTCGCTAAGATTAGAAGATATATTTCAAGTGTCGTTTGTGGAGTGGGGTAAGGAGCGCTCCCGGTGCCAGCCATATGGGGAGGACAGGCCGGGGAGAGTAGGCCGGGGAGAGGGGGCCAGACTGTACCATTGTACCTGTAGGGGAGAAAGTACAGCATTATTGCAATCACTTCTATGTCCTCTCAAACACATTTCTGGCTAGCTATGGCCCGTTTTTGAAGCTAAAATATGACATTTCTTGGATTACCACATACTTATGCTATGGCAAAGTCGGGACTCTTAGTTAAACAAAAAACAACAAAATTATATAAACCTCTAACAGCGACACCTACCGGAGTGAGTGTCCTTTCTTACTGTCTTGCAAAATCCTACATTTTTACCGAACTAAAAGCCTCATCGACATTAAACTAAACATAGAAGTTTGTCCAAACTCATTTCAAGTGTACTAAAATGTCAACGCGTCGTACTTCAAGTGACAAATTTAACAGACAGCAAGGCGTAATAACGTCAGAGTGTCATAAAGTTGACATATGCGGTCATATGGAAGCCAGAGCGGGTTTCAACCATTTTAATCGCATTAATAGCTTCATCGACAATAAACTAAACATACAACTTCAACCAAACTCTTTTCAATTACACCGGTGTGTCTACGCTACGTACTCAAAGTGACAAATTTAACAGACATCAATGCGTAATGACGTCAGGGTACAATAAAGTTGACATATGCGGTCAGAAGGAAGTCAGGCCGGGTTTTCCATGCTATTGACCTAATTGAAAATTCATATACAAAACACTAAACATACAACTTCAACCAACCCCCTTCTGTTTACACCGGAGTGTCTCCGCTACGTATTACTAGTCTCAAATTTAACAGACATCGAGGCGTAATGACGTCAGAGTGCCATAAAATTGACATATGCGGTCAGAAGAAAGTCAGGGCGGGTTTTCCACTGTTTTGACCTAATTCAAAAAGTCATAGACAATAAACTAAACATAAAACTTCGACCAAACTCTTTTAAAGTACACCGGCGTGTCTACGCCACGTACTCAAGGTGACAAATTTAACAGACATCAATGCGTAATGACGTCGGGGTACCATAAAGTTGACAAGGAAATCATGGCGGGTTTTCCACTGTTCTGACCTAATTCAAAAAGTCATAGAGTGATAGACAATAAACTAAACATAAAACTTCGACCAAACTCTTTTTCATTACACCGGTGTGTCTACGCTACGTATTCAAAGTGACAAATTTAACAGACATCAATACATGTACGCAATGACGTCAGGGTACCATAAAGTTGACATATGCGCTCAGAAGGAAGTCAGGGCGGCTTTTCCACTGTTTTGACCTAGTTCATAAAGCCATAGACAATAAACTAAACATAAAACTTCGACCAAACTCTTTTAAAGTACACCGGCGTGTCTACGCCACGTACTCAAGGTGACAAATTTAACAGACATGAATGGGTAATGACGTCAGGGTACCATAAAGTTGACATATGCGCTCAGAAGGAAGTCAGGGCGGCTTTTCCATTGTTTTGACCTAGTTCATAAAGCCATAGACAATAAACTAAACATACAACTTCGACCAAACTCTTTTTCATTACACCGGTGTGTCTACGCCACGTATTCAAAGTGACAAATTTAACACACATCAAACATGTACGCAATGACGTCAGGGTACGATAAAGTTGACATATGCGCTCAGAAGGAAGTCAGGGCGGCTTTTCCACTGTTTTGACATAGTTCATAAAGCCATAGACAATAAACTAAACATAAAACTTCGACCAAACTCTTTTAAAGTACACCGGCGTGTCTACGCCACGTACTCAAGGTGACAAATTTAACAGACATGAATGGGTAATGACGTCAGGGTACCATAAAGTTGACATATGCGCTCAGAAGGAAGTCAGGGCGGCTTTTCCATTGTTTTGACCTAGTTCATAAAGCCATAGACAATAAACTAAACATACAACTTCGACCAAACTCTTTTTCATTACACCGGTGTGTCTACGCCACGTACTCAAGGTGACAAATTTAACAGACATGAATGCGTAATGACGTCAGGGTACCATAAAGTTGACAAGGAAATCATGGCGGGTTTTCCACTGTTTTGACCTAATTGAAAGGGTAATTGACAATAAAGTAAACATACAACTTCGACCAAACTCTTTCCATTTACACTGGGGTGTTGACGCTACGTACTCAAAGTGACAAATTTAACAGACATCAATGCGTAATGACGTCAGGGTACCATAAAGTTGACAAGGAAATCATCGCGGGTTTTGTTTTGACCTAATTGAAAGGGTCATTGACAATAAAGCAAACATACAACTTGGACCGAACTCTTTTAGATTACACCAGTGTGTCTACGCCACGTACTCAAAGTGACAAATTTAACAGACATCAATGCGTAATGACGTCAGGGTACCATAAAGTTGACATATGCGCTCAGAAGGAGGTCATGGCGGGTTTTCCACTGTTTTGACCTAATTGAAAGGGTCATTGACAATAAAGCAAACATACAACTTGGACCGAACTCTTTTAGATTACACCAGTATGTCTACGCCACGTACTCAAAGTGACAAATTTAACAGACATCAATGCGTAAAGACGTCAGGGTACCGTAAAGTTGACGTATGCGCTCAGAAGGAGGTCATGGCGGGGTTTCCATTGTTTTGACCTAATTGAAAGGGTCATTGACAATAAAGTAAACATACAACTTCGACCAAACTCTTTCCATTTACACCGGCGTGTCTACGCCACGTACTCAGAGTGACAAATTTAACAGACATCAATACGTAATGACGTCAGGGTACCATAAAGTTGACATATGCGCTCAGAAGGAAGTCAGGGCGTCTTTTCCACTGTTTTGACCTAGTTCATAAAGCCATAGACAATAAACTAAACATACAACTTCGACCAAACTCTTTTTCATTACACCGGTGTGTCTACGCTACGTACTCAAAGTGACAAATTTAACAGACATCAATACGTAATGACGTCAGGGTATCATAAAGTTGACATATGCACTCAGAAGGAAGTCAGGGCGGCTTTTCCACTGTTTTGACCTAGTTCATAAAGCCATAGACAATAAACTAAACATACAACTTCGACCAAACTCTTTTTCATTACACCGGCGTGTCTACGCTACGTACTCAAAGTGACAAATTTAACAGACATCAATACGTTATGACGTCAGGGTATCATAAAGTTGACATATGCGCTCAGAAGGAAGTCAGGGCGGCTTTTCCACTGTTTTGACCTAGTTCATAAAGCCATAGACAATAAACTAAACATACAACTTCGACCAAACTCTTTTTCATTACACCGGTGTGTCTACGCTACGTACTCAAAGTGACAAATTTAACAGACATGAATGCGTAATGACGTCAGGGTACCATAAAGTTGACATATGCGCTCAGAAGGAGGTCATGGCGGGGTTTCCACCGTTTTCACCTAATTGAAAGGGTCATAGACAATAAACTAAACATACAACTTCGACCAAACTCTTTCCATTTACACCGGGGTGTCTACATTACATACTCAAAGTGACAAATTTAACAGACATCAATACGTAATGACGTCAGGGTATCATAAAGTTGACATATGCGCTCAGAAGGAAGTCAGGGCGGGTTTTCCACTGTTTTGACCGAATTTAAAAAGTCATGGACAATAAACTTAACTTCATACTTCGACCAAACTTTTTTTCAATTGCACCAAATTTTCTATGCACCGTACTTCCAGTGAACAATTTAATAGAGAGGAAGGCATTATGACGTCAGGGTACAATAAAGTTGAAATATGCGCCCACAAGAAAGTCAGAGCGGTCTTTCCACTGTATTGACCTCCTTCTGAGCGCATATGTCAACTTTATGGTACCCTGACGTCATTACGCATTGATGTCTGTTAAATTTGTCACTTTGAGTACGCGGTGTAGACACACCGGTGTAATCTAAAAGAGTTCGGTCCAAGTTGTATGTTTGCTTTATTGTCAATGACCCTTTAAATTAGGTCAAAACAGTGGAAAACCCGCCATGATTTCCTTGTCAACTTTATGGTACCCTGACGTCATTACGTATTGATGTCTGTTAAATTTGTCACTTTGAGTACGTAGCGTAGACACACCGGTGTGATGAAAAAGAGTTTGGTCGAAGTTGTATGTTTAGTTTATTGTCTATGGCTTTATGAACTAGGTCAAAACAGTGGACAAGCCGCCCTGACTTCCTTCTGAGCGCATATGTCAACTTTATGGTACCCTGACGTCATTACGCATTGATGTCTGTTAAATTTGTCACTTTGGGTACATAACGTAGACACCCCGGTGTAAATGGAAAGAGTTTGGTCGAAGTTGTATGTTTACTTTATTGTCAATGACCCTTTAAATTAGGTCAAAACAGTGGAAAACCCGCCATGATTTCCTTGTCAACTTTATGGTACCCTGACGTCATTACGTATTGATGTCTGTTAAATTTGTCACTTTGAGTACGTAGCGTAGACACACCGGTGTGATGAAAAAGAATTTGGTCGAAGTTGTATGTTTAGTTTATTGTCTATGGCTTTATGAACTAGGTCAAAACAGTGGAAAAGCACCCGATACATACAGGATTCATGTTACTTAACATGGAATCCTGGTATAGGATTCATGCTAGGTAGCAGTGTAAAGGAATCCTTTAGTCCTTCAAAGGATTCCTTTGACATGTTCCTAGCATGAATCCGAATCTTACGGGATTCACGAACAGACTGACGGGAAGGTTTCACTTCAATCCCACAAAATGGCGGCGCCCAATTTACATGGGGCGTCGCCGTCAAGAGGATCGAAAGTGAAATATTATACGGTCATCAATGGAAACTTCCGGAACAAGTTTTTGTTGGCAGTTACAACTTAGTTCTCATCATTGCATGAGGACCTGGATACGTCCATTACAGGTAAGAACGGGAATCAAATCCCTGCTAATTTTTGGTTCAGGCGATCGAACGTCACGTTTCAATACCTTCCGATACTTTTAATATGGAGTTATTTTGAAGAGAACATTTGCTGAACTGTAAGTTGTTATGTGGTATTCGATGAACTAAGTATGGCTGAGATTTAATCATTAGGTCTGTGAGCCCCTGTGTCTGTCAAAGTCGTTCTTTACCCCTCGTGGAAATCGAAAACGTTTCATGTCAAGGGTTTCCGGAAAATGTAGACCAGGTCAAGACTAGCTACAAAGCAGGCGGGGTACTTCCTCGGCAGGGCACCAACTTTAAGGCCCCCGTCGTCACAACAATCAAGACTTGGCATTTAGTATCCCATTTAGTATCCTATAGCTACAAGCCATTTCCCAGAACAACAAAGTAGAGAGGATGACTAATCAATAACATTATATATATTATAATTCCATTCCATCATACCACAGCAGCCATGGGCTCCAGAGTACACATTATGATATGCACTGATTTAGCTGTGGTGACTCTTGAAGGGCATATTTTGCTTGTATATTATATACAGTGGAAGCCATGTAATGGACTGATCCTGATCAAGCGATGGCCAGTCCTGTCTGTCAAACGCTGTTTTTGACAGAGGTGTTTGAAATTAAAACATGATCGATCGAACAGGAGGCGGGGCTTTAGGATTGGTCCATTGCATAGCGGATTACCGCACAATTCTGTTAATTGCACGGAAATTCCAACTGTCAAACCGGTGCATTGTTGCGCAACCCAGATACAACTGTATTTGCACGAAATACTCAACTATGCAACCTTTGTTTACCCAAATCAGACGGCCATATTGTTAGTCACATCCCAAACCGGCGCTTAACTTTTCATTGTTGCACAACCCGGATAATTGCACGAAATAAGCAGGCAAATGGGGTGGGCAATTACTTGTACTAGTACACGGCCTCTATTATATAGTACTAGTAGCGCTCACAGTATACTATGCTCAAATACTGGATACTTAAAAAGACAAATGGCCTGTAAGCCTGACTGGAGCTGACATTTCCCGTTGGCTCTGCGCTGATCCGTTTTAGCTCCGGTTCCTGGGTGTCACTGCACTATTCTATCACCATTGGATAAAAATGCAAGTGAATACATGTACTAGTTTCTCAATATGAACACTATCTATGTGCAAGATAACATACCTGTCCCTAAATGCAACAAAAACACTCACGTCTGGTAAAGTACCAGTCTTCAGAAACACACAGGTAAACCCACCAGTTCCTAAATACTAAAACAAAATATATTGGAGGTGAAGGTACCTATAGGCCAGGTGCAAATAACAGGATGTGCATTTTTCTAATCAATGCCTTATTTGCATAATTGATACAGACACGTCATAATTCTTTTGTGGTCAATGGTATATCGGACTTCATATGTGGTGATATAGGTTGCTTGAGGACATGTGAATACAATGTAAGATATGTTGAGACTCAAGTACTAGTATATGCAACAAGTATATGCAACAAGGGAATGCAAGAGACCCAACCCTTCCAGCCCAAAACAAGTCCAACTATATTATTACAATATCATTACGTTGATATAAATACAAATAATGGTTAGAGATCTATCAAACTTGTGTACTTATACCATTCTAGCACTGCAGTTTGTGATTTGTACCAAGGCCAGTAGGAAAAAATGTTGTGTTTCCTGTTTCATTCCTGAAAAAATTAGGGTCGGTAGGTAGGGATTATCTTTTTTTTTCTTGCAATTTTTCAGGCTGGCCAAAACTCTAGTGACACTAATTACAATACAGTTTTTCCAGGATAGGTAGGGAAGAGCATTACTGATACTTAACAAGTAGCCATGGCATAGTATGGTAACCACATCTGCTTTTCATAATGCATACGAGGGGCGTTCAATAAGTAATGCCCCTGACCCATCTCCAATCGCAGGAGATTAATGAAACTTGGCACAGTTATTAGTGTTTCTCTTCATAGGAACCACTCAGAGTTATGCATTTCTCCCATCGTTTGATGCAGCTCTGGACACCGTTTTTGTAGAACACCCCAGGTTGGTCCTCCAACAGATGCCTCATCAATGGCAGAAGAGGGACAACCAGGTCTGGGAGCTGTTTGAATTCCTGCTGCCAGCGTTTTACAAGGTCATATAATGGGGCATCATCACCATAAGTTTCTTTCATTTCATCAAAAGTCTCCTTTGGTGTGCGTCCTTTCAAATACAAAAACCGGATCACTGCGCGACACTCAACTGGCTCTATTTGACACCTGGTCCATCTCACTCCTGACTCAGTTCAAACACCAGTAAATCAGAAACCACAATTAGTTCAGAGATGTTTTTTGCAACATAATCTATAGAGATATGCATCATTACACATACAAACTTTCATCTAGATCAGACAGCTGGAAGTGGGTCAGTGAACGCCCCTCGTAAGGTGAAGTTCCTGCTGGTTGCTGTTGGAAAAGTTGTAATTCAATACTTACAAAGCTATTTAATCTGTTCAATTAAGACATGGCATGCAATCTGATTTTATGGATGTGATCAATAACTCTTCCATGAAATCTTTCTACATGTACTATTTCCTTGTATTCACAGGTGCCAGGATTTATGCAACCTGTCATCACTGATTGACTGAGTGATGAACAAAAGATGTTCACATCCAGGCAGACAAGTTTACAACAGCTTACCTGCATATCATTGTAGAATTTGAGAGATAATGTAAAGGCAAGCTAGTAGACAACTATGGACAAGTGAAACTTTATACATATGAAATCCTTCATATTACTCTTTATTTTCATATTCATAGCCATGCCATTATTTATAATAAGAATATCAATATAGTAGTACTAGTATGCTATGTATTGTGTGACTGTGAAATACTAACTGTTAATGCAACAAATATTATAGGCATATGTCCTTCATTTTATCACATTGTTTCCAGATGTAACAGGTTATTGTCACTGCAAAGTATTATATCAATGCGCAGATTGTCATTGAGGTACAGGAATCTAAGTGTAAATGAATAAGTCGCATCTAATGACGGCATCGAAATTCATGTTGCATACACATTGAACAAAATAAACACCATTGCTTTTCTCAGAATATGACATGTCTGTTTATCTATTTCTAAATCATCATATTTTGCTGTTTGCTAATATTTTTGACATTTTATTCAACACTCAGATACTTTAACTTAACTCATCACCTAGACATTGTGTTTTGACTAGCCAGGATAGTACTAATATTGTAAGAAATCAAAATGAGGTGTTATGTTGTAGGTAGTAGATGCACATATAGGCTAATATAGCCCTCTCAACTGCCTCTCATGCATACTACTTCAGCCATCTCATTTTTCCTAGGACATCAGTTCAGTAAGAGGGATGTCATCTTCTGAATCAAACTGATTTTGGGGCACCTTCTTCTTTCCCTTTTTCTTCCCTTTTCGGAGTTTTCCTTTGTCCTTCCAAGAAGGGATCTCTATATAGCCTTCTTTGTCCTTCCTGCTGCTTTTCCCCTTCCTACCTCCCCACAGGACTGTCTATTAGAAGTGACTCCATCCCTCTCCTGGGCAGCCTGTTTGCAGACCTTCTGAAACTCCTAACAGGAGCTGTACAGCTGTTGAGAGAGAAAATCATGATTTAATCCATATTGACCACTGCAATTTTTATTACCAAGGACTTGTTATTACATTTTATTTTCCTACTTCTCAACTGGGTTCTGGTCTTGCTCTGATATGGAAAAGTTGGCATTTCCAATATAACATGCTGATAACCAGGAACAACAGACCCTACGTATCTGTACACAAAACTGTATCACTATCAGAGAAGATGTGGTAGTGGTACACCTTGAATCCCTAGTTCAAAATTTGTATTTTAAATATTCACAAATATTCGTACAGTGAGCAAGGAGATTATGTAGTGCTGTGGTGTGCCTAAATCAATTATGCAGTCCGTATACACTAAAACTACAAAATGCTGTCATATATTTTTAGATAGAAATGTAATAATACAACCTGATGGAAGAAATGCATGAAGTGTTAATCCTGCTGATTCAACCTCTTGGCTAAAGTGACTAAAAATGTGTTCATATATTGCTATTGGCACTAGTGGTCCCTATCATTGCTGATTTTTACAACTAAATGTAAGTACATTTTCTCATAAATGATGTTACAGTATTAAACACTCCATTACCATTTCAGACAACCATTAACACACTGTACATGTATAGGATTAAGTCTTTTAACAGTAGGGAAGCTAGGGTGGATGCTGTGGCACATAATGTGTTCTGTACAAAGCCATCATGTAGCTCAGATCAAGGATACACACTTTTGACCACTAGGTCATCCTGATTGTATAGAAGTGCCTTTAGGTCTGTTGGACCTAAATTACAGGGTGTTTTTTTTAGCTTATATCCCTCAGGAACCTATGATTGCATGTGTACAGTGTATACATGTTGAATTTGAAAAGCAACCATTTTTCTCTTCAAATACTCCAGTGTTTGAAAATCTGTTTATTGTTAATCAACACAACCCAAGCTCACTATTACCACAACCCAAGCTGTCTGGCATGGCAGGTAAATGTGTGACAAGCTGTGAAATTTCCATTGTTCTCCTAGGGTAGTCTGGTACCCTGCTGTAGGAGCTATATTAAAGTCAACAACTTGATTGGCCATATTGTTCCTCTTCTTAAGCAAGTATACAAAAGTAACGGGTTCCGCACTGGTGTTCCAGTGCTGAATCAATGGGTCGAATCGGCCTCAGCACTGGTTTTCCAGTGCTGAAGAAACGTCAGCACTGGGTTTCCAGTGCTGAACGGCCTTGTTGCAGTGCTGAAGCTCCCTCAGCACTGGAATTCCAGTGCTGAACTTTTCCGAGCACTGGTTTTCCAGTGCTGAACTTTTCCGAGCACTGGTTTTCCAGTGCTGAACTTTTCCGAGCACTGGTTTTCCAGTGCTGAACTGCCTTCAGCACTCGGGTACCAGTGCTGAACTCGCGGCGGAGAGGCGGCGAGCCAGTTCAAAGGTCATTCAGCACTGGTTACCCAGTGCTGAAACCGGCGTCAGCACTGGAACCGAGTGCTGATATACAAAAGTAACGGGTTCCGCACTGGATTTTCCAGTGCTCGGGAACTTTTCAGCACTGGAAGACCAGTGCTGAAAAAACTTCAGCTCTGGGCTTCCAGTGCTGACGATTATACAGCACTGGAACGTTCCAGTGCTGAACGTAATATTCATTCGTAGCATGCGTCCGTACGGCTGAGTTATTTCCTTTCGACTTGTTACCTTGTTTGGCGGAGATTGACATTACACATGACATTGACAACAACAGTTTTATTTCATGAAATAATGAAAGAATAAAAAGAGGCCATGACTTTGAGCTTTTATTGAATTGTGTGAATGTGATAGATATAGCCCTTTCGGGAATCATTTCGGTGTCCCTCTTGTTGTAACTAAATTGGGACCTTCCAATGACCTTTGGCCAAGAAATTTAAACGTTAGACGATGGCGTTACATGTGAGGTGAATGAGTAATGGACCATGTTTACGGCTCGAGCTGCGGTAGATATCTATGTATATAACGTTACCACAGTTGTTTTGACAAGTTACTAACGTGATTGAAGACGTTTTAGACAGGTTAATTTCGTTATAATTGTAAACAGCAGCTCATGCCGCCTTGAGTCGTGTCGCTAGAGTCGGCGGCTTCAGCACTCGGTTTCCAGTGCGGAATATTTGTCAGCACTGGATTTCCAGAGCTGAAACGTCCTCAGCACTGGATTTCCAGTGCTGAAACGTTCTCAGCACTGGATTTCCAGTGCTGAAACGTCCTCAGCACTGGATTTCCAGTGCTGACAGGAGGACATTCAGTGCTGAAGCTGCCTCAGCACTGGATTTCCAGTGCTGACGGCGGGTCAGCACTGGACTTCCAGTGCTGACGACCACTTCAGCACTGGTGTTCCAGTGCTGACAGAGGAGACCGTTACTTTTGTATATTTGCCTGTCCAAGAGAAACATTTCATCCTGGGAATGAATGGCAGTCCAATTTCCACCATCCTGTCAGGCTGCCCATGTGAATGTTTTACATATGCCATTTTCGGAGACATATTGAAGAAATCTCTGAATACTAGTATCAGAGTGCTGTTTACTGATAACATACAAATGAAACACACAAATTCAAATGTAATCCAATCTAGCTGGTTACTGCTTACAACTGGATAAAAATGGAGATTTACCATCCAGTTGTGGAGATTGAACTGTATTTGAATATTGTATACCTTGATGTCTAACCTTCCTAAACATAAACACAAAAATATTTTTGGGGGGTGAGTATCGTAAGTAAGTATGGATGACTTGGGAAGTTGAAAAAACCTATTTTATTAATAAATCAGCACAACTTAAACTCCAGCAACAGATGTTACTTTCTATGATCAGTTACAACTTTCATGGTGACTCCAGCAAAATAAAGCTTGACAAAATGAATACTATATCAAGATCTGTCTCCATTTCTACTAGTACTGTATATGATCCTTTCTGTCCCTAAATGCTTTATGTCCTATCCTCTTGCTCTTCTAGTACTTTTTACACATGACATTGTAAAGGTACTTTTCTCTTATTGGACTGCACTGTTTTGATTTTGATGTAAAGCAGTTTTCAGATTCCTGAGTTATGTTCATACAAATTACATCTATTTCTTTCTTTTTTTATCATTAATGTTCTGGAGTCAACAAAAGTCCTCTCTCTATAAGATTCTCAGTATCCTACCTCATGAAGAGAAAGGTTGTTCCTCCATCGCAGTGCAGTGCAGAAACTGTCCACACTGTGAGACATGGCATGCTAGGCTGAAAGAAACCAGACATTCTAGAAGAGATACGGAAAATGCTGTTTCAGGTCTGTCTGTTATTGCTGGCCACAGTCCAAGTCAGAGATGAGTGAATGGTTCCGGTTCACAGTGATAGAAGAGCACAGCCACAACATGTGGTCGTCCTGCCAAATAATAGAAATATCACTTCAATAACAAGAGTTCGTAGACCTCAGGCCTGCATGAAATGTATTGGGTTTCTGTAGACCTATTGTGTATTTTTGCCTTTTTGTCTGTGGTACGTGGTTGGAAAAATGAGCTTTTTACTGTGTTGGTTGTGCACCATGCAAAAGTCTGACTCTGAAATTCCATTTTCTGAATTTGTAAGTTTGGACAGGGATGAACATTACTTATTTTGGATTTCTTAAGTATGTAACCAACCACAGTACTTTGAAGTTGTTGAGACGCTACCTTTTTTTGTCTCAGATGGCCCATGCACATGTAGTTACTCTGTCACATGATATACTAATATCTTCCTATTTCATTGTACTGACCTAATGCAGCTGCTAAGTCTCCTTGGTTTGTGTTCTTCCAATGATATTAAAGATTTATTTCTGGGGTGTTATTCACTTGACATCGGAATGTTACTCGCATAATTTGACCAATGATACTTTTATCTGTAGTTCCATAGACATTAGACAACATGAATAGTGGTAGCCCCCATGCAGCAGCAACAGTTAGTCCCCAGGGTGGTATGATATTTTCATTCAATCCATCCAACCCAAACCTAAATCTCCTGTAGTATCTAAGCCAAATTTAACAGCATAATTTACTATGAAAAATGTCCTTGTCAATCCCATTTATAGATGGCAAGCTGCTGGCAATGGAAGCTTTGAAAAGTTCAGAAGCTGTTGTAGTCAAAGCAAACACCCAGCAAACATCCCCGCAAACCAATGAGCAGTTGCTTAGAAGGGGAATTTCATCATATATTTGCCGCGACAAAATGCAACAAACGATACTGAATTTAAAACAGAACAAAGCTAAGCCTCCACCACTTAACCCTGCCTGTACCATAGATTAAGCAGGCCCAAAAACCAAGCGAATATGACTAGCCCAAAACAACAAATTACATGTATACAGTATGGAAATGGCATTACCAAAGAAACAAAAAGAAACACAGGACAACACATACCTTTCTCTTATGCCCACACTCTATACAGTTCTCCTCCACATTAGAAAATTGCATCTTCTTCTGTTTAAGTTCAAGTTCAACCATGATTGCCAACAGGGTAAAGGAACTTGTACCGGAACTTAAAACTCAATACTATACAGCTCTAGAAACACCACAAAGAGTAATAAGCAAACTTCAATTATACCTGACCAACAGATATATAATCTTGTACACTCCCGTCATCTGGCAAACTGTCAGTGCCACTAAGTAACCTGATACATTGAAGGTGGCCCAGGCCAGATGATGGTTCTACACCCAACCATAATCTGTTTTTAAAACCAAGCAGATATTGGGAGGATGCCCCAACCACACTAAAACAGGGTCAACCTATACAGTATCAAGTTCAAGCACTAGGAGGCCCAAAATCAAACCTGACCACCAGGACACCACAAACAACTCACGTACCAAATGGCAACACAATGGCACCTTGCGTTCCGGAGATACAGCGCACGCCCCGTGCCCGCACAAAAGGTAACCTAAAATGTCAAGTTCAAGCACCAAGGGCGCCAAAATCAAAATTGAGCATTATTCAGCCACCGCCGACACATGTGCCAAATATCATCGCGCCAGCACCAGCCGTTCAGAAGATATAACTCCGGAAACACCCCTCCCGGACACAAAATTCGACCTGCCGGGTCAAGTTCAAACGCGACAAGGCCCAAAGTCAATCCTAGGCAACAGGCAACAACCCCCCACCCATGCACCAAAAATCGTCGCAATCGCGCGTATCGTTCCGGACACACAGCGCCAAAAGTGCCCCAAAAACACAAAAAATGCCACCTTCAATGTCAAGGTCAAGCGCCAGGAGGCCCAAAATCACACCTGAGTGTCAGGCTACCATCCCCAACCCACGTACCAAAAATCGTCGTGCTCGCACCATCCGTTCACGAGATACAGTGCCCTACATCCCCGGCTACCGAAAAGTTCCCACCAGCATCAAAACCATACCTGCATACATGCAGGTAACAAAAAGAATAAGGAAAGATTTATCAATTAACACTTCGCTTTGAATCATGGTGGCTACTAGTATACTAGAAGTGTTATTTTCAATACCATAATTGACATAATGTCTCTATTATACTGAGGTACATTTCATTTACATGTATGAACTTCTTTATACCACCACCATACCATCTAACAAAAGACATTACCAATGTGAACCTGCTGCACAGAACCATTTGGAAGCACAGTGGGAAAACTGGCTGACTGCTTCTGCCTACCCCAGCATCTTATCTTAATTTGTTTTCTCCAATTTCATTTTCTTGACAAATGAATAAAGAAATACAAATTACAAGCAGGATACAGAGATGAACAGACAACACTGATAACACATGTCAATGAAGTTTGAAGGAAATATGATATGCCAAATGAAGTTACTGGATATGATTTTGGAAATGGTCAGACCTGTTTAGATAGCATCCATGAGCAATATCTTTTGTCACTGTCAGTGACAGTGAAGAGATCATTACACACCTGCATCATCATACACTTTAAGGGCTCTGGGTGATGATCCAGTTGTACATCTATTAATAAGTCGTCACAGCAGCACAGACAGGCTTTAGGATCCATGTGGGTTGGAAACGTACTTGTATTCTGAAAAGATAGAAAAAAGGAATGAAACTATGATGACATCTTGGGGACAGCACAGAAAAATTCACATAACTATTACAATATCAATTTACATTAGAATTTCCTTTGGGTAATTAAAATCTTCTTTGCCCATATCAACCAAGGATTCTCAAGACCTCAATGAAAGAATTGGTGTGAGGGAGAATGTGATATACAGTCATGAGAAGGGCTGCATACCTTTACCATAACATCAGGTACAGGAATAATAATTTAGGACCGGTCCAGCTCTAGACCTGTTCGGAACCTGAACAAAACCTCCCTCCCGCTTGAAAGATCTGTTGCATGTTAGATACACTGTCCCTGGGTATCACTTTGGTCACATTTGATTTGGTGTCACTTCAAGTTCAAAGTTGGCTCTGAATTCAAGCTTCAGGGCAGCATTTGCCTTTTTTTCCAGTGCTAAATTTTCATCTTTGTGGTAGGATTTACACATTTTCATGCTTGTGTCACAAAATCAATTTTTACCTACAGTACCAGTATGCAGCCCTATCAAGTTATGAGAAGTGGCAGTAGTACCTAATAGTACTAATCTCCTCCTACTATCACTGGCGGTTTACTAGCGCCATTGGAGACACTGCGTATACGTAGGAGGATGAAGTATTGTAGTACAGTACTGTAGTAATTGTAGAAGTAGTTACTCTACTATTCCAGCACTTAATTACAGTGCTGCAGGAGTCCCTGATGACACAGAAATGGGCAGCAGTCTTGACAATGATGCATGGTATATTTACATGTACATTAGCAGTACAACCTAGTGGTGCGTACCTAAAACCCGGACCTGGAATTGGACCTAAAAATATTTAGGTCCAAGTCCAAAAAAAACCTAAATGTCAGCCAAGTCCGGACTTGCAAAAAGCTATCTGTCAGTTATATTCCTTTTTTGTTCTAAACCATCTAAAACCTTCAATAGACAGTGAAATTTGCACTGGAAAAAGACAAAAAACATTTTGTGTTTACACTGGCTGTATATAATTTGCATGCATTATTCACATTGCATAATGACTTAAAGTCTGGACCTGAACCTGAACTGCTGGACCTGAACTTGAATATGAGTTTAGGTACGCACCACTAGCACAAACCCTAGAAGCCAATGACCTGTGACAAATTTTATGATCAATAATTGCATGTATGAGAAAACTCAACCTAACATACCGTCCATACTTCTGGGAGGTTGAGCGAATTCTCATGGTGGAGCTCCAAGCAGCTAAAACAGAATGTCTCGGCACCTATGGATGTCCATGGGCTGGTCCTGCTTACAAATCATGCAGAAGAAGGATGTTGGAGCAATGCAGACAGCTCTGTACCAGTTGCGAGAAGTTTGTCGTGAATGTCCCTCCGCCCAGTCACTTCGAGTTGTTTGTGCGCAACATATGTTCTGTGGGAACGTGTTTGGTCATGAGAACTGTTCTCTGCTGGTAGCAGCGAAGGTGGAGGATGAACCAGAGGGTTGTCATAAGTTGACTCATCCGTAGGCTCTAATGTGCCATTGCTAGGTGTAGTAAACTCGTCAACTTTTTGCCACTCGATATGTTGGTGAACTTATTCTTTAATTTGACCTTAATGGCATGCTAAAATTTGGGGAAGTATACGAAAAAAAGCAAATGAGGATACCAGCAAAACAGCAGTTGAAAATTAAAGGGCACAAGAGAAGGAAATACGTGTTTTTTTAGTAGAGACTTCAAAAGCAACAGTTCACAGGCATTGACATATACATGTTGCACATCGGCCGTTGTTAAGAATAATTGCCTTAACTTTGATGAATTCCAGGACCAAAAATTAGTTATATTCGAAACAAAGATACAAAAATATCTAACAGGACCGTTACCATGTAAAAAAATATACGAAGGTTGCCCCCCTCCCCATGTAGGAGACACATCTCACAATAATTTGCACGTATGCAGAAGTACTTGTATTTGCCAAAACATAACATAGCATACCTTCAGACAATTCCAGAGCAAGATAGCCAGTCAAAATCAATCCGTATTAAAGTTCGATGTGAAAAAGTTAAACCATAACAAACGCAGACGATCGCCTGCAGACGAATTTTGACCGAACCGCGGGCCTCGCTTTGGGCAGCTTCCCAGCATGCCTATCAGGAGCTTGAAACCTTCCCGTCAGTCTGTTCGTGAATCCCGTAAGATTCGGATTCATGCTAGGAACATGTCAAAGGAATCCTTTGAAGGACTAAAGGATTCCTTTACACTGCTACCTAGCATGAATCCTATACCAGGATTCCATGCTTAGTAACATGGATCCTGTATGTATCGGGTGGGAAAAGCCGCCCTGACTTCCTTCTGAGCGCATATGTCAACTTTATGGTACCCTGACGTCATTACCCATTCATGTCTGTTAAATTTGTCACTTTGAGTACGTAGCGTAGACACACCGGTGTAATGAAAAAGAGTTTGGTCGAAGTTGTATGTTTACTTTATTGTCAATGGCTTTATGAACTAGGTCAAAACAGTGGAAAAGCCGCCCTGACTTCCTTCTGAGCGCATATGTCAACTTTATGATACCCTGACGTCATTACGTATTGATGTCTGTTAAATTTGTCACTTTGAGTACGTAGCGTAGACATACCGGTGTGACGAAAAAGAGTTTGGTCGAAGTTGTATGTTTAGTTTATTGTCTATGGCTTTATGAACTAGGTCAAAACAGTGGAAAAGCCGCCCTGACTTCCTTCTGAGCGCATATGTCAACTTTATGGTACCCTGACGTCATTACGTACATGTATTGATGTCTGTTAAATTTGTCACTTTGAATACGTAGCGTAGACACACCGGTGTAATGAAAAAAGAGTTTGGTCGAAGTTTTATGTTTAGTTTATTGTCTATCACTCTATGACTTTTTGAATTAGGTCAGAACGGTGGAAAACCCGCCATGATTTCCTTGTCAACTTTATGGTACCCCGACGTCATTACGCATTGATGTCTGTTAAATTTGTCACCTTGAGTACGTGGCGTAGACACACCGGTGTAATGAAAAAGAGTTTGGTCGAAGTTGTATGTTTACTTTATTGTCAATGGCTTTATGAACTAGGTCAAAACAGTGGAAAAGCCGCCCTGACTTCCTTCTGAGCGCATATGTCAACTTTATGATACCCTGACGTCATTACGTATTGATGTCTGTTAAATTTGTCACTTTGAGTACGTAGCGTAGACATACCGGTGTGACGAAAAAGAGTTTGGTCGAAGTTGTATGTTTAGTTTATTGTCTATGGCTTTATGAACTAGGTCAAAACAGTGGAAAAGCCGCCCTGACTTCCTTCTGAGCGCATATGTCAACTTTATGGTACCCTGACGTCATTACCCATTCATGTCTGTTAAATTTGTCACTTTGAGTACGTAGCGTAGACACACCGGTGTAATGAAAAAGAGTTTGGTCGAAGTTGTATGTTTACTTTATTGTCAATGGCTTTATGAACTAGGTCAAAACAGTGGAAAAGCCGCCCTGACTTCCTTCTGAGCGCATATGTCAACTTTATGATACCCTGACGTCATTACGTATTGATGTCTGTTAAATTTGTCACTTTGAGTACGTAGCGTAGACATACCGGTGTGACGAAAAAGAGTTTGGTCGAAGTTGTATGTTTAGTTTATTGTCTATGGCTTTATGAACTAGGTCAAAACAGTGGAAAAGCCGCCCTGACTTCCTTCTGAGCGCATATGTCAACTTTATGGTACCCTGACGTCATTACGTACATGTATTGATGTCTGTTAAATTTGTCACTTTGAATACGTAGCGTAGACACACCGGTGTAATGAAAAAAGAGTTTGGTCGAAGTTTTATGTTTAGTTTATTGTCTATCACTCTATGACTTTTTGAATTAGGTCAGAACGGTGGAAAACCCGCCATGATTTCCTTGTCAACTTTATGGTACCCCGACGTCATTACGCATTGATGTCTGTTAAATTTGTCACCTTGAGTACGTGGCGTAGACACACCGGTGTAATGAAAAAGAGTTTGGTCGAAGTTGTATGTTTACTTTATTGTCAATGGCTTTATGAACTAGGTCAAAACAGTGGAAAAGCCGCCCTGACTTCCTTCTGAGCGCATATGTCAACTTTATGATACCCTGACGTCATTACGTATTGATGTCTGTTAAATTTGTCACTTTGAGTACGTAGCGTAGACATACCGGTGTGACGAAAAAGAGTTTGGTCGAAGTTGTATGTTTAGTTTATTGTCTATGGCTTTATGAACTAGGTCAAAACAGTGGAAAAGCCGCCCTGACTTCCTTCTGAGCGCATATGTCAACTTTATGGTACCCTGACGTCATTACCCATTCATGTCTGTTAAATTTGTCACTTTGAGTACGTAGCGTAGACACACCGGTGTAATGAAAAAGAGTTTGGTCGAAGTTGTATGTTTACTTTATTGTCAATGGCTTTATGAACTAGGTCAAAACAGTGGAAAAGCCGCCCTGACTTCCTTCTGAGCGCATATGTCAACTTTATGATACCCTGACGTCATTACGTATTGATGTCTGTTAAATTTGTCACTTTGAGTACGTAGCGTAGACATACCGGTGTGACGAAAAAGAGTTTGGTCGAAGTTGTATGTTTAGTTTATTGTCTATGGCTTTATGAACTAGGTCAAAACAGTGGAAAAGCCGCCCTGACTTCCTTCTGAGCGCATATGTCAACTTTATGGTACCCTGACGTCATTACGTACATGTATTGATGTCTGTTAAATTTGTCACTTTGAATACGTAGCGTAGACACACCGGTGTAATGAAAAAAGAGTTTGGTCGAAGTTTTATGTTTAGTTTATTGTCTATCACTCTATGACTTTTTGAATTAGGTCAGAACGGTGGAAAACCCGCCATGATTTCCTTGTCAACTTTATGGTACCCCGACGTCATTACGCATTGATGTCTGTTAAATTTGTCACCTTGAGTACGTGGCGTAGACACACCGGTGTAATGAAAAAGAGTTTGGTCGAAGTTGTATGTTTACTTTATTGTCAATGGCTTTATGAACTAGGTCAAAACAGTGGAAAAGCCGCCCTGACTTCCTTCTGAGCGCATATGTCAACTTTATGATACCCTGACGTCATTACGTATTGATGTCTGTTAAATTTGTCACTTTGAGTACGTAGCGTAGACATACCGGTGTGACGAAAAAGAGTTTGGTCGAAGTTGTATGTTTAGTTTATTGTCTATGGCTTTATGAACTAGGTCAAAACAGTGGAAAAGCCGCCCTGACTTCCTTCTGAGCGCATATGTCAACTTTATGGTACCCTGACGTCATTACGTACATGTATTGATGTCTGTTAAATTTGTCACTTTGAATACGTAGCGTAGACACACCGGTGTAATGAAAAAAGAGTTTGGTCGAAGTTTTATGTTTAGTTTATTGTCTATCACTCTATGACTTTTTGAATTAGGTCAGAACGGTGGAAAACCCGCCATGATTTCCTTGTCAACTTTATGGTACCCCGACGTCATTACGCATTGATGTCTGTTAAATTTGTCACCTTGAGTACGTGGCGTAGACACGCCGGTGTACTTTAAAAGAGTTTGGTCGAAGTTTTATGTTTAGTTTATTGTCTATGACTTTTTGAATTAGGTCAAAACAGTGGAAAACCCGCCCTGACTTTCTTCTGACCGCATATGTCAATTTTATGGCACTCTGACGTCATTACGCCTCGATGTCTGTTAAATTTGAGACTAGTAATACGTAGCGGAGACACTCCAGTGTAAACAGAAGGGGGTTGGTCGAAGTTGTATGTTTAGTGTATTGTATATGAATTTTCAATTAGGTCAATAGCATGGAAAACCCGGCCTGACTTCCTTCTGACCGCATATGTCAACTTTATTGTACCCTGACGTCATTACGCATTGATGTCTGTTAAATTTGTCACTTTGAGTACGTAGCGTAGACACACCGGTGTAATTGAAAAGAGTTTGGTTGAAGTTGTATGTTTAGTTTATTGTCGATGAAGCTATTAATGCGATTAAAATGGTTGAAACCCGCTCTGGCTTCCATATGACCGCATATGTCAACTTTATGGCACTCTGACGTTATTACGCCTTGCTGTCTGTTAAATTTGTCACTTGAAGTACGACGCGTTGACATTTTAGTACACTTGAAATGAGTTTGGACAAACTTCTATGTTTAGTTTAATGTCGATGAGGCTTTTAGTTCGGTAGAAATGTAGGATTTTGCAAGACAGTAAGAAAGGACACTCACTCCGGTAGGTGTCGCTGTTAGAGGTTTATATAATTTTGTTGTTTTTTGTTTAACTAAGAGTCCCGACTTTGCCATAGCATAAGTATGTGGTAATCCAAGAAATGTCATATTTTAGCTTCAAAAACGGGCCATAGCTGGCCAGAAATGTGTTTGAGAGGACATAGAAGTGATTGCAATAATGCTGTACTTTCTCCCCTACAGGTACAATGGTACAGTCTGGCCCACTCTCCCCGGCCTACTCTCCCCGGCCTGTCCTCCCCATATGGCTGGCACCGGGAGCGCTCCTTACCCAGATGCGTTTGTGGGTGAGTGTATAACTGTTGTGGCCAGAACGGTGGCTTAACTAGAACTGATACAGAAGCGACGCCTTGCGGACAAAATTATTACGATTACTCGGGGTGGCAAAATTTTTGATTTCTTAACCTTAGCTGCTATTGGTCAATTTGGTAATGTCTAAAGCATTCTCATTGGTAGAGATGATACCAACATTGACCAATAGTAGCATATCGATTTGATAAATACGGTGCATTTACCCTGTCCATCAAATTTACCTGTCTGCCATTGGTTAGCTTTGTCCAATCATATTAATGAAAGACTCCTCGTTAGCCAATCAACTTCAAGTTTTGTCTTCTATGCCAACGAAAGACCTGCACTTTGTTTTCCGATCACTAGGGGGCACTGTGAGACCGTGAGCTAGTTAAACTAAACACCGACAGTCGCCACAGATTGACAGCCGCGTTGTCTGTTGTAAACGTTTCATGTTTCGACATGGCTACACAGTACACCTGTCCTTGGTGCTGAACGCCAATCACAGACAGGCAAACAAACTTGTCCCTGGAGCTGAACACCATCAACTCATTTAAAAGCAAACCTACCTGTCCTTGGTGCTGAAAACTATCTTACCTGCCGTTGGTGCTGAATACCCTGCACAGTGCATACAAGTGGAACCTTTTCCCCAAGTATATACAGTTCGTAACCATTCCTGGGTGCTTAAGTCAGGGGACAAATTCATCATTCTTCAGAGTGCCTTTACGCTTTTCAGCTTTGGTGTGATGTTTTACATGGTTGTATTCTAGTACTGATTTTTTTAGGTATAAAAAAAAATAATTCTGGCAGCCCCCTCCCGATATGCCCCAGCCCGGCTTAGACAAGAGTGTAACAGTTTGAGCGAATCTGTCCTAAGGTGATAATCTGTCCTTGTAACAAGAATCGAAGCGATAAAAGTGTGTTGCAGCACAACTTAACGAATTTCAGTCCTGTATTCTCTACTAGAAATGGTCAGACTACGTGTAGTACATACTTAACAAGGCTTCAGCCCACTTTTGTTTCCCCTGCTTCTGTAAGTTTCACAGAGCAGTAAATGCCTTAAAGTGTAACACCCAAGTTTTGTACATGTGCAGTATAGTATGCACAAGCTGTGTAACACCAGACTGTAATGTTTCATCCACTCACGTGAGGATGGATCCATCGTAGTCATTTTGATAAGTGTGGTGGGCTCTTTAACATGTTTGAGGTGTTTCTCTCAAGGCCAAGGGCACCATTTGTCATTGAAAACAAGATATTGTATAAATATAGGCTAGCCATATGTGGCTTGAAACAAAGACAAACAAGCAAATGAACTGCACAATTTATTAGGGGTGATGTTTAAGCTACAACACTCCTTACTGTTAATGTGAAGAAAATGTGGTCAAGCAAACTTACTTTCTTTAAATTTCCCATCTTCAAGAAAGGACTTCTGCACTTTCAGTTCAGAGTAAATATTGGGAGTCAGACTAATTTTAGAATTCAAAGGTTTGGTAGGTGTAGCTAAAAATTAACTGTTTAACCAAAGTGTGTGATTTCGTGATAAATACAGTGAACGGCAAAGACATGTCCTTGAATGTGATCAGTCTTTCCAAATTTGAATGACAGAATGTTTTGTTACAAGAAAATCTGTGAACCTTTTAAATGCAGAAGTCCTGACATACTTTGGTGGACACTATGTTTCAAAATATGAACCAAATACAACAAAACACACAAGTTACAGTAAAACCTCAGTTACTTGGAAGGTAAAAATGGATTTACCTAGTAGTATATAGACTGTTGAGCAGCAATATAATAGACTTAATAAATGCCTGCAGTTTTGCCATTAGTCAGCAACAGTAGGTTCAATGCAACTGAGGATTGACTGTATCTTCTACCTTTACAGATATTGTCACTGCTGCACATAAACATACTTTTTTTTACAATAATTGTACACAAACAACAATTTGTTTTTATCACAGGAATATTAAAATGGAACGTGTTTCTCCATCAAGTGCAAAGACAGCTCTTCAAAATATCTGTTACTTTCAGGTGAGAGACATGAGAAGAGATTAAGGCACAGCAATATCACAAGACAATTCTGGGCATGTTGTGTCTCTTGTTACTTTGTCATCTTCTGCATGCTTCTGTACTTCTGATGTATACACTAGTTCAGAGAAGTCATGCCTTTCAAGTTTACATTTAAAGAAAAGGCTTTATGTGCCTAAAGATTGAATCATTCATTTTTGAAAAGCATAAGTCCAGAATTGTCTCTAAATGGATATTGTAATTTACCTCGAAAACGCACATTTTTACACACATTGTACCAACACTCCCTCTACTGTACATAAGAGCAAGACAGTTGTTGCCAAACCGTGAAATTACATAGTATCAACTGTGCCTCCACAGTTTTAGTTCAACTCTATTTATCATTTCGTATGCTGTACTGATAATATATACATTTACTTCACATACTAATTTCTGCAACAACCATTTAAATACAATCTTTTGCCTCTTCCCTTCCGTTAGACCCGTTCGCTGAAAATTACACTTATTCTTGGTGCTCTGTGCGCAGTCAAGCCATACTTCTTGTATCCAGTGTATATTCTTCCTGTAAACCCCAGATAAATGGTGCTCAGTGCCTGTAATGTGTATACGAAAGCTAGGTAATGTTACGACTGACAAAATCAAATTCTACCCAGCAATACATACAAACCCAGCAGCTAGTGTTAAGTACAAGGTACCATCTCAAACATATATTTCAGCTTACAATAAATTTTCTAGAAGCAACAGTTTAACTATTTCTGTTGTGTTTGACCTTATCCAAAAATCAAGCATTTTGCATTGGCTTTTAAAATACTATGCTGTTGATGAACATTGTAAGGCTTGTTAAATCTTTTCGGCACAGAACAAGTACAAAGCAGCTTTTCTACAGTTATGACATCATGTTACATGAGTGTACAACAACAATAGTAGTCCTTCCATGCAAGACAACCATCTTTTGAGCAGAAGTGTTTTGGATAAATTTGCAAACATGATTAGACATGTTCTTAATGACAAGAAGACCAAGACCTTTCAACTAAAATGGCAGTGGCAAAAGATATCTCTCATAAAGTCATATCCATGTAGTATTTCTAAACATCACACAGAAAGTAACACAACAGTTTCAACAAGAATAAAACTACACACTGGCCAAATGGATGGATTTTTAAAATGGAAAACATTGCAACTACACATGAAGGCCAATGAATCACACACATTTAACAAGGGTTCAATTCTCCCTTCTAGACAAGTCAACTGAGACAGAAATGTGGGAAACACTCCCTCATTCTGATTGGCCAGATCTGTATAAATCCTGCAATGTGATTGGTTAATGTTTTATGACTTGCAAGTTTTCATTGGTTGACTGTTGATCAAGTTATGGTAGGAATGGCTTTGAGTTTGTAAGAGATGACTGGTAGACAAATAGCTATCAATAAAACTTTTCTCAGCCACTGGCATTTTCTAATATAGCTTTCCTTTGCAGGCGACTGGTTCTTTGTGACTATGGCTACTTGTTGGAAATCTACCGAGTGATTTCCCACAGTAGGACTGTTATTGATCAAATTGGAAAATGCTGTAGATGTTAGTCGTCTTTTGAATGATGACACAGAGAGCCGACTGATGATTGCGTTCCCTCAGAGTTTGAGTGCCCGTGGTTTGCAGGACTGCATGATGGCTCGTGCCTGTTGGATGAGCAACTGTTGGTCGGCTGTCTTCCCACAGGCCACCTGCTCGTATCTGGTGTCCAGCTGATGAAATATATCAGGACACATGTTAGCAGTTTGTACTGATCATGCTGTTTCTTACCAGAAATAAGTTTAAAGGGAAATAGTCATCCTCAATTGAAGTGAAACATGTAGCTTATTATGGTTACCTTGACTACTTTGCTTGTCTGTCGGGTCTGCACAGGGGTCTCCTGGAAATGGACGTGTCGTTTTGAGGCTGACCGCAGCTGGTAGAGAAATAGAGGTAAGGTTTTCAAATGCCTTCATTATTGCACAAGTTACAGCACGACATCCATGATTCCATCTAGTGACTGCTAATGCAGCTGCTAATAGATTCAACAAATTCCACTAGCAGGAAGCATTTTGTTTATATGCTAACACAAGCTCCTGTCACAGACAGTTGACCAATTTCTCCCAACTGCCACCAAACCATGGCTGGAAGGTCAGCAACTACTAAAACATACCAGTTCTTTGAAAGTTGTCTGCACCAGCCAACAATGAATCTAAAAAAAAATTATATTTGAGAAAGTGACATTCTTCCAAGACGACCAAACTGGGGCTAGATTAGGATGGATTCCCGGCTACACCCAACCCAGAGTTGACCTTGTTAGGGGAGTGGTCCTGAGCAAAATTTGAAGTCATGGGAAGGTCCTAAATGTGTGACAGGGGCTTTACAGTTTCCTCACTGATTAGACATGAACTCTTCATCTGTCTTCCTGTCTTACCTTCATCTTGGTGGGAGAAGACGGCAGGTTGAAGGCGTTGTTCAGCCCCAGGGAAGTGTCTGCCAGCTGAACGTCCTTTCCTCCCTCCACTCTGGACCCAGCAGGAGGGGAGAACAGCAGAGACACTTCTGACAGAAGATTCTTCATCTGGGATACAAAACAAAACATGGATTACAATTATACTGAATGTTTGCTGATTCCAGATTCTTAGAACTCAAGTGACTCGAATTCTTTGTCACCACGGGTCTTCCAGCAACATACTCATATTGAAGTCACAGGACACATGGTTTTTTTGTAGGGTGTTATAGATACAGGTCATTTGTTATGTTAGAACACATTGGGCTGCTTCTTCTACAGTTACTGTGAATTCATCTATTTTTGCAGAACTAATTTTGCAGTAGAAGGGGACAGGAGGATTTTGTGGAGTTTCACTTTTAGAATAGAAACAAGAAGTGATTAAGAAGATTTGTGACTACATGTACTATTGTCTTACCGGTGTGTCCATCATGGCTTCCATAGCGGTATCCTGATCGACAGTATCTGGTGCCCAGTTCTCCAGACAGGCCAGTGACTTCCGTGCCTTCTTGGATGGGGATGGGTTCTAAAAAACCAAACGTATTAAAAAATGATGCTTGATAAAAATATCAAGTGCATTGTACAACATATCAAAATCTGGGTCTACAAAAATCAGTAAAAAGTGCCTAGTAAGTCATTTTCAAAGATATCGATTGAAACTATAGACAGCAATGACACTAAAAATTGGATTAAAATACAATATAATGTTAGGTAATTTGGAGACAGGAAAAAGCCACAGTCAATATCAACTCCTCTAAAATTGAACAATATCCTAAGGAGTACTTCTAACTTCTTACCTCAGTCTTCCTTTTCCTGTCTGGGGTTTCGTTGTTGCAGAAAAGCTCGCTGTATTTCCCACCGTCCTCTTGTTTGATGACCTCTGACAGGTCCTTCTCGATATGACCCGGGGTCACAGGCTGGAACAACAATGCATAAGTTTGAAACAGATGACCTTAAACACCAGTTAACAAGTACTGTATATTCCTCTGTATTCCTGTGGGTCAGCAGTTACGAGAAAGCTGTCTTGGCTGTCCAAGTGTGAGAACTTGTTTCATTTCTTAAATTTACTTTTCTGGTGGTTTCATCTTGGAGTACTAGGAGGGAAGAGGATGTTTTTGTGGGTGTTTTGAATTTGTGATTGAACTCTGTACTGTAATAACACTTTAGAAATGCATATTTGCAGTGTCATGAAATGTCATCCTGGTATTGTATTTTATTGACAATGAAAAAGGAAACCACCGCAAATGTTTCAAGATTGTAAGTGACAATAGCTGTGCAGTACGTCTCGAAATGATCTTGTAAAACAATGATTTAAAGAAGCTATGTACCAGATTCTTCAGCTTTCCTCCTTTCTTTTCCAGCTCAGCGAGTGCGTCCTTGAACGGAGTGGGTGTTCTGGGTGTCATGTCAATCAGCCGACGCTTCATCAGGGGGGTACGGAACACTTCCCTGTCCAGGCATACAAAATAGGCACACTGAATGACATGGCAAAATAGGTTGTGTACAATGGATTCTTAAACACAATCTTGTTAATTTGCCAAGTCATGTCTGTCATATATTGCGACTTGGAAAATACATCTTCAACAATTTTGTTTCAGCTTTTTTTTGATCGACTGAGGGAAATTCTTTTCTGTCCCAACAAGCAAATTTCTGTTGTATTTGAAATCAGGGTATTGAGCGATCGGATATCAAGTCGACAGGCATTGGTATCAACTTGCAACGTTTTCAGAGTACCGGTATTGCAGTTTGAAACCACCCTCTGTCGACTTGATATCCCTGAATACCGTTTTTACAAAAAATGCATATAGGCTCCACACAGATAAGGGCAAACTAGTGTTAAAAGATAGCGCATGACTGACTGTGCATCCTTGTTTTCCTTGCCCAAACCCATGATAGAAGTGCTGGTTGCAGGAGTGTTGAGTGGCCCACTGACTGGAGTGGTGCTGGTGGGGGCACGGCTGCAGATAGGGGTGGACGTCAGCACCTCCGCGTTGATGTCAGGGGTGTTCAGGAACTGTGCAGGAAGGGGGAAATGTGTAGTGATAAGTGCATATTTTATACTTTTGTTAATTAATTTATGTCATAGGATCCAGGAACTTTATTTTACAGTAGAGGGGAGATGAAGTTTTTGCTGCACTAAATATACTACAGTGGTACCGGTAATACATGCATATTGGAAACAAAAATTTGTGCTGCAAGAGGTTACCCAAAAAATTAAACCACTGCGAAGATTTCAAGATTTACAGTAGGTGCCAGAAGATTGCATCCCACATTAAATCTACTCTTTCTGTGCGAACCATTAACATCAAAATTTTGAATCAAATGCACTGTAGAGTGGATGCAAATCTTAACCAAACTAAACCAAGATTTCTATTTTTTTTCTATATTTATTGGCAACAAATTATTATGATAATGATGTTACAAGTGTAAGTACATTAAGCAAGAACTTCTTAATTGTCATTTTGATGCCTGCAAATTTCAAAGCCCCTAATGTTACCTGAGAAGGTGAGAATGGCAGAGGCTTGATGGGTGTTCTCTGTGGAGTGTTGTCTGCCTCCTTACAGGGGGTCAGGGTGCTGTCATTAGACATGGTGGAGGTGCTGAGGGAGTTCTGTTCTTCCAGTCAAGGACAACAAACTTACAAATTTATTCACCTTTAACTTAACTAAGATAAAGAGATCTACAGATCCCCGACCTTCAGAGACTGGTTTCAATCTGTGATTCCACCTGTAAAGGTCCTGATTGAAGTCAGTAAATTTCAAGATATCATTATTATCAGCTTATAATAATCAATGGTTTTACTGGAAACTTAGGATTCATAACCTGGAGATCTCTGTAACACATTCCTACCGAATCCAAGCAACCTTGACTACCATCTCTCTTAGTCTCTACCATCAGACTCTGATTGGGATCTATATCTGTAGAATCTGCACTTCTCTCATATCACTACTTACACCCTGTCATATACACTTTTGTCCATAAACTGATGATAAAGGATACGTGCTTCTTGCGTTTTCTCCTCAGGATGGGAGGTGTGGTGAACTTGGATGTGATGGGCGATGTGATCGGGATCAGACCTCCACTCTTTCCTGGTGTCTCCTTAGCCAAACCCTGGATGGCACGCCCATCAAACCTGTATTCTGTGAGACAATTCAAGAAACATGTTAGGTTCTGGTGAAACATGGGGCAACAGCTTACAGTAGTGAATGAGTACCGTAAGTTCCATTTATTTTTGCTGGGACTTAGTTTTGTTGTAGAAGGGAGGTCTCTAACAGAGTTTTGAAGTACAGCAATGGCAGGTGGCAATATATTGGAGATACATTAGCATTTGATGTACAGAAGTCACTATGAAAACCACTACAGCAGAAACTTAACCACTGCTAACATTCCATGATTTACAGTAATTTGTTAAACACAGACAGCCACATCTTCCAATAGTAATATTTTTCAAATCTTCTGGGTTATTGCAGTCAAAGGTGACTATAGTATGACTCTTGCATGTATAATATCAAATAGGATTATAGGATCATGTCATTTAAAATCAGTTTAAGGAGAGCCAAGCAAACTTTAGATAATGAAAAAGTTAGGCTGAGCTGTTACCTGTGCTGCCCTCTGCAGGAAGATGTCTGACTTGTTCCCTCTCTGCTGTCCTGTTGATGGCCATGTCCCCGATCAGCTCCAGCTGGCCGAAGTCCTGGTCCCACTCCTCCCCCTCCGCATCAACCATCTGCAGAGTCTCCGTAAACTCCGGCACGGAGCGCAGCGGGGACACGATGGCTGCGTGCAGAGCGTTGATAACTTGTTTGTGAGAGATGGAAAACAGTTGGGGTGGTGGGACGAAGAGGACAATGTTGAGAGGAGAGACTTCAACTTGCTGTCATCTTTGGGCTTTCTGTACATATCTTTTGTCTTCATTTCAGTTTCTCTTTTTATTATTTCAAAATATCAACAGTTGTCATTTTTCCTAGCCTGGAAGCCTGACTCATAGCATGCCAGGTGATACCTGTCTCTTTATCTGGGAGAGCAACATACGAGCAATGTACAGTAAATTTGTAGTCAACTTCAAAAGCCTGCAATTGTTTGTTTTTTACATTCCATAACTTCTGTTCATACAAAACTTACAGCAAGCTTTGTGATTTCTATGGATCTTTCTTTGAATCGCATACAAAAACTTTTCAATCGCAAAATGAAACAATCTAGCCCAGTAGCCAGCAGATGAAGTCTGATGATGTAACACACAAGACAGGATGGAATGATCAGCAGGAAAGCACAAAAACAAGAAAGCAGTGGAGAAAGAAGCATAATGGCTAAGCTCAAAAGGGATTAACAAACAAGCATTGCAGCAGGTAAACTTTGTACTTCTACAGCCTTGAACTAATGGCGCAACATCATAGAATACAGTCAAACATGCACAGGTGACCACCTCTACATGAGGACCACCTGGCCAATGTCACCACTTTGGTAGTCCCTTAGAATTTTAGATAACGTTTCCCAAAGACTCCTGTCTAGAGTGACCACATGTCCACAATGATTTTTTCCATCCCTTAGTGACCTTGTTGGGCTGGTTTGTTGGGCAGGTTCGACTGTAGTTTACATAGGGTGTGATGACATCCTTTCTGCCAAACGTTTCAATGCTTTCCATGTATTTGAACGTGTGCAAGTACATTTTAATGTCAAAGTCTGGTCTTTGAGCACATTTGAAAGTTGGCAGAAATGATGTTGTCCACCTGTGACACAAGCAGCATTAATAGTCTATAGAGGCGTGAACTCATCTATCAACACAAACATTGGCTTCAATGTCATTCAATGGGCCTCAATCTAACATTTAACCAAGCTTGTTTCTACTCATTGCAAAACTAAAAAAAAATATCTGCAAGCAGCATATCATAGAGGTTTATACATTGCACAGTGAGTTCTTTACCATCGTTATCCATGTTATACACAATCCATTTGGTTGGCGATGGGTCCTCAGTACCCTGCACCATGCCGTTGGACATCCCCACCCCCATCATGCCATCTACTACATCACTGTTCCACTGGGACATGCTGTCAGCTGGGTAGTGCTGCTGTTGCATGTTGTGGTCACCAGGGGGCACCATGCTACAGTCTCCTGTGTTCATGTACATGGGCTGCTGCTGCTGCATGTATCCTTGGGCCTGGGACAGAGCAAAATTTAATATATTGAGCAGGAATTAGGTACTGTTAATCTTCAAAACTATTGCAACCTAGTTCTGATTTTGCGGTAACCTCTTGTCTGGTATCCAAACCTATCATAAATATTATATCACAGAACGAATGTTTAGACTTCTGCAGTCTTTTTAGAATCTCAATAAGACAATCTCAAACATGTTACACCTCCCATTTCTGAATAATACAATGTCCCACCTGCATCTGGTCTTGTTGGTGCATGGGCTGTTGCACGTCCTGCTGCGGGGGTGGGTAGTATGTTGGGTAGGACATGTGGTTGTGGGATAGGGGGTAGTACATGGAGGAGCCAGAGTTGCGCCGGCGGTACGGCTGTGTGATGCCCTCCTCTGCCTCATACTTCCTCCGCATGGTGGAGTTCCAGTGGTTTTTTATGGCATTGTCGGTCCTAAGGCATTTAGAGATTAGGGTTAAAACATGTACATCCTACACTTGACATTCATGATTACACAATACCAGTGCCACAATAACATTCGATACAGGTGTATGTATGTCACAAGCCCACAGCTATGCTGAGATCTTAGCATGTGAAACTGCCCCACTAAGGAACAATGGCCTGCAGATATCATACATGTTGTCTATCAATTTGGTGAAAGATAGCTCTTTTAAAATTGAAAGGGTAATGTACAATACATCGTAAACAATTCATTCCTGTAAACAATGTTGTCTGATGAATATGTTGTCTGTCTCTTTCTGCTTGCCATTAGGAATTATCTGAAGTCAGTGCCAGGGAAGTTATGTTGTGCCCTTAGCATGTATTCCTTCACTCAGCAGTCAGCACAGGTGAAAATGAGTACATGTAATTACTAGATTTGGTAAAGAAAGTCCTTTCAGATGGGGTGTAAAGTTGGAGGTTCAATGTTTGAGGAGCACCACAATTTTGGCGTATTTCAGGGGTCCATCCCAGTGTGAGACTGTCAAACCTTACAGTATGTTCTTATAAGTTGCATCTACCATACAGAACGGTTGTGCTACATGCCTATATGAAGTTTACCAGTTATTCGAAACAAACTTAAGTATATTCACCTTCCCGGCAGAAGTTTGGCGATCTCTGCCCATCTGTTCCCTAAACGTTTGTGCGCCTCATAGATGATCCTGTCCTCCTCTTCAGACCATGCACATTTCTTGATCTCTGGGTTCAGGTGGTTGTGCCACCTGAGATACAAGCAAATGCATTAAGTTTGTCAACAAGACAAAGACTCTAGGAATTTTACCAATAGGAATCTGGTAGAAATGGCTCTTAAACCAGTTATAACAGAAAATGAACTAATTTCAAACTGTCACTGGTATACATACGGTAAATCCTAAAACTACCATGGTGGTTTTACTTTTATGGTGACTTTTTAACTGCATATTCATGATATCACAAATATGCATTTCCAATGTAATACAGACCACAGACTTTTTCAATTGTGAATTCAAAACAGAGAGCGCCTCCTTTTTCCCTCCTACTGCAAAAATACACTGGAAAGATATATGAATCTACAGTAACGCTCCACAGTCATTTGTCATTACCTCTCCCTGCACTGTTTGCCAATGCGCCCCTTCAGATGCTTGGCGATGAGAGACCAGCGCTTGGGCCCGTACTTTCTCACAAGTTCAACGACCTTCTCGTCTTCTTCCTTGGTCCAGGGACCTTTGACAAGGTCAGGGTTCAAGACTTTTTCCCACCTATGTTGACACTGGACGTCTAGAAAAATAATCACAGTAAGAGTTGATATAACATAAGCGCAAAGTGGAAGGGAATACCATGCATGATACTGCTAGTAAATCATAGACATAGACAAACCACACATTGCGTATGTATAAATTAGATGTTAGCATCACTGCACCATCAAGAATGGACCTATGCAATGGCCATGGGATCAGAGTGTTTGTCTTGCATTTGTGGGTCTTGAGTTCGAGCCTCGACCTAGTCAAACCAAGGACTTTAAAATGGTACATACTACATTGTATTGCCTCTGCTTAGGCTCTCAGCATTGTGCCAAATTTTTGGAATGGGTTGGCTGCTACTGTATGCAGGAAGAACCTTAGACATTGTTGACCTTCAATAGACTTTCTAGTCACAGGTGCAGGTAAAGAAGTGAATACGCCCCCAACAGAAACTTGAGTACATCTAGTATCACACTTACCACTTCTGTCTGGGAAGCTTTTAGCAACCACCTTCCAATCAATATCATCTGACCCCTGGTCAATGGCCACTTGTCTCAGGGCCTCGTCCTGAAATACATGTAATGTTATCAGTACATGTTATGAACACAAGACAACTCAGGTTCAGTCTAGACCTAGCCAGTGTCTACACAATCACTCACTGGCTGGGCAGTGCCATGGGAACTTTAGGGTCAGCCTTTAGGAGCGCCATTTTAGTCAGGTTGAGTCTGGACCAGAGAAAAGAAACTGAGAGGTATGGCCAGGGCTCAAAATAGTGGGTGCCTATGACTTTTGTGCACCTAAAATGATAGCTATGTTACTACTGTACTAGGTACCCTAGATATATGTGCCGGGATAGATACTATGTAATACACTACAGGGTTGGACAAGTTTTTCAAAATTCACTTGTCCTATCGGGCAAGTATATAGAAAATTTACTTGCCCGAACCAACTTTCCACTTGCCCAAAATTTAATAAATGACATGTATTTTTACTTTCATCGATGGAATTCTTGTTATTGGCTCTATTTTTCTTTGTTGACCAATGCTTGATGCCATGACTGAAAAGTGGCAAGTATAAAAAAATCTCACTCATTGAAAAATCTTACTTGCCTGTCGGGCAAGTGGGATAGGACATGCACTTGCCCGACCATCACTTTCACTTGCCCGGGACAATAGGGCTAGTGGACTTGTTTATCCCTGCACTAGTATTTTCTTGACATCAAAGACACAACACGCAGTAAAACCTTTGTTGTATTAATTGCACTATTGACTTAAACCTTGAAATAAATGGACCAATCTTGGTAATTCTATCCCATGATCTTACCTCATCCTTGGTCCAGCGAGTCTTGCTTCCCAGTCGCTTGCCTCCACGGATTGAAGAGATATCGTAATCGTGGTCGTTCTGTGACAGGTCACTGTCAGTGTCGTCTACGTAGCTGTAGATGTGACAACAAAGGGACAAAAATGATTTCGCTGAATTACATGTATAAAAAAGACAGCATTTAAAAAATGCTGCCTGTTACTTCATATCTTGGATGTTGTATGTTGGATTTTTTTTTCAAGAAGGGTGGAAGGATTTTTATTTTTCAACCAGTTACCTAACTTCAACTAGTTGGCTATACTCATTCTCCTTCAGATTTTACTATTTCACAACAATGTTTGATTCTGTCACCTTTGGTGCTTTCCTGGTCACTTACATCTACAGCGAGAAAGTTAAGTCGCAAATTAATTGATAGAAAAGTCACCAATGGTTACCTATTGATGTTTGAAACCACCCAAAAACTATGAACAAAAGACGTGAATTGTCGTTATGAACAGAGTGCCCTTGAACTACAAGAATAAAGGGTCCATTCAGGACCAAAAAGTCATGTCATGCATATTGAACATACATGTATTGACCCCTTTGTTTTGGGAGTTGGAAGATACCATGTTGTACAATCTTGTGTTGGATTTAGAAACTTGGTCTAAGATTCAGAAAGATATGGAATTCTACATATTCTCTTGTGCTAGGATTTAGTAGGAAGTACTAGGAGCGAAAAACGTCTGTCATGTGGCTGGAATGTCCTGGGCTGGGAGGGGGCCTTCTCATGTCACAGACTTGTTTTAGGCCTTGTGCCAAGATCAGTTGCACAGAACAGATGAGGTAATGCCAGAACATGTGCTACAGTACAACGGCTAAATTTTCAAACTTTTTATAGTATGAAGATGTCAATGGTTTTCCGCTGAACGTTATAATGTAATGAAAAACATGGAAATTTTATCATGACCAAACATGTTACAAACATGTATATAATTTTTATAAACAGGATTGGCTATTTTTTAAGTCACGAACCCTCATTTTTGAGTTTGACAATATGCATATCAATAAAATAATATCTACAAGTAAAATCAGAAACCATAAGGAAAGTCAGCAAAGTCAAAAAATATAACATTATTATGCTTTGAATAATCTTGATGGGAACAGCTGCATCCTGGAGGACCACATACTGACAGACACTCTGCTATAGCTAGTACTGAGCATAATTTAGCTCAAGACAACAAGATTCGAAAAAAAAAGAAGAAATGGCTGGCTGAAGCAGGATTGTTATAGTTTATATTGAAAAATCCACAGAAAATTTAGTGCAATTTGCGATCATTGTTCGAATCTTTTGACAGACTTTCGGAAAGAATATTTATAATTTGTCCGCTCTTCTCATCTCATCGAAAACAAAAGATTTGCCAATCAAGCCCGCTAAAACAAACACTCAGATCCAGGACGAGGAAACAGTACTCATAGGAAATGGCATCAAAATCATAACTGAAGACTTCAAGTACAAAATATGATTGGCGGATAGCACTAAGTCTATGCAGCAATTTTATTACTGAAATTTCAATGGCTATGCTAGCCGCGATGCTTTGTGTAGAATAAATTCTGACACGTCAACAAAAGTTCCAGATATTTTTTTTCGAGTGGGCGGATTGGCTTCACAACGGAGGCGATCGGAACCAGCTGACAAAGTCATCGCAGCCCTAATGCAGTACAGAACTAGAACGACAGTCATGCTGTCCAGTCGATGCCACGATCAGTCCACAGGAAAATCTGCAGCATGTAGCAAACATCGAACAAAAGACACAGAAAATGGCGACATCATGTTGCCACGACGAAAAATTTTCGAGCCGGACGGGTTCGATTCCGTTTTTTTCTTACCTGCAGTATCTGTGCCGTGACATCTTGGCGAAATTAGCCCTGATCGTAGATCCGAGACTCTGTAAAACTCACACAGAAGTACATCGGAAACTTTCCCGGTCCACAAAACACGCGATCGGCGCTTGGTTTTCCGTCAAAAAGCGCCGAAATGTGGCTGATTTGGGGAGGAGAATGTTGAGCGGGATTTTGCCGCGTGACGTCACCAGTAGAACTGGTTCGGATTTGCGCGCGGTCTGGCGTCATATATCACGTGATAGCTATTCTCATCTTTGATTGGCTAGATTTTAAGATTCCAATGATTAGATTTATTCTTGAGGTCAAAGGTTAATAAGCCAAATATCACGTGATAATTTTCTTGTATTTTATTGGATGAAACTAATGATTACATCATCTCTTGAAGTCAAAGGTGAGTATTGCGAACACATGCGCACTGACCTGTTTTCTTCCTTTCTTTGCCAAGATGGCGGCCCATGATGTGATGGAAGTCGGCTAACTTGTGTGTTGATGGCATTCTCTGCAAATTCGGTGGTTAGACAGCAATTTCGAGGAAAGAGTCTGGTGTATAACTAGTTAAAGGTTCCTGCAGCGGGCTTCCTATCAGAAGAAGCCATGTCACGCCACAGAAACATCCGATCTATGAACGTCCACGATGGTACTTATTTCTGCATCCTACCTTCTTCCTGCCCAAAATATTTTGCTGACTATGCTTTGCTTTGTAATACTTGATGGGTTTGTGGGGTTTGACTTCCAAATTGTACATAGAATTTGCGAGAAGTATTGTTTATTCGTTTCACTTGCGTTATTGTAGATCACACCTTTCTATAAAGTGTAAAAGTCAAGGCGAAGTTTGCTTTGAAAAAATAAATACCGTAAGGCAGGGACGCAAAAATATTTAGTAAGTAACTTAGTAAACAAACATAAAGAGCAGTATTAGTAACACCAGGTGTGCTTGTCTTCTTGAAAACTGTCTTCATCAGATAACTTTCAGTTTATGCTCAGGTTTGTTTACAAGTTATGGAACCAAATTCGTTACACACATTTGTAACACTACTAACAGGTTGCAATACTCCCACACTGGCCAGTGCAGTGTATTTGCTGAAGTGGTGTAATTTTGCAGGGTAGTGTGTATTGTACAACTGTATGTAAATTGCAGGGTCATGATAGCTTTGTAAGTAAAGCTATGTTGACTCTATAGTATAAGCTCTTTGGCAGATTTCACAACATACATATGTGCGGGCAACAGAATTCCTAGGCAATATGTCAAAGGTGAAGGGCCCTCAGACGTAACAGTCTTGTCTCAACAGTCGTTTTGATATGCGTAACAATGTCCAGAACCTAATGACACCTGCAAAATGGTGGAATGTTTACAAGTCAGCCACCTTCACCTTGACATATTTAGAATGCTGGTTGCCCGCGCATGTGTAGTGATAAAATGAGTGAAGTCTGCGAATGAGCTTATTGATTGTAAAGCTTTGCATGTCACTGGTCAATGGTCATCGTCGATGCCGACGGACGAACAAGAGACATCAGCCTTTCAAAGTTTGTCATATTGTAATTCAGTGCAGTTGAGCTTTGTACCAAGAATGTACATGTATAACTTTAAAAGTTAGCTATATCATGGTGCTTTTTCCATGTGTATACTGGTAATAATGGTAGGTTGATGTTTTGTGTCATATAAATTTATTTCATCACCTTGAAAGAGCCTGCAGTTAAAGTTGATAACTTGTGATGACATACAAACCTCTGATGTTTTTTTTATCCATTTCCAGAATATGAAGGGTATGATGATGTGTATGGTCACTCGGTAGAGGACGATTATGGGGTTTCTCCAGCAACAGGTAGGGATATATTCTCATAAAAGTATTATGTAACAGTGTTTGCTGATGCATGTAGATTATGTAAGTATAAGCAATGTAGATAGTTTTCAGACATGCTTGAAGGTTACAAAGAAGTGTCACAGTATGCTATTACATTGACACTTTAACTTGACTTGTAATAAATTTATGCAGGGCCACCCATGATATTTTTCTTCAATACTCTTAAAGGTCTACTACGCAGTTATTTGCGCTCAAATTTGAAATATTCTAGAACTAAGAAATCTCAGATTTACTACTACCTTTTGACACTTTTTGACACTTTTGTGTCATTATTTCACGTTTGCAACGTAGAGAATTAGCCTACAAACATTTCGTCCTACGCGCGCTGTAACTTGTTGACCCCCCTAGTTAGGCACTGGGTGAGAATTCAAACAAGAATCAATCATCAACGGTTATTGATCGGGAATCTCCGGTGAAAATGGCTGAAACCCAGCGCGGGCGTGCAGATTCCCAGGTTTTCAAACGCGCTCACACGGGGAAAATATCGACTCTTGACATGCCTTGAATAGTGTTCCGTAACGTGGTAGGCTTGATTCAACTAACTATATAAAGAAATGGCCGGAAAATGGATTTCTTGTTTTCAGTTTGAAGCGCAAATAACTGCGTAGTAGACCTTTAATGTTGAATTGTTTGCTGTGACTTTATTTTTAAGATGACGTCTACACTGCAAATTAATGATGCTGTGAAATCGGTATGCTTATACAATTCCAGCATACTTACTACTGTACTCTACTACAGAATTGTTTTAACTGAAACATTCTTTCTCCTTCTACCGCAAAATCAATTATCCACAAAAAGATATGTAGTTACTTACGGAATATCGAAAACCCAATGCTGCATAAGTGAGTGCCAGCATAACATTTTTGGCGACGCCTCAGGGGCGGAGGCATTTTCTACAGTATTACGATCGCTTTGAAAGAATTTAGAAAATTGCACGAATGCATTCCCTTGGGAATTGATTTTTGGCTAAACCTCAAGGGTATAGTTCATACAGTGGTAATTCTAGCTGTGCATTCTTTGCGTCAGGATTAATGGTTTAAGGGAGCGGTCTTTTCACATAGCCGGGAATGACTGCATATCATAAGCTGCACATACAGATCATTATGATGTTTCGCATGCTTTATGAATGTTGTAATGAACACCAATATGTCCCAGCATTTTGCCGTTATTTCTTATATAAGCTTGTGCTTTTTACAATACGGAATGGAATGCTGTCAATTGGTTATCGTTTGGAGTTATAGTGAGCCTGGTTTTGAGTGGTAGAAAAATTAAGTGATTTAAAGAAGACAATGAAGACCAATATAGCACAGCTTTTGCCAATATCTTTTGAGCTTTGCTTTTTACAAGGTGGGGTGATATGCTTTCACGAGGTCAAAAAATAATGAAGACCAATGTGTCACAGATTTTTGTCAATATCTTTTTATAAAATATGAAGGTGGTTGTCCTTTGGAATTGAAGCTGGTGTGTTACGCCGAAAGGCTGTTATACCGGCTATATAGATTCAGACTAAGTAAAGCCTGATTTTGAAAGGTTAAAAAGTCACATGTTTCAAACAAGACATGAAACCAATGGATTTTATGTTGTTTAGATTCTGCTTTGAAGACTAGGGCAGCTAGTACAGGTAGAATAAAGGAAAAGGAAGGACGCAGAGACAAGGTTTTCCGTACACTGGGCACGGGAGACTGTTGATATAAGGTAGTTTGACGTTACTATATAATGGTAATGCTGACCTCGCTAACCTCGGTCTTTCTCTTCTGAACTGTACTCTCTGACCCTCTGTCATACAAATACATTACATCTCGTGTTCAAATTTTGGTGTTTCAAACAGACAGGTCACTCCGCGAAACAACGGTTATTTCATCTAATGTCCATTGATATACATATGAAATAAACTACTACAATGTATACACTAAAATACATATTTGTGATATACAAACTGTCAATTAATCAGTCAATCCGTGAATTCTATAACTGGTGTCATGTCAGGTTTTCTATACATGTACAAGTATGATCGAAATCTATCGGCTACACGTCTTGGCTCTGCTACTGGCCTCTACTTCCCTCATGTTGCCTTCCTTCTGTCGATGGCGCTGTTCTGGATGTAATGTGCCCCCCTCTGTTCAGAATTTTCAAGCCGCACAAACGTATATTCTGGCTCCTCTCAGCGATGGCCACTTCTCGTGAAGGGACTCGACCTACTTCCCTTGTGGCGGTAAGAGTCTCTATGTTGGGTGTGGCGGGATTGTGTCGTCCTGATGGACATGATATACGTCTGTCAGGAACACCTCGTCGTCGTCGCTCTTGTCCGGTAGGTTGGCCTGTGCATTAGATCACGAGAGAACACAGTTTTACCCACCCGTTTTATGTAATAGTTTTATACCATAGTAATATAATAGTGATGCTAGCAATAATGGATTATTGTAAAATCACCCTCATAAATTTGCTACTATCGCTGTACGTCTGTTGGTGTGTGTTCTACATGGATTAAGTCACCACATGGATGGTCGTCACAGTTAGCTAATGTTAATCTCAGGAGCTGCTGTACGTAGAGAGAACGCACGCAAATAACAAAGGTTAAAATTGAAGTACAAAAACAATTCTCTTCTCTTTCTTGTCAATTCGTAACAACCAGAAAACACTGTAGAAATTGAAATTTGTCTTCGGTATTCATGAGTGAGGTAAGCTTATTTATGCCTTGTCAGCCGAAATGTAGTGCACAGATTTTGACTTAGCTGCCTTAAGCATGGGGCGCAACCCGCCGTACGTGCAAATACGTGCTGTCTACGTGCCAAAACGTGGGCAATCTTTTTGCTGTCCGTAAGTGGTAAGTACCGTCTCCGTACGAGCTCGTAGGGAATCCGACGGGTTTTGGAGCACGCAGACACGCCGTAGAAATTTAAGTTCATGCAGAACTTTCTCTGCGTTCGGGCTGCGGATTCGCCCTCCGTACGTGCCAGTACGGGCGACGCACCTGCCATGTACAGCCTCAGCGTTTTCAGGAATACGTGGCGGACGTGGCCTCCACAAAAAAACGTACGGACAAATTGCACGTACGGTGGGTTGTGCCCCAGGCTTAAAGTTGTGCTAAGTTGAACTCTGGTTACTCGACGCATTGGAACATCGTGCTTACTTACCTTGACGACATACCGAAAGACGTTGACCCGCAGCTGCTTCGAAGACTGACCTACTGGAATCGCCAACGTCTGACGTAATCGTCAAGTACATATCCCTGCGGCACTGTAACTGCGGATAGGGACGAAGAGGGAACAGCTGACCGTTACTGGAATATTCAGCTGGAGAGTATATTTGGAAAGGCTGGAAAATCAGCACATTACAATGTTGACGACTACAAAAATAGAGGTATAGAATAAGATTTAATATCCTATGAATATGGGCTAGCATAGCATGGATGTCAAACCCCCGGCCTGATCTCAAAAAAATATCTATCATGTGGGTCTAACTCAGGGAGATCTATGTAGAATTTCCTTCGAGACAATGACCAGGAGTTGACCTGTGTAGTCCCTGAAAACAATCTGAAACTGTGTTTTCTGATACAAAGCAGTATCTCATATATCTACCTACTCTTGCATTGTGGGATTTATTACATTACTTTTTGACAATCGAAGATAATATTATATTCAAATCTTTCTGTATCATCGAGTCTCTTGATAAATTTGGTATGAAATATCGTCTAATTTTCAGAAGTAAATAAGTCAGTCCTTCAAACAAGATGTCGATTTTTCAAAAAGGCTCTTGACTCTTGTGCATGCAATGGCTGTTGGTCGACGTTTTGTGATAAAATTTTGCTTCTTACAGTAAAGAGTGGTATGTTTGAACATGTTAAATAATGGTCAATCACTTAATCCCATGTTGGTTTAGCTAATTAACGATTTAAATACTGGTACAGCTACGATAAATAAAAACACAGACAAGGTTTTCCGTACACGGTTTTCCGTTCACGAAAAGATGTCTTAATTTACACAAGTAACCATGCATTCATCATGCACAAAGTTATAACCACAAGAGCAAAATCACACGGAAAAGAAAGAACTTGAACAAAGAGAATTAAAGCAGAACTTATGTAACTTGAGGCCCTTTTTGCAGACGGTTTCCTTCTTGAACTGAAGAGTTGGGTGGTTGTACGATGCGAGATACTGTTTATGTATACCGCCACTTGATTAGGTCAGATGTATATCAGCCTAATTGCCTGAAGTTATACAAAGTTGAATGTGGTTACTCGACACACTGAATCATGATGCTGACTTACCTCGATGATATACAAAAGGACGTTGACCCAGACTGCTTAGACGATTCCTTCATCACTTGGGAGTCACCACCGTCTCAGATGGTCACCACATAGACTGTTCGGACCCCTGTGGCGTTGTGACTGCCGGTGGGAAAGATGGGGAAATAGCTGACCGTTTACTGCAATGTACTGGACAGTATAACCGGAGAGAGTATTTGGAGAGGCCGGGAACCCCGGCGGAACATGAAGGCAGGTGGATGAAACGTTAACCAAATTTTCGGCGTGATCTTGCACATTGGCAAGATAACAGATATGATAACCGGAAAGAGCAACGTAAATTGTAAATTTTTCTTAGTAAGTCATTATCATTTTTTATGACTCGAGTTTACTCAATTAACAAACTAGTTCGCACAACGGACCAGGATAGACGGCACCTATACTGATCGAACTCATCAATAAATCTTAAGGGGTGATCAATAAGTTTGATGCCTCACGCAGGAATGTACAGCTCGAATTTCTGGGCATGTAAAACCTTTTATAAATGTCAGCCAAACTTCAAACCATTGTGGTTATTACTTTCCAGGCAACACCAAGTAAGCTTAGGCGTCACCCCAAACGCTATGTTACATAGATTTATCAGGTTTTATCAAGAAGATTAACATTATTTTAACCTCCTTGGTTTGATTCACACTTGACAATGCTATTCAACATGAATAAGTAGTCTAATTGTTGCATTGTTAGGAAGCTTGCGGGCACAAAAAAATCTGGGAAGGAGCGGGTGGATGAAATAGTTGAGATATAGGTATACCGATCTCCTTAAACGGACAACATTAGAAAGTAGAAAGTTTACGATAAGTCTCGTTTCGGACCACGTTGCCTGGGCCAATCAGAATGCATCACGTTTCCCTACGATGTGCCACATCTGGAATTCATTTTACATGGACTTCTCGGAAATCCGCTGCGACAAATATAGCTCAGTACACTACACTATGCGGATTTCTCGCTCACTGTATACGTCACCAAAACAATCCGAAGAAGACATGTGGCAGGAAGAAAACTACACAACAGTTTACGTGGTGAACAGATACATAAACATGAACTTGAACATAAACTGTGGTAGTACAAAAAAGTTAACGCAAACGTTACGTAACTTAAACCTGTTTTCAAAATGGTGGATCGCTGCCCGATATTCAGACCTCCGGGTCACAATCATATAACTAAGTGTCGAAAAATTTAAGACTACAATGAAGTAAATTAACGTTAAGTACACAACAGTACAAGACAGGTATCCACAACACGGTCCACCTACCTTTCCTTCTGACGAGTAGTTTTGAGATGTCTTTCCCACTAAGCCCTCCACCGCCCGTACCCGCCGCATCTTGCCTCGCTCCCCGAGTGTCTATACAGTGGTCATGGAAGATTACTCCTCAGGGTCAGGGATCGGCAGGCATCTTTATATGTTTTCTTTCTGCCTCCCTGCCCCGCGCGTCACCCATCGCACTTCACAGGCCCATTAGCCTTGCCACGTCCTCAGTTCTCTCGATCTCCCAGTTCCCATCTCTATCTTGGTTGAACTTGCCTCATCTCCACCCCAGCTGTACTACCAGAATGTCACGTGCACGTTCAAATACAGGTGACAGCCATATAGTTGATAAATTCGACTTCATTCTGTTTCTCAGCCCTCTGTACTCTACTCTACTTTACTCTGTAAACAACCACGTCCTATCCCACGTCGTGTCCTCTCCTGACTGCCACCGTGGCGTGGCCGTGTGACCCGACCCCTGTCCATATGGTTATCATCACAGGGGAGACCTGGTCGTGACTATCACGATGTTATCTCGTGACACATACTGTAAATGCAGAAATGTTTGCGGTTTTCGCGGTTACCACTTCACCGCGAACTTAAAACCACCGCGAACATTTTTCTATTATAGTATTAGACTGCAGTCTATGGTGTTACCGCGAAATTAAATCTACCGCGAAAAGTCATTTTTCCTGCTACCGCGAAATTAAATCCCCGCGAACTTAAATGCATTTACAGTATTCTCCGAGCAGAGGTTGGGTCGCGGAGTAGTCGTATCATGGTAGAAGTCGGAATTTGTACGGGGGGAGCAAATAAAACTCCCGGTACTCCACAAGATCACAACTATCTCCGCGACCAAACCTCTACTTGGAGAATAGTAAAGCAGACATTGGAACGAACCGTAAAAGTATGATATAATCATAAAGGGGCCAAAGAACACACACACAAAAAACGTCAAATAAGCCATGAGTTTAGTTTGAGCGTATTCCTTGATAAACAGCTTTATTTTTGTTTCCGGTAACTTCCCGACGGGGCCAGGGGGAAATGTGACCGTAGAATAAGACATTCTTGATTATTCTTGGGTAGCTATATTCTCAAGTTCACAGCTACCCGCGCGCCGCAAAATATACTGTGTATTGAAATATAGTTTGTTCGTGTCATTCTTTTGTAGACTTTTTCGCAAGTTCGCAGGAACCCACAAATGTTCTTTCTCCAAATGTCTTCAATCTAAAATCGATTGTAGTCGCCTCTTTTGTGTACTGCAAAATGCCTAATGAAAAGGTGGTCACGTTAAGATATTCTTTCAGTCGATTTTTACTTTGCCGGACACTGGAAAGAAGACACTGAAACGATTTTAAACAGATACTAAGGATAGACCAAATGGCGCATTTTGTATTCGGGTCATATTTGGGTGTTACCATGCCCCTAGGCTATTTTAGGAATATGACATGTGACTTGACCATATTTGGAAGTTCATTTAAATGTGGTATCGACCAATAGCTGGTGAGATGAGCTATGAGTAATTGGTAGAGCTCCAAGTTTAAATTGCTCAAACACTGCCGATTCTCTGAGGTTTAATGATATACAGTAGACATGTTGTGTGTAGTAACTGTTTATACTGTTCATACTGCCCGTAATTCCGTCTGTCAACAGTGTATGTACAATCTAACTGAGACAAAAGACTTGATTAGACTTACGTAGACTATTGTGTAGACTTGGCTGGCATAGTACATGAAGCGTACAGCAAAGATCACAGAATAAAAAAATTAATGATCAATACGAGAGATCTAAATGTTTATAATGCCTAGCATTATTTTCTACCTGTATTGCCGCACTAGGGTTATAAAGGCAAAGCACTAAAACAAAAATTGTCAGAGTGCATAGTTCATAATCAGCTATCATTTGGATATCTCTTTTGGAGTGGGGGAGTGCCAACAAAGCTTTGCGCCGAATTCATGTACAGAACCCAAGGGTAATACTATAAATGCAGAAATGTTCGCGGTGGATTTATGTTCGCGGTTTTCGCGTTGGCCATTTCACCGCGAATTTAAAACCACTGCGAATATTTTCCAGGGCATTAAGATACTACAGTGCATGGTGCTACCGCGAAATTAAAACCACCGCGAAAAGTCACTTTTCCCGCTACCGCAAAATTAAATCCTCACCTCACCTCACCGGTCCCATAGCCTCACCGCAAAATTAAATCCCCACGAACTTAAATGCATTTACAGTACGTTAAAACGTAATATCGTCCATTAAAGGTTATGTGTTCGGTGCCATTTATCTGCCTGTGTGTCTGTTTGTAGCCTGCATAAATCGACAAGCAAAGTATGGATTCTGATTATTATTGAATGTGGTAGGGTCGTGAAAATAAAGGTCAAGTTCTAAAATGGTTCCGCCTATCGGTTTCCCACCGTACTGCAGTGAACTTTCGGTTTCCATATCTAGTGATCTGGCAATGCTATGGTCAAGACTCGCAAGTCTAAGCTGAATTTTATAGCTTTAGAAAAAATATGTACCGATCAACAAAAGGTGTGAAATGTCTAAATTATGAAAATCTTATCTTAGTATTAAAATCTTATCTTATAAATGGATGAATGAATGAATGAATGAACTTTATTGCACGACATTTCTACATGGTACAATTGTAAGGCAACGGTGGTAAGTCAATTAATACAATGACTCGTCTAAGGTCTATAACTACATACATGTATAGTATAGGGATGTAAACATAAATAGCGCATTGACATAGTGTAATATGCAAGTTAAACAAGTCG